>JAZDUA010000087.1:1187500-1787500 GCA_038098605.1 Gryllus longicercus
AATAGCAATCTATACTCACCTTAGCAAGAACTCCTTTATCTTTTATTATGTATTCGTATGTGGTCAACAGGACATTAAACTTAGTTGCACGCATTTGACTTTGAATTTGACGCCTCATTGCTGGTGAGCCCTTGTATGCAACCACGACCACAGATGGAGCCCATTTTTCAAATTCCAAAACCCAGTTGGATAATGTTCTGAATGAAGAAAACAAACATATGAATGACAAAATTTACATACTTAATTTTTAGACATATAATACTCTTGTTAATGTCACATTGCATCTCTTCATCAGTAAAGAACTTTTAAGTTTGAAAGTGCCAAAAATAAAATTCCAAGTACTTACGACAAAGGCACAATTATCAAGTATGGACCATTAACCTTCTTTCTATCCATCAAGTATGTTATCAGTGCAATGGTCTGGATAGTTTTCCCCAAACCCATTTCATCTGCCAATATTCCATTTAGATTGTTATTGTGAAGGGAAACCAGCCATTCAAGACCCTGAAATACATAAATTATATTCAATACTTCTGTCTTCTGAGTTTTTATTACATAATATCACAAGTTGTTTGATGTCTTACCCGTATTTGGTATTCTTTCAGTTTTCCATTTACCATGATTGTGGCCTGTTCAGTAACTTTCTCAGTTATTGTGTGCGCAATACTGCAAAATGAAATATACACTATTTAATTTCATTTGATTTACATTTATGATTTTATAAAATTTGTTTATTATAAAATTGCAAGATTACCTATAGTAGGTCTGTTCCTCAGAATAATTCTTGTATTCATCATCTTCTGCTTTCGCCTGTTCAATGATTGCTTTGGCTTTTTCTTCATCCGACAGTTTTTCATCAATGAGAGGAACTTCTAAGATGGAATACAAAATAATGTGAGAATGAAATATTTAATAATATCACACCACACAATTTTGAGTTCCAGGCTCGTTCATAATGCACAAGCAGTTCAAAAAAGTTAGATTGTACTCATATTACAATTGGTTAATTATTTCTTCCAATGTTGTTGACATATGTATTCCAAACAATTGAAAGGTCTCAATATTTGGTCAATGCAAAGACAGTAAAACTTGCTCAAAGCAGAACCTCAAGGGACCAGAAGTTTTTTCCTTATTGGATAAGATTCTGCTTCATACAAAGTAATACTGTGGAAATGTTGATTGACAGAACTGCAATTTGGGTAACAATAGACAGATTTCGACATTATACATATTCTGCATTGAGCAAGTTTTACTGTACTAACTAAAGAATAGATATGAAATCATTACTTTCCAGGAAAGAAAACAAAAAGTAGCTAAGAAATTCAATGAAAATGAGCTCATAGAACAACATTTTTTAAATTACATTGATGTGTGATGAGATGAATGTTGCTTGAATCAGTGATTTGAACTATTCTTAATTTCTAATGCAGCTGCTTCAGATGAAACATGAAAAACTGTTTTTTTTTGACATTCATCTGTGAGAATTCATATTGACAATATCTTCTAGTATGCATAAAATAATTTCTTTGATAAAATGTGGCACTGAGAAATACTTCTGTCTGCATACCAAAACCAATTCAGAGTTTTTCCTTACTGGATCTCATTTGAAAATAAAACCTGATCACTAACAAACTCAAACCTGTCCTTCAGAAGAGAAAAAGGTCATTCGATCTTCAGGAAGTGTGAAAAAGGTCATCATGTAAACATTTTAACTAATTACAATGAAAAAATTGATAAGAGAATGATAACTACCAGGCACGGGCATTTCATCTTCATAATCATCACTGTAATCCTCAGAATAATCTTCATCATCATCATCTTCATCATCTTCCTCCTCATCTTCATGCATTGTAGGTTCCCATCCAGGATGAACTTCTAACCATGACTGTAACTGACTAGCCATTGGAGCATCTTCTCCTGATAAAATTTTTCCTTAAAAAAAAAAAAAAGTTGAAAACAAATAATAATTTTACTATTTTGAAGTTTATTACTTAATAAATGCAGTTGTAAAAAGGGGTTGAAAAATTTTGCAAATTTTGGAATTTTACAGGTTTTATTGGACTTCTTGTAAGCTTACTTTGCTCTATTTGAGAAAAAAAATTGGGGCCATTTTTAAAGAAAATTCAAAAAGGACAAGTACATTATAAGATATGCTTCAAATTTACAGGGCAGGTAATTAATTCTATATGGATAAAAAAAATGTACATGTTTTACATGCTAATGACATGACATACAGTACGAGACACTATTTTGGGACCAGGGAGCACCAAAATGTGGATTTTGACTGTATCACGCATGCCTTTATATAGTATTCAAGTAACCTGCGTGCATGTGTCCATCACTCATTGTTAGACCATTTCCCATCCACCAATTGAGACAAAGTCATGTCATTTGAGACAAAGTCATGAGGTTTCATTTGACATGTCGGTCTCCTATTGGGGAACAAATGATTTGTTTCCAGACCCATCCAAAGGAATCTAAGAAACTTCTCCAAAAGGGGGAAGGGAACCAAGGGAGTTATTGTAGTAGATTATTCACCAAAGAAATTTGAAAACGTATATTCGATGGAACCTGAGTTGGAATCTCTATCTTCAATATTGCACTTTTCCGATGTTTATTTTTTGCAATCTTCGAAAATACAGTGTTTGCCGGAAACAGAACAACTACCACTTTCTTCCTGTGTCCTTTGATACATATCAGAAGAAAATTTTTGTTATTTGTTTGAGTTATTTTTGAGAAAATAATTGTTTAAAAATTGCCTACATTTCACACAAAAATACATGAATTTATGAAAATTTATGGATTTTAATGAAAATGAGATCAGTGCCATTCTTTAAATGTCTTTTAGGTTATCTGAGGATGTTTAATCCAAAAATTTGGAGCAGTCTTTGAAAATGTAATTGTAATGTAATTCCACGTAAAGTACTTCCAAAAATTAAAATATGTCTCAAAACTCACATAGCATTAAGTTTCTTTAAATTATTTACAAAATATCAATTTTGGAGAAAATCATCAGAAGGGTTTAGGTGCCAGCATTGACCACAGACAGACATTTATCCATCAATTGAATTTTTGGTATCAAGGACACACAGAACATGGTTTCTGATTACACAACGCATTAGAGGAATTAATTTACTACATGAATTTATTCACTTTTTCATTACCAGGCCCTAGCCAATAAGAGTTTTTCAGTAAAAATAATTTCAATACTTCCTCTTCTTACGAAGGTAAGACAAGAAAGTAAAAAATACTTGGGGACTTGCACCATTGACAGCTTTCATAAAACAATCTTATTAAATTACATTCAGATCAAAACAAGACAAAGACATCTACCTGTAGCAGTCTCCATAACAGTTGTTCGAACATCTGACATCTGAGAGCTCTCATCATTTAGCTCATCAATCATTTCACTCTCCATTACTCGCTTGTTCTTCTTCTTCTTTTTCTTCTTTTTCAATTTCTTCTTATTCTTCTATGCAAAAGGCAAAGTGTGATCAAAATACATTACTTAAATAACATGTATAGTTACTAAAACTGAGATTAAAATGGATCTCACCTTCCTTTCTTTTTGTTGATATTGTTTTTTGTATTGCTCAATTTTATGTTGTTTAACCATTTCAGTTAGTTTAGCAATGTACTCATCAGTTTGAGTAAGGAGGAATGATAATCTCTTGTCTTTCTTCTGATCAATTAATTTTCTAAAAATACCAAGAAAAGAGATAAAGATATTGTAATTATTTTTTAACATAATTATAGACAATAAATTAGTTATATAAAACTTCAAGATTATTAATAACAATAAAAAGTGTATCAGGTGACATCATTTCTAAAACTGAAGTCCAGAACGTATATTTTCAAATTTTTCAAGGAGGAAACAATAAGGAAAATAATAATGAACAACAGGGGAGACTACTCAAAGTTGTTGCAAACTTTGAAACAAAATTCTCTGGTTGATTTATGTAACTACTAGGAACTTTGGAAGCAACTATGTACCCTAAAACCTCATTATTAGAGAACCCCACACATTATTCAAAGTGTCAATAATGATGGTATATACACAATTTCCTCATTATAACACAGAAAATTCCGTTTATCCCAGTGTCTCTTATAAAGGGGTTTTGCTAATTAGACGAAGTTGAATTCAACAAGTTGTGATGAAAAAGTTAAGTTCATGCTTCAGTAGCTGCAAATAAATGCTAATAAAATGAGAATGACATGAAATTTTAAATGTTTTATATAATTCATGAATATAATTACACACAAATACAGTGGCCACTTTTCCATGGACAAATTTCAGACTCTTTTCCTGACAAAACTAGAAGAGTTTTCACAATACTTGAAGAAAATAATACACAGAAGCAACACTTTGGTCAATATTAAATTGTTGTTATTATGAAGTCATTTTCACTGTTATATCTCTTATCCCCTTCACTAATGCATTGTGAGGGATACAAAGACCACAATTCAAAATACTTAGAATATCCCATTAGTTATTAGTCAGCGCTCTGATTAAGAACAACCCTCTCTATTAGATATCCATAATCTCCATTTTCATTTTCCATGTAAGTATTTTTTATAAATAATATTTATCTCCGGGAAGATATAACAGAGGTTTAATAATTTCTTTAATTGACGTGATAGAGCACTTTTGAATGTATTCAACAAGGATGAATAAGAAATACATCCAAATAAGAAGTTTGTCCATCTGTGGCCTGCAGCTTAGAATTCCCTATTCTTTCAGCACTGCTGTAAATAGTAGAAGAAGGCACTTGTTCCTACTAATGGGGCAATAGGAGCTGTAGTCACTGCAGCAGTGATGGGCTCAAGTATAGTACAAGATTTGATTGGCTCATCAGCTTGAAGAACTATTTGTTTTTTCTTATTCAGTATTCCTCCCAATGAGGTAAACACATTTCAGTGGCAAATACATCACTGATAAAATTTTGAAGAAAAAGTGGTAATAATAAGCATAATATAAAGCTTTGTGTTGTTTAATTTTTGAAAGGAGAGCCACTTAACTATTGTACCAGGGCCACTGATGAAAAAAGAGATGAGTGGTGAATACAAATTCCTATGGGAGGGGGAGCAGATCATGGTAAGCTCCAATACACAGAGATAGAAAAACAGCACTAGAGCGAGAGGAGAGATGAATGAATGGCAACGCATAACTGTTTATCAACATTCCTGATAGTGTATCTTGAGGTAGTTTTGGGGGCATCATGTAGAGTTTAAAATAAAACATAAAATGCATCAAATTTACAATGGCAGACAAAGCTCACTGTTTACTTAAAGTGTTTAGAATTTCAAAAGAAAAAATATTTTAAAGAGAGTAAAATTTCATTCATAACAATCAAGAGAAAATATTTCCTTGAAATACAACACTATTGCAAGATATCATAGAACAAGATATAGAAATATGTTTGAGGTTACATTATTACTGTCAAAGAAATGCATACGAACGAAAACCCTCCTTCACCAGCAATGTAACATTGACAGGTACAATCAAAACCATTGTGGATCACTATTCATTTTTCTATGTCTGAGTCCTCTGCTCTAACCATATTCTCCACTGTATACCAATCAACACATGTTTTTAAAGATGCATAAAAGAATAAAAACACCTCTAGAAACTAATACACCAAACAAAATAATGTAATAAAAAAATAAGCACGAGAGCAGGAGCAACAGAAATTGAGAATGAATGGCGATGTGCAATTGTTATGATTGTCCCTCCTAAATGTTGGAGGAGGCTTCAAGCGTACCGTCACTTATACACTCATTCACTTCTTTGACAATAATATAGCAAACGTAAACAATGCGTAACATCTTGCTATTTTCTTTTTTTTTGTGCAGGAAGAAAATGTCCTTCGTTTTTTGGTTTAGTAGAAAGTGTTTGTTGAGGGTGCCTCTTCATGAGCATTGCCGTGCATTACTTAATGCTGACGATGTCAGCTGCATCAACGCCTGCGTACACGAGTCACTTAACACACTTCGTAGATTAACACTGTAACTTGTGCGAAACGACACACATATGCACTTGGTGATGTGTGTTGTGCCCGCAGCTCAAGCTACATCATAACTCATGATAATGTGCATTTTCTAGCTTTCAACACCCGACAACCGCTAGGCAACGGATTTATGGATTAACAGTAGGAGGACAGCATCCATCATTTTGATGGGTGATCTACTTATTGTCTTGAATTCTCAACTAAATATGTTTTGTAAATTCAGCGCTTTATGTCTTAATATTTAATCATATTCTACACATTTAATGAAAAATAGCCATGTACCCTATAACGTAACTAAGATATTTACAAAAACAACCAAAAGGACGAAGACCTGTGATTTTGATGGATATTAGGTTTTTGTCTTAACACCTTTGACACCCCGTCAGGGAAAAGTCAATAAAAACGTGATTGTTAGTACATTGCATCAAACTGTAACTACTGATGAAAACAGCTCTAAGTAGCTTCCAGAGACTATAATTTTATAACGACACAAAAAGTGACGTTGACATACTTCATCAAATGGCATGCTTGGATACTGTGAAATTCGGATGTAACTACTGGTTTCAATGTTCTGGATCGAGCAGCTATCAATGCATGTGTATTATACAAAGAGAAGACAGATGGGAAAATAGCTCGCCAAGATTATATCATCCAATTATCAGAAGAGCTAGCATCTGCCTACCCAGAGTAGCGATATTTGCAAGACCTACCAGATAGGAAGATGTAAAGGCAAGAACAAGTCTAGGATCTGCATGCACTGCAACAAATATTTGCTTTGAAGGGTTTGATTAATTAAAATTTACTGATGACTAAAAACTTCACAAGATAAAAATGAAAACTTTTTATTTGTGTTGAATATTAATGTTATCTATTGTTGTATCGATGTAAGAATATAAGCACAACAATAACATTCTTTAACTATACAGAAGTTGGAGTCGAAATCTGAACGATAGTATTGATGATGACGTTACTAAAATTCATACCCCTCAAAATGATGGGTTCGTCCTACTAGGTGAGAAGGGAAATCACCGTCCTCCTAGTGTTAATGAAACAAATTTTTTTGTAATAAAAGTGGGGAACTTTTTTTTTCTTTCAAGATTCCTATCAGTAAAATTAGGTTGCAGGTCTTATTTGAGGGTGGTGTTTATTCAAGTATATGGCATTTATATGGCATTTACACTACATTTTATTGTCTGCTCAACCATGTGGGCGATATTTTGGCAATCATTGAAGCCAAACCAAATTGGAGTCGTGGTCAGAGATTAACACAGAGAAATATTTCACACTTGTTTCTCAAACGTTGGCTAACTTCTACCATTTCAATCCCTATTATTCTTGTGATTCCACTAACTAGAGAAGGATTGCACGATAACAATGTAGTGTAAACTTCTGCTTTTACATTCCAAGAATTAACATTTCCCCATCATGTACACATTTTTCGCAGGTTCCTTCAATTCCCCTATTTTCACAATGGAAAATTGTCAATGCTTATTCCCTCAACTTTACAAATGCAAAGAAGGACAGGGTGGCTATTGATCTAATGTTTGTTTGTTCTCACTAAACCCTAGAAATCCTTCACTGTATGTAATCAGGGAAAGTCAAAATTACACCATGTTGTCCGGTGTGGTTCGCTTTGTGTAATCGCTTTAAATTATATTTTTGAAATAAGGGAAAAATTATTAATGAGTTGACGGTTGCATGCATTTTAGCAACACTTTGTTTAGTGCATCATTGATAGAATGTGACCACGTAAATGACCACCTCACTTTCAATTTTGTTATTATTCAAGATAGTACGCCTAATAATGAAGAGATTCTGTGATTTTGCAATGATGGGCAAGTTTCTTTTATATATAAATAGAACAATTTTCTCACTCTTCTGTTATATTATTGAATGAGTATCTTGTTGAAGGAATACCAGACAGGAAGCCCCATTATTTCCATGCTATTTTTCTTTCTCTCACAAGCATATTTACTTGGTAATTACGACTATATTTACTTCCTTTCTAGATGCAGTAACATGATTTTTTGGATATAATTAAAGAAAGTTCTAGTGTTCATTTAATCATAACCTTTTCAACAACAGAGTACTTATTTTCTAAAAAGAGAATAGAAAACAGTAGAATTAGGAGTGCAAAGCTCAAGAAGTCCAACGATTTTTCATTAAAGGTTAATATTATTGAAAAGTTTAGAGAATCAATGTCCCATATTTTATTACATACACAAAAGGAATTTCCCACCATTTACACTTTCTCATGGACCCTTGAAAAGTGTAGAAGACGGATTTGTTTCTGTATTTAAGTAACTAGAATGCAAGAAAAGTGCACATTACAACTTCCTTTTTAAAAAATATTATTTTTATGCATAATTCCATGATAAAAATTGAACATATTCCAAGTTTAATTATAGCATGATGAAAGTACACCATGAAAATGAAATCTTTGAAATTCGATATTTATGGCATGTTCACTTTACATCTTCAGTTTCATGATTAAATTCACACACGGATATATGGTAATCTGCTTTTCGACATTATTTGTACCAATTCTTACAATATTATTCTTAGTGATGATATTGGAACAATATATCGATTCGACAATGCTCAACTCTTTTAGAATCTGTCAAAAAAAATTGTCTATTGTCCTAATTCATACAGAGAGTGAGATAAAGACATCTGTTGTACATTTTTGTCTTGGTACTCCCTTATTATTATTATTATTATTATTATTATTATTATTATTATTATTATTAGCCACAGACCACAAAAACACAGCACAAAAGCCATTTCTCAGTAAAGGAATGCTAAATTGCCAGTACACTTCACATGCTAACTTGACACTCTGCCTATAAACTCTTGCTAGAGTGAGAAGGAAGATAAACTAAACTGGAAACATTGCACGTCGCTGATGCTATTTTATCTGCTACATGATAACACCCAGAACAATGTACTGATACATATCTTGGCAATACAGTAGAATCTCATTAGTATGTTTTTTAAAGTAATGAAAATTATGAATGTTGTAAGTGGGAAAACATGCTAACAAAAGATACTTGCTTTCCACATTACCATCTGCAAAACCACCATATAATATGGAAAACTAAAGTATATGTGAATAACACTCAAATATCCATGGGATGAACTAATTATATATTTTATACAGGTTTGATAGATTGATGGATTGTTGATTGTTTTTTTCCTCATAACTTCAAAATTTCATTGTCCACCTCAGTTCTAGGATAATATTCCATTCCTCTTCATTGGTAATTTGCCTTGCCTTTCTTTTCTATATAGCATCGAATGTACTTTAGAAAAACATACACACCAGAAAAAAATAGCGCTCTGAGCAGTAACATAAGAGGAATGAGTGTGGGCCCACCCAACAAACTTTTATCCGGGCCCCCTTTATAAAAGTGTATAGCAAATACAAATATAGTACCTTAAATAATAAAAATATCTCATAAAATAGGCCCTCTTTTACCTAGGCCCACCCCCATTGCAGGCCTTGGGGGCCCAAACATTACCCATTGGCTCTGAGCCTATCTCATCAAAGAAACACATCATGGAAATTAATGATAACACACAACAAAGATGGCATGGATGGTACAGCAAAACACATTTCTCTGGCTTTGGAATCAAAGAGAAAGTGGTACCCAAAAGTACCTGAGAATAACACACAATGAAGATGGCACTTGTGCACCGGAAAACACATGCCTCTTCCGGAGCAAGTTACCTACAAACTTTGATCGTGCTAAGTGGGAATGTTGAATGTATAAACGAGTAATTTGGTGGAATTGTACCTGGAAATTGAAAATATGAACATACTAAGTGGAAACACATGTTAACTGGGAACATGCCAAGGAGATTCCACTGTATAAGGGACATTCACATACACTAGTGCATCATCACTCATCCATTCAAACATTTCAGTGTCTTATGCTATAAAAAACAAGAGACAGTATTTAATGGATCAAAACGGTACAGAAAATGATGCAACAACATTAAAATTTAAAAGAAGTCATTAAACACTACACAAACTACTTTTGCTTCTACACTGAAGCATTTGATAAAAATATGACTATACCTGTAGCCTTCTTCATCTTCAGCCATAAGTCTTCTCATTCTTTCCTTTTCAATTCTCTCCTGTTCTTTCTTCTGTTCACGTTCTGCATTGGCATGATGGTTAAGAACAGCCCTATTCAGTCGTTGGATTTTGGCAACATTGTTTCGATGATATTCTTTCAAGTCTTTAGCATGTTGCAGAACAGCATTCAAATATTCCTGTGTAATAGAAAAATACCTTCAGAAACATGCCTCAAAGAACATACAACCATAATAGTATTTCATATTATCACTTCATCAATACCTGATGTTTCTGCCTTCGTTTCCTTTCAGCTTCTAATTTCTGTTGCTTTTCCAACTTCTCAGTTGCACGAGCTTCACGTAAACCTTGACGCTTTGTTCGCTTGCAATTCTTCAAAACAGATGCAGTTTCCAACATTGAATCTCGCCTTGTGCAAGCTACAACCTAAAAACATATGTTCAATTAATATTTGAAAATCAATTATACATATATCTAACACTACTACTAAATAGACATATCTTACCTCAACTCTCAATTGTCTCTGAAAATTTAACAATCGAAGGGCTCTCAACTCAATTTCAGCTTTCATTCTCAGGTCCTCTGACATAGTGGTAGGTAAACTGGCCAATTCATCAATTCTATGTGTAATTCGAGCAGCAAGCCTGTGAAATAAAAAAGAATATATTATTTGTACAAATCTACACATAAAAGTAAGGTGTAATTCATTAACAAAATCATTCACAGGAACTCTTCAAAAACTCAACAGAAACCACCCTAAATTTATTACAAGGAATCAGTGAAACCAGTGTGATGTGCACAGTAGCTGTCTCTGGCACAAAGGCAGCAGGTTCTAATCTCTCCAGGCTATAAAATATTTGGAAAAAATATGGATTATATACTACACTGCTAATTATGAAAGTGAATAAAATAACATGCTTGTAGTCTCTCTCATGTGCGACTAATGCATAATAAAAAGTGCCTGATTTAATCCCAGTTTTAGATAGAAACATAACTGTTTTTTTTGTGTCTAAATTTTATGTTACATGTTTTTCTCACTTTTCTCACATTTTGTAATTTTCAAAATTTTTTAGATTTAAATGAAAATGAGATCTATATCATATTTATAAGTGCCCTTTGCTCTTCTCTGGCATGTAAAAATGTACATGAAATATTCAGTCAACGTTGAGAAGAGTTTGAATACGTCTTAGAGGCTGCTAGTGAAGTACCTGTAAAAATTCGCAATTTGCAGAGCCTAAAGTTCGGTGAGATCAATCATGGATTATCTATTTTGGAGAAAATCCTGTGTACAATTTAGGCTCTTCTGTTCACTGATTAGCAGGCAGCAACTGGCCCAACGATTTAGGAAAAAAGACAATTTTGTAGTAGCAGAGACTCTCCGAAAGACTGGCATCTTAAATCATTATTTCCAACTTTTATGCAACTTTCTGGATACTACAAATATTTTCTGCACATTGTAGTACATGCGAAAGTAAAAATTACCCCCAATTATGATATTTTTTACATAAAGGGCTTAAGTTTAAAATATATTAACCGTCCAAATTCAATTTTTTGTGATTTAATAGTTTTTAACTTTTACTATCAGCTATGAATGTAATGTGTTGTTCAAATAGTTAAATGGCTGTCATTTTTACAATCTAAAACACAGCCCTCAATTGCATCGCTCTTCATCACAGCCTTCAATAGCAAGATAAAATATATTTCTCATCAAAGACTTGAAAATAACTTACTACAGGAATGAAACATTCTATTTCTATTGTATCAAAACACATTCTCCAAGAATTTTAAGAGTAATCATCTCCTAGCTACAGTGGAGCTGCATCCTTGATATCATTGCTCAAAATTTCACTATCTTTTGAGACGTTCTCCAAACTTGACTGGTTCAATATAGAACAGTTGACAGGTGATGCAAGAAAATGATCACAACATAAACACTGACATCAACATTGCAGTTAGCGGAGAAAGTAATGATTTCACCCACGAGCTCCATTTCTCTGAATTTGAAAAATAAATCAAAAGTATAAATATATTATTTTAAAAATATTATTAATATATAATACACCTGCTAAATTCTCTCAAATAACATTAATAAAATTCACTCTTCCACACAAATTTACTGCTCCACACATTCAGTATTTGGCAAGTAACTAGCCACTGTTTGCCGAATCCCAAGTAGTGTGGATGGAGTGTTTGCTGTTTCCCAAGCAACAAACATTTGGCGCTCACCCTACTCAATACGTGTTGGTTCTTTGGACACATCAAAGAATGTACATCAGCTATTCAGGATTGAGCGAGCAGTAGTTCGTAACTTGCGAATGCTGAATGCGCGGAGCTGCCTCTAGACAGAGAAAGATTGAAAATGAAGAAAAGAACAGTGAGATGAGAATTAGAAATCCAAATCTTGAAATCACAACTTGTATTAGTTTCTAAGAGTGTAATAAAAGGATGAAATCATGTCAAATATTCTTCACACATTATTAGTTCTATGAAAACAAAAAGTTAAAATTATTGCAATATATACTTATCTATAATGAATTCTCTAAAGAACTAGCCAGCTGTCCATAAACAGTTTCTCAATTCTGGCACACTCTTTCATTTATATCGTACAATTTGTACAATTATTTTACTGTTATACAGTACTCCAATAATCAGAATGAACATTATTAGCATGGAATACATTATTAAAAAAAAAAAAAAAAAAAAAAAATACTGATGGGAAATGATTGTCTGAACTGCAGATATCTCACGGTCAGGAACTTCTACTCAAATTTTTCCTTTACACATGAATCATTTTCTAGGTCAATTTCCATGATCCTGTAATTACTTCAGTCTGATTTTAATTAGTGTATTCTTGAAGTGCAATGTTTTACTAATGGAAAAGCTGAAACGTCCTTCTGTGTAAATTTCTTCAACAGTAGTACATTAATCAAAAATCTTCTGAATGTGTGACATATTAAGACAAATCGGAAGGACTATGTTCTTCCCAAGAAATAGCAATTAAAAATCCTATTCCTGTTGTTACATGCATGCCATTTCATCTTCGAAAAATTGTTGTGGAGACATTTCATTTCAAATTTTTGTGCCAGTCAGACAGTTTGAACTTGTGTCATCTATACAGGGTGCTTCCTTAAGAAATGATAATTTATGGTCATTTCTCTTCAATAAAAATAATGTGGATTTCAACAATATTGGCACTGAAAGTTACAGTTGAAGTTACCTTAATGAAGTTTCTGAATGTAGTACCTGGATACTATGATTAAATTTTAAATGTCTGGAAAAGTAAGAAACCTTAACAAAACTTTAAAGACAAGAGAATCCAATTATATTTGACACTGCAAATTCCAAAACACAGCTATTCCAGAAAATTGAAAAGAGAGACTCCCTGGTCTCCACTGAATTTCCAGGGATATAATTTATAAAATACATGCTCATCATTACAGTACATTTTTCTAAATGCAGAGGATCCCCACTGGAAGAAAATTAACTACATTTATACTAAACTTCCAAATGTCACTTGCGCATTTATAATCTTACAATCTTTTGAGGTCAAATTCTCTCAAACTGTGGTGGTATCAAGGTACTTTTGAGTAAAAAAAAAACTACTATTTTGTTTGTACAATTTGAAGTACTATAACTGAAACATTAGATATATTATTAAAATCATATGCCTCAAATGCCAAGACAAATAGAATGAATTTGTATATTTATGCTGTACTTAAGGCAATTTTAACCAAATTATCGGCATTTCAATTTCTCATTTCTTAAAATTTACTGAATGGTGTAAATAACTGAATAAAAAATAAGAAAACAAGACCAACTATGTATTGCTTTTTATGAAATTCCAAAAGAAGATTTATTTTCATGATTTAAATAATAAGAACATATTTGCACTAATTAATAATTTCATCGACTACTGGTAGCATATCTAGCTTAATGGGTACTTTGCACGGTATCATACCACATGCCCAGCGCAGTTAAAATTCATTGGACATTTTGTGGTAAATATGGTTCATGTTGTTCATGAGATTTTTCACTACACACCTACAAAATTGCTTTCATTTTAAATTTCCTTTACATACTTCGATTTAATTTGAAGGTCTCATTTAGTACCCAAAATGCAATGTACTTTAATATTACTATCAATAACTGACTTGAAAATTGATTTCACAGCTCCTGAATAAGAGACTACATGTATGGCTGGATAACGAATTAGCTTCATTATGCTAGGTACAAAATTCCTTTTGTGTTTATATACTTGTATATACTGCATACTTGCATGTTTCAATTTTCATCAAGAAACTGTGAAAATCTACATCATCATTTCATTATGTCCTTCGGGAAAGAAAAAAGAAAGAAGAAAAAAAAAAAAAACAGGAATACTCTGGATGAAAATGGTGAGCGAAGAAAGTGGTATATGAAAGGAAATAAAGAAAGAAGAAATTAGGAAGTATGATCCTTATTACCTAGCACAGAAATTGGAAGCAATAGATATACGAAAAACCTACAACACAATACAGACTCAACAATTAAATTCCATATCTCCTTTCAGATGCAACTCAAGCTATTGTCAATTTGCCATACCTATTTTCACGTTCTTGAAGAATAATCAGTGGATCAAGTCCAGCTGGTTTCATCAATGGAGTAACCAAATTCTGCTTCTGCTGGGGCAATGTAGCTGGCACTGAACCTGGTGCCACTTGTCTTTGGCCAACCCCACTCCCAGATGAGCTACCAGAAGCAACAGGTGTAGCGGCTGATGGAGTACCAGTAGATATAATGGCCACAGCTGCTGGTGCAGACCCTGTTGCACGTACTCCAACCACTTGCAACGCTGGTCCTGATGCAGCAGCGGCAGCTATTAAAATAGATATAAATTTTTGTGAGTGTATAAGACAATCCTTCCATCAATTGTGCAGCCATAACAACAGAATAGTGCACAAAAGAACATTAATTAATTTTTCCATACTCTACTAGCAAGTTTTTGTTGTGTACCTGGTGAAATCGATTGTAACGTTTTCTGCAAAGAACATTGCAGTAATACTTATTATAGGAATTTCATGTTTCTTTGCTATAGTAAACCATACATGACCCCCCCCCCAAAAAAAACGTATATTAAATTTAAATTAAGATTTAGTAGTAACTATAAATAGACTCCATTATTAAAGTTAATTATATCAAAATATTTTTTTAATGCACAAATGTACATGCCATGACATATTGTTGAACTCTCTATCAGATACAAGAAAAAAAACTTTGAAATTGAACAGGAATTGCCGACAAAATACAGTAACTGGTAATTAATGTTCTTGAAAAATGATATGAAGACTTTCTTTTAATTTGGATGAATAATTAAAAATTGTAGTTTAAGCATTCATGTTAGAAATGTTTCAATGAATTAGTAAAGGTTTCGAAATGGATTTAAAGTACAAACCTATATCGGTTCCATTAGAACAAGTATTTCCAGGAGTGTCAGATGACGTTTGTCCTTGTACTGCTAGCATTAATTGATTAGAAAGTGGCTGATTTCTTGCCAGCACTCTGTATGCCATTATCTGCATCCTGAGTTGCTGCATTTGCGGACCATTCAACATGTTCTTCTATAAGAAACGTATGTGACAAGATATTAGAAAAATATAAAAAAATCAATTTCTATTGAATTACTAAACAAAAATCATTGTATTTTAATACATATGACCAAATACACAAAAAAATAATTTTGCAAATCCCTTTCTGGCAAATTTTAACAATTAAAATTAATATAGTATTTAGAACTTTGAATTCACCTTCCACGTTCAAATGATGTCCATAATATCTTTTTTTGAAGGTAATACAAATGTTTAGGTTCTTTTGAGAATTCATGTCTACTATACTACAAGATATGTCAATGTTTCCATCAAAGTGACATTTTAAGATGTTGGTAGACTCTCAAAACAACAGTGATTTAAGGATGACAGCAAACTAAATATATTAGAATTAGCAACTCTACAGCATACTTAAGTTACCAATAAACACTTCACTTTACTTCAAATGTCACGAGCAAAAAATACATTGGCGTACGTTTACTTCCTGATCTGGAACAGGTTGTGTTTTCACAGCTTGACTCTGAGCTTGTAGGATTAGCAATTGGTGATATCGTGAATCATTTTGCATGCCTTTCTCCTCCATGGTTTTGATAGCTTTCTGTAGTGCTTCCAAAGCCTTTGTGGCCTAAACAGAATTGAAAATACAATTACAACCATGTTCAAAATTAAAATATATACAGGTGCAAATATAATCTTCATTAATCAGTTACTTGTGGTGGAGCAGACGAGTTTGAAGTACTAAAACTTCCATTATTAGTAACACCATTTATGTTGTTTGCAGTATTAGGTGTAACACCGTTTTGATATGGCTGAATAGGTGGAGAAAGAGGTGACGTCACATTATTCATGGGAGAGAGAATTGGTGATCCTGACACATTTGGGCCTGGTAAGGCAGGTGATTGTGTCTGTGCTACTTCCATTTTGATTGGTGAAAATCTGTCAAAATATGAAAATAAAAAATATATAGAAAATCAACAAAATAAATCCCAGAATATAGCAGAACCAAGCTTTCTCCACTTCGTTAATTCCCATGAAAACATTGTTGAAATATGGACGACAAGAAAATTAACACAATTGTAGAAAATGCTATGTTGTTTTGATAGTATAACTTTGTAAAAGGTAAAGTTTATTTTTGATCATCAATAACAGTCAACTGTAATTTTAAAACAAATCCACTTTTAAGAATTATAAAAATGGGAATTTATTAAAGATACGCTCATCAACATAATTTTTCAATGGCAACATATGAACTTACGTATTTGATATGCCTAACAACGAAGTACTTAGTCATAGTTTTCAGCCATTTACATTCAGATTAGAAATCTGGCTAACCACACGATATGTATGTTTTTATAAAGATAGTCATCACATTGCAAAATTGAGGCTTACAATGTTGCATTTCAACAGCACATTATAATGTAATGGTAGTAATGCAAAACGACCTCCAAAACACATTCAGCACGACATTGAACTATTGCAACACACTTCCTGCTCGAATAGGATTTGTCCCATGAACACTACATAATTTCGGTATATAATAAAACATTCAACCTTGGGAGTTAACAGAGAAAACGTTGTCATTTATCTCAATAACAACCAGAAATACCTTAAATGTTACACTGCATCATATTGTTTCTACGAACACGAACGCCTACACATCGCGCTGGGGCGAAAAATATAACATTTTGAATTTGTCGACGAAAGAAACGAGCACACGAACTATTTGTGAAGAAAAATACACCAATAACTCAGAAAAAAAGGTTATTTCTTCTTTTCGAGACAGCAATTTCAACAATATAAACATTTACCAATGCCGAACACTATACTACTTGCTGGCGGTTAATACATCCGTTCACAGATAGCGTCGAAATCGACATTTCACGTTGCATAGGGAAACGTAATAAAATGAGCGGAATATTCAAATTGCATATTGGACTCCGGGGTAAAACGGGATTGATTTAAGTTTTCCCCCCTAATCGAAAGAAAGTTAATAAATCTATACACACACACACACTTCATATTATGATTGTAGCCGTTTAATAAACATTCCACCATATTTATTCTAATAATCAACGGTACTCAATCTGTGAAAGAGGAAATCTTCATTAGGTAACATTTTAAAACAAATTTGTATCTAATAAGTCATGAAAATTGAACTTACGAACTAAACCCATTAATTGAATCTCTTATCACTTACTAAAACTCAAGTATGTTATATATTATATTTTTCACTCCACTGTGTATTCAAATCTAATTGTCAAATCTCATATTTCTAATTAATCAATATTCTAAATAGTCTGCTCATTACACGCCAAACAAATGATTTCAAAATAACGTAGCAAGTTTATTCTCAATGAATTCTTGTTCTAAAGATACAGATAAATGGTATTATTATTATTATTATTATTATTATTATTATTATTATTATTATTATTATTATTACTATTATTATTATTACTTTCCTCTACTTCACGACTTAAGATGTTATGAGTCGGTTGATTATAAACTCTATTCCAGGTTGCAACTAGATTCCTAAGGAGCAGATCTAGGGACTGTCGGGACCTCTACAATACTTTGCGTAAGATGTGGAATGTTCCAAATAAAGAAATGTCTTTCACTTCCCAGTCTTTTGAATGACCTGGGAGTTTAGCCAAGTTAACACATATTTCCAGAGCTCCGATAGCTATCAGGTCGACCCATGCTTTTACGTCCCGTATTCGGCTGATCTCGATTTCCACTCTTGTATTTAAGATGTTTCTTTGCCTCCTTGGCTACGACGTTTTGATTGCACGGCACAGCAATATCTACTAAAAGACACCTGTTTCTCTAAATCCCGGATAACAATATCGAGTTTGTTTGCTGCTATCGAGCGATCAGTTTGAATTTGTTGGCCGTACAATATTGTATACAGTCCAACAGACGTCACCGGTTTTGATGAGTGTTCGTACCATTTGGAGCATGTGTTTGGAACTTTCAGGGCGTTAGAGATCTGCCAGTGGAGGTAACTACACACTCATCGTGTCTTTTCATGTATTCGGTCTTTGCTAAAATCGGACAAGATGAAACAATATGATCAAGGGTTTCTACTTGTCCTGGCAGATGTGGAATTTGTCATTTTGAGAATTTTTGAGAATCGTTTTATGATAATGTCGTGTTCTCAACGCTGACCTTTGGCAGTTATTATAACTGCTTCCGATTTTGGCTTCATTCTTCCCCCTTTAAGCCACATAAATTATTGATCTTTATTGATCTGCACCTTGTCCATTTTTTTAGAGATTGTCCATGGAGTGGTTTGTCTCTCCACGATTTCTTTGACATTTTGTGTATATATGTGCGTACACATACACACATACACATACACACGCACACATCTAGTCATGTTTCAAATGTAATGTGGTAACACTGCTGTTAAATTTGTTGGGGATTTTTCCTGCAGCTCAAATAACAACCTGTAAATTAATGAAATGTCATCTTTTATCTTTTCACTTTTCACCACCCATTTTTATGTCGTTATTTTTTATTTAATTTTATTTGTTTTCATTTTTCGACGATGTCGACTAATTAGTCATTTTTTACCTTTTTACGACAATTTTTAATGCACTCTTTGCTGATTTCATAGATTTTAATATAATTTTAATGGTACTTGCTTCAAACAATATTTACGAGGTGCATAAATGTTCACCATAGAATTCCTAAGTAGCCTATTCGATTTATTTGCTTGTGTATTGTTATGTCAGCCGCTGTGAGTACTATGTAATCTAAGGTTCTTGTGACACCTATCGGCGCCATTGTCAGTTCGTCCAATTTCGCGATAAATGAAGGCAGAATTTTCTTTTAAATAACAATCCAAACCAAACGTTTGCAGGCTGATTTCACTTGAACAAAAATAACAAACCTCGATTACATCAGTAACATACCCAACAGCTTGAATTGTTCATCTGAAGTGATTTTGATCAAATTTATTAACGTCTTCTTTTAGGATATTTGTAAAGAATTTTAAGAGTATTTTATTGGCAATATTTGGCAATGTTTTAAGTCATCAAAATCCGTCTCTAATAAATAATTTTGACTTTTTTAAACCCCCAAAAATATTTGGTCTCATCGGCCAATGGAAGGATTTTTTTAATTATTGTCATGCGTGTTTTTTTCAGATTTTCTGGCAGAGGGACTGCATTATAGATTATATACTTTTTTCTTCCTATCTCCAAAACCAACACAATATCTTAGGAATGTTGTTTGGGATTGATTTATCAGTTACTATTGATGTGTTTCTAATAAAGTTTGCTATTATTGTCGTCTCTTATTAGTAATGGTTCATAAGAATAAAATGAATCCCACTTATCACCAAAATATTTTTGCCTGAAACCCTGATAAATTATCTTGGTCGTCCAATTATGTCTATCCAGATATTGCTTTGGTGATAAAACTGTGCTTTCAGAAACTATGTGATCGATCCTTTCCTCCTTTTGGCCACGCATTCTGCAGCTGGCGGTACAGTGGCGGATCCAGGGGGGGGGGGCATGGGGGCCATGGTCCCCACAAAATGCCTAGAGCTTTCATTTGCTACTTCCTTTGTTTTTGGCAAAATTGATTTAAATATTTATGCTCGAATTATGAAATTATTTTAAAAATAATATTGTATAGTATGATATATGCATTACAAAAATAATATGCAATATAAAACAAATATGTTTATAATTTAACAAAAATCTATGAAGCCTCCCCCCCCCCACACACACACACACAAATGATCGGCTGGAATTATAAAAGTCTCATTTTAGTTGAAGTTCCTAATTTTTCGAAAATTGCAAAAGTTCGATTTAAATTCGCTTCTTTAAAGACAGATCTTGAAATAGGACCATGTACAATTTTTGAAAATATGATTAGTTTTTGCGTACTTTTGCGTGAAATATAAGTAATTTTATACATTTTTTTTAAAAAAAATGGCATTCTTAAAATTTTCTCCCCATATGTATCAAACGAAGGTATAAAAAGGGTACTAGTGACCTTTTGGTGAACTCCAATATCAACAAGTTAACATTGCAATGAACAAAATCGAATATTAAGATTTTTGTTTTAAGTAAGATGTGTTCTAAAAAGTCACAACTTTGAAAAAAGTCATGCAAATTTTTTAAACAATTTTTTTGCATCATTTCTGCTGGGATTCAGTGCAAATAAAACACTTTTTGTCAAAAACCACTCCAAAGTTTTTCTTCAATTTTTACTTTTTTGGTTACGGAGTAGAGAGAGAGAGAGAGAGAGAGAGAGAGAGAGAGAGAGTTATGTACTGCTGAGCGACAAAACAGCGACTTTCGGCAGAAAACTATTACAGGGCTCTGGTATCGAAAACGTGGATAAATCCAGTTGCTACATTTAGAAAAAATCTTCTAACACGTAGTGTAGTCAGAATCCATGTTTTATGGGTCCTTCATACCCAAAAATCGAATGACGGCAAAACGTCTGTCTGTCCGTCTATCTGTCGGTCCGTCCGTATACAATAGATATGATTCTAAACCCCAAAGATTTATAACACTTTATTCAGCGAGGTATGTAAGACAGTCTCAAAAACATCTTGTTAGGCTATATGTTTATTATTTAAACTCCTTTTTTCTGTTTCTCAGTGTTGGTAATGATGGAATAAAGTATTATTTCTTCATTGCATCCTCATCATCCCTCAAAAGTTCCTTTTGTTCTTCGTCCAGCATTTTGTTGATTTTTACATATTGGAATATTCTCCCGCTTAGTATTTTGGCCGTGAGAATCTTGTAGTGTTGAGAGACACGCTATGGGGTGTTTTTTTGTTGGATAAGCTGTGTTGTCTTTGGGGAATAGGTTGGTTATTCCTCTTCCACAGAGGAAGAGGTAAGGTTAGCAATACAAAGACAAACGAATGATGACCCGAACGACGTGAAGGTAGCAGTATTGCAGCATAACAAGCGCTAGCAAAGGCAGGCATTTGTGGAGATGGAGGAGCCATCACCCTTCTGCACAAACAGCGCATTAAGATAGGCTGGGTCAACTGTTGAGTAGACAGAAGAATCGCTATTCCCCGTTGTTATGAGTGCCTTTGCTATGGGCACAAGAAAAAAACAACAACTTGAAAGGAGCGGACAGGAGCGACCTTTGCTGGAGATGTGGTAAAACATGGTACAAACGTACCGGATGCCAAAATAGTCCGTCGTGCGTACTATACGCGAACCGAACCCACGCAAGACAGACAGACGACATATCTGGAACAAGTGGAACAAGCGAAATTTTAATCGTTGTAGAATTGCTTCGAACCTTCTCGAGAAGCTAATTAACGAGCTGAAAGTCGACATCTTGTTGATTTGTGAGTCGTACAGCGATAAAAACTCTACAGCATGGTTCTCTGACGCCACAAGCCATATGGATTCTCGACACTAGTCGAACCCCTATGGAGCGCCAAGGAGTAGGACCACACCATGCATGGACGAGGATAGAAAACCATACGTAAGCTGCTATCTCTCCCCAAATGACATTATCGAGAAATTCCCACAGAAACTTGAGAAACTCGAAGACTGTCTAAACAGGTATCCAGACTGATGTCGTCGTGGCCGGGGACTCAAACGCGAGGGCACTAGAATGGGTCATGCCTCGAACAGACACAAGAGGAATGTTAATTTTGGAAACGACTGGGTTTGTTAGTCACAAACAAGTGCACCATAACGACCGGAAACTCTATTCCAGAGATCATACACATGGAGTAATTAGAGGCTAAGGAACAAGGCCGGCAAGTCATCGAGTATTACACTGGTAGTGACCACTAATACTTATTATACCAAATATCTGAGAAGGAAAGACGAGAGATATACGAAGCTCACCCTCACCAAACAGTACAAACAATAGAACGCCGCGAAAATGGACAAAGGAAAGCTTCAGAGTGGGATCCAGAGCGGTCTGGAGTCTATCCGTAAACAGCCAATAGGATCGACGGACAGAGAGACACACAGAGACCCAGGCAAACCATGAACCTAATCACCAAAGCATGCGTCGCCTCTATGCCAATTAAAGAGAAAGGAAACGGAAAAAATCAGGCCTATTAGTGGACAGAAGAAATAGCGGAATTAAAGAAAAATTGTCTCAGACTTCACAGAAAAGCACAGAAAGCAAGGGCAAGGGCGACAAGAACAAGCCATTAGCGCACATATCTCTCTGCATGTTAGACACAGCAGGGAAAATCCTGGTGAGACTTTGAAAGACGCGGGTACTTGCAGCTATCGAGCTGCAGTATATTTGTTTGACCAACAGTATGGGATCAGAAAAGGGCGCTCTACGACATGGAACATTATCCGAGCCGTAGACAGAGCGAACGAGGCATGTCACGCAGCCCGCCCAATTGGTTTCCTCGTGACCCTGGACGTTAAACAAGCTTTAACTCGGTAAGGTGGACCGATATCCTGGAGGCACTAGAAAACACATTCGAAGTTCATAAATATCTTACCCTTATAGTAAGGGACTACTTCAAGGATCATTCCCTCTTATACGAGACAACAAGTGGACAGAAATCCGTACCAGATACCATTGGTGTTGCACAGGAGTCGATCTTAGCCCCACATTTTTGGAACTCAATATCTAACAGCCTATTAAGGAGAATGATGCCAGAAGGCACTCCCCTGGTCGGATATGCTGACGACACAGCATCCATTATAGAAGCCCGTAGCGTTTAGCTGGCTCAGCTCAGGCTAAACCAGGTGATGAGGCTCGTCAATGACTGGATGGAAGGTCACGATCCACAACTGGCACTTGCAAAAACGGAGATCGTGGTCTTCACCAGAAAAAGAATCCTCATCTTCCTACCCATGCAAGTGGGAAGAGAAAGACTATTGATAAAGCCGTCTGCAAAATACCTGGGAGTAACTCTGGACACCAAGCCGATCTACTGTCCCCACATAAGAAAAAGTTCTTACATAGCTGCAGCACTGAGCAGACTGATGGCTAACGTAGACCGCCCACGAAATAATAAAAGGTAACGACAGGTAGCCTCACGCCAGAGAACACTGTCGAAAAATGAGAAGTCTTAGAGTGCAAATCTCCCATTTTATAGAAACCGTCCTGCGGTCAAAGAAGAACGAAGGCTGTCTAGATGAGAGTAACGTACACGACGGAACAAACTCACAGACATCTATCAAGAAAGGCCCCTAAAAGAAACAGGTGGTTATATTCAGTGCGGTTGCCTAACATGAGGTTATCCCACACTGTTTTTTCCAACTGCGCGAAATTATAATAATAATAATAATAATAATAATAATAATAATAATAATAATAATAATAATAATAATAATAATAATAATAATAATAATAATAATAATAATAATAAGTCGGCCCCGTGGCGCAGACGGTTGCGGCAGCCGTCGTCTGTGCCGAGGAGGCTGCAGGTTCGTGTCCTGCGTAGACATGGTCGTATTTGTGATTGTCCCTTCACCTATCATCATCCTATCATCTTGTAAGTCACACTACAAGGCGTAACAACCTTGTTGTAATCCAAGGATACAGCTGAAAAGCTGATCCTGGAAGACTTACACACGTTAATCGTGTAGCGTTGTTCAGTAATGGTCTATACACCAATAATAATAATAAAAATAATAATAATAATAATAATAATAATAATAATAATAATAATAATAATAATAATAATTACTATTATTATTATTATCATCATCATCATAAAAATAAAAACAGGTGGCCCCGTGGCGCAGATGGTTGCGGCAGCCAACATTTGCGCCGAAGAGGCTGCAAGTTCGAGTCCTGCGTAGACATGGTCGTATTTGTGGTTGTCCCTTCTCCCATCATCATCCTACAACCTCATACTTCACAATTCAAGACGTAACAACTTCATCTTATCAAGGGAAATAGCCGGAAAGCTTATCCCAATAGTGACACACGTTAATCCCGTAGCGAGGGCAGAAATGGCTGATATGCAAATAATAATAATAATAATAATTTATCAACATAAATAAACACCCCAAAACACAGAAAACTTTGTACGAGTACAAAACGTTTGCGGATGAAAGCTACATTACTGTTTGGATGTAAGCAAAGGATACTTCATATAGAGTTAGCTACGAAACAGTATCGAAACCTTGAGTAGGTTTAGGTACTGAGTTTTAAGATTTTCGAACACATAAAAATTATACTTCAAACATCATCCTTCTTAGGAGCTTCGGTTCTCTGACATTTTAGAAATTCATGAATTACTTAAATACAATTAATATTTTGCTTTAAATTGTATAATATTTCTTCATTGTCTTAGAGTTAACATACGTATGTCTTATACCAATTTATGAAGTCATTATCGAATAATTTCAAATTATAACCAATAAGTCATATTTAATGAGTTTGCTTAAGAACTGTAGGTGGGAAAAGTGTATAAAACCATTTATTGCTTTTATTCTCCGACAAACGAAAATGGGCATTTTTAAAGGTTTCCTCTCGTGCACTGAATTCGCAGCCTTCGAGAACTTTCTCCTATGCCCGTCCGGGGGAAAGGGTAACTCTTTCGGGAGCACACGAGGCCGCCCTGAAGCAGCCCTAGGACTCCGGCTGCTCAGAGACCGGTCGCCTCCCTTGCCTGCTTCTCCCTGCTCCGCCCCGCCCCACCCTTCTCCGACCCGTTCCGCCCCTCCTCACCCCGCTCCTCCCCGCATTGCTCCGACCCGTTCCACCCCGCTTCGTCCCGCTCCACCCGCTCCGTCTCAACCCCCGTGCACAGCAGAGTAGAGCAGCGCTGCTGGGCTTTTTGCGGCGCTGTCCTGGCCTCCGCGCCGTGATGAGGGTGGGCCGGCGCCCGAACCGAGAGGCGCGTGCACGGCGCGACTGTGGCGGAGGCGGAGGCGCGTCGGCCAAGAAACGGGCGATCGTGGGGAAGCGCGAGGAACCGAGGGGAACGCGCGGGGAGGATTAATGACGAGAACGCGGAAAGCAGCGAGGAACGCTCAGAGGGACAGGAAGAAAAGGAGACCGGAAGAAATGAAGTTCCGCGTTCAAAGTATCTGTCACCACTGACAAAGTAAACCGTATTTATTTCAGGCATGACAATAAGAATGGATGTGGTCTTGGTTATAATCCTTAGTACCTAAGCCTTTTTGATCATACCTGAGATGAGTACATTTGATTGTTGGGTGATGATATCAAAAGCGGTAATTGAGCTGCAGTGGAATGAGAGGCAAGGGAAACCGGAGGACCCACAGAAACCCCAAAGCAAACTCAGCTTGCACACCATAAATTCCACAAGGATCGATCGAGATTAGAACCCTAGTATCGAGAAATGGAAGGCGAGTAGTCTAACTACACCTCGGGTCGCTTGTAATGACAACATAAACGCGAAAAATGATCCATATTACCTAAGTGTAGATTCTGAAAAATCATAGGCTTTAAGGTTATGTCATATAGTTTATTTCATTGTATTCTATCCATGGGAAATGGTCAAAGAAAAAGTTGGGGCCGTTTTTTGAGATAATTTTGTTCAAGTAGTTTAAGGAAATTCTTACTATTTAACTGAAAATTACACCACACTCACATGTTTGAAAACTAGTGGTGCTACAACAACACATACTCCTTCGCATTATTGTAACTTACTGAACTTTCGAAAATTTCGAAAGTTGAACGAAAAATCAAAGAACAAATTTGGAGCTCTCTGAAAAAAACAGTTCAAGCAAAAATTACACAAATGCGACTCTTTTCTTAAGACAATGTAGGTAAGACCGGGATAGTTGTAACGGTTTCAATTTATTTAAGTTTTGAAGGTGTAATGATCATAATTTAAAATTTATAACAAATGAAACAACTTCTTTATCTTCAATATAAATGAAACAAAATCTTTATCATCTGTATCTTCAGTATTGTTATTGTAGGAAGACGCCGAACAAATTTTTACTTCTACAGTTTTTGAAAAATTCAGAGAATTTAACAAAAATTATACCCACACCATTTTTAAGCGCTGTTTGCACTATCCGTAGAAAAAGTTAAATATAACATTTTGAGCCATTTTAGACAATTTTGTAAATTTTCATGAGGCTCTATGTTAAGTTCCGCCAAACCCAAAATTAAAACCTGCAGGGTTTTTAGTTTACTTATTTCGTTCAAAAAATGTCAATTCAGGAGAAAATCGTCTGAACAGTTTAGGCACTAGCGTACAAACCGATAGATAGACGAAATGACAGACATTTTGCCATCAACCAATTTTGTCGCTATTAAGCAGTCAAATCTGGATTCAACAAAACAACGCGTTAGAGGAAGTATATTACTACATATCCATTACAAGAGTTATCCACTTTTTCGATGCCATGGCCCCAAACTACGAGTTTCATATGTTGCGAATTCGCCAATTTTTGCCTCAGTATTACAATACTCATTCTTTACTACGAAAGAATTACTTAGTATGGGAAAGTAAAAGGCAGAATGAATATTTAAAATATGTTATACTACGCTATAAATTCAACTTTAAAATACCAAGGCAACAATTCAAATCATTCGATATCTACATATCTTATTTCAATTTTTGGACGATCGTCATTACTTTGTTTGAAATTGAATACTTCACCCACCACAAACTATTAAAGTGGAAGTTTTGAATTGTATTTGGTTCTTAATAGTTTTATATGTATTTACTTCAAGTGAAAATTAAATAAACCGAAATTATTCGAAGTGACATTATCATATTACAGTTGTAACTAAAATACAACAGATACTTTCGTTCTAAATATATATTATATTTGGATGATCACATTTCAAGTTTTTGAGTCAATAATCTTTAGATCTCATCACATTTCAAAGTTATAAAAACTTGTTAACTTTTTTTCTCGTCTTACTTTTTAAGTAAAGAAAGTTTTGTAATCGTAAATCAACACAAGATTTTCTCCTAAATTGGTATTCCTCTATCAATCTAAACGAATTCAAGGCCATGTAAGTTAGAAATGGATGTTTTGATTTTTGAGGGTTCCTTACATGTAACCTCAATATTTTCCGCATTTTCTCAAAAATTGCTCCAAATTTTTTTATTTAACTTTGCCTTCGGATAAAGAACTCGTCAAAAATGACGTGGATCTCATTTTCATTGCAAAATTCAGAATTTTGTCGGTGTCTTTCTAAATCTACAATATTGAAAATAGATATTGTTTCTTTAATAAAATCTGCTGTTCAAAGACAGATCTTTAAATAAGGTCATGTACAATTTTTCTAAATATGAGAATTTTCGCGTAATTTGAAATATAGGCAAATTTTGAACAATTCTTTTTCACAAAATAACTCCAGATTTTTACTTTCTCGCATACTGCGTACGCTGTGTAGAGAAAATATTGTAAATCTGCAAGAAAAAACGGCAATTTTTCGAAAGAAAGACTCATTATTGCCGGGCCATGGTAACGTAAAAGCGGAAACAGCATTTTCTTGCTCTATAAAGTAAATGGCCTCCTGTAACACGTTGTGTAGTCAGAATCTACGTTTGGTAGGTCCTTGATGAAATAATTGTAAACGTTGTCATTGCCAACAAAAGTGGCAACAACACTTTTGTTGGCAATGACAACGTTTACAATTATTTCATGAAAAATGCCAAGGATAACGCACCACAACACCTATAGGTCCTTGATTCCGAAAAATTGGTTATTTGTCAATACGACTGTCCGTCTGACCATCTGTCTGTCTGTGCTAGCGGCTAAATCGTCAGTAGAATTTCCTCCAAAATGTATATTCCCCAATCGATCTGACTGAAATTGCGGTCACGTGAATACTAAATGCATGTTTTAAATTTTGGGGCTTCTTTAACATGAAGCCTCAATACAATTTTCAGAATTTTCTCAAAAATAGCTCCAATTTTGTTCAAAAATTTCCACGGATTCAGAAAAAGACGTTTAAAGAAATGACGTAGGTCGCATTTCCGTTGAACTCTCTGAGTTTTCGAAAATTGTAAAAGTTAGAACAGTATGAGAGTGTTTGAGCTGTCGTATCATCACTAATTTGTATTCCAGTTTCTGTCTGATGAGGTGTTCACAACTGGGCAACGAAACGGCATAGGTAACATGATATCGAATTAAATTGCCTATTCAGTTTAAAACAAAATTGAGAATATTGATTGTCTACAATTACCAATTGGAATCCAACCCTCAAATATTCCAATGTCATTCGGTAGATACAATTTTAAAATTCGTTTTATTCGAAACCTTCCTGGGTTCGAGCCGTGCTCCTTTTTGTATCAATATTCTCATATCACAAAAGTGTATTCCAATAGAAAACACCAGAATGCTTCATTGCACTACATTCCCTCAGCTACACACATAATATCTTTCAACATACCATACCATACATCGAACACGGTACTCGTCAGGTGTCTGAACGCTCATGCAAAAGGAAGGCAGAAAAACGTTTCATTATACTACGAGAGGGGTTGAAAGAACTCGTCCCGACGCGCGTGCTGCTTCAGGCGTTTCTACACATGCCGTCATCGAGTGCGGAATAGGAGCGGGAGCTAATTATTTAATTTCATCACCGAGGACGGTTTCCTTCTTCTTCTACCTTCCCTCTCTGCCACGAGCGCCTCCGCCACCGCCACCGCCACCGCCGGCTGCGAACATCCCTCGCGGGCAGGCCGAGCGCGTTGTCTCCCCTCGGCCGCCGCCACCTTCGCCGCCGCTCCAGAAGCCGCCCGCTCCCCGCCCCCTCTGCCCGGCCCAGCCCGGCCCGCGCCGCCGCCGCCACCGCCCGATATGAGTCGGTCCCTGCCGGCCGCGTTACCCCGAAGCGTCTCTCGTTTTTGCGGCTTCTGACCACTATTTCATTTTCTTGCAAAGTGCCCTGCGCGGCGTGATGCGGTGCGGCGCGGGGGCGGAGCGAGGGTAGGGTAGCGCGGGGCGGAGGTGGCGGGCGACGGAGGGTGGCGCGGGGTGGCGCGGGGCGGGACGGGGTGACGCGGGGCGGCACGGAGGAGCTGCGGCCAGGCAATAATAATGTGTCCGTTTCGCTTTTTTCTTGAGGGCGCGCCGCGTGTGATTTATGATACCTATGTGGCCACTTGCCACCTCGAGTATTAGAAAATCTGAAATCTCTACAACTACCCCGCGCCCTTCCCTTGTGCCGCTCTTTACCCTTCAGTAGCCGGGCGCGAAGGAGGCGGCGTAAAAAGAGACGACCTTTGTTCTAGCCCACTGCATTAAATCACTCGAGCACGGCGATAAACTCAGCTTTTGCAAAGAAGGTGACACAATATTTGTTCATCATGCGCCTTTCTACTTACCTTATTATTAATGTAATAAAATATTGCATTCTGAAGTAGCCGAAATCGTAATTTTACTCCCATCATACTTTCTTGACATGTAATGTTATTCATCTTCTCCGGTAATCGGACGGTAATTTAAAAGACAAAATACGTAGATTTTCAACTTTGCATGGATTTATTTTTACAAAAATATTAAGACACGCCACTTAACTTAATACATTCACTTAAAAAAAAATAATGTAATTTAGATGGAGTCCACAATCCGCCTTGAGAACACTTTTCGGAGAACATCCTTTGGTGCGTTGCCAGTATGCATCAATGGAAGTTCTTCGAATCATGTCTTCGTGGTGAATTAAAAGAATGAATATAATTTTAATTACGACAGTTCTGTATCGCCCTGCGATCATGCCTGTTTTCCGCCAGTTAGTGCCCTGGCATCCCAGCAGGCCAAGTACTCTCGATGTTCGCAAATGTCACTAATAACCTCCCGAGAATTCAGTAGCATTTCAATCAGCGTATCATACGATAGGCTACTGCTCTTGAAAATACCCTCATTGACCTAATTAATGCCACTGCGAGTGATCTCATCCCGCAAAAATGTTTTTCCGATCTTGCATTTAAACTGGAGTTCAGTGAGGTAACTACACTACAATCACCACCACTGCTGCTGCTGCCGGCGCTGGTTCAGAGCTGCAATGTTTGAAATTATTAATTCTTTTTCATTCTACTAATTGAGTTTGAGAATGAGTATGCATGCATTTTGTTGAATTTGAGAATGCAATGAAATTTATGGATATCTTTGAAAGGTTCTGTAGCAGCTATTCACATGCCATTTAATGCTGGAAATTAGCTTAACATAAACTATAGTGAATCTATAAGAGAAGTTATTGTGCTGTCAGCTAAAATTTATCACTCTTTCCGGGGATAATTTTTCCCTGCAGACTGCAAAGATTGTTAAAATATATAATTTTTGGCCAAAATCTGTCATAGCACTACCTGACATCAAGTTCTTCCATTCAACTTTTTTGCTTTCATTTTTATAATGGTAATAAACACAATAAGTTATTATTGTTAGTGCAAGTTAGTGCAAGTGTTGATATGAAAATACAATTCTGAGCTTATATTTATTTGAAAACTGAACTTACTATTAATATTACTATTAATTTTCTATTAACTACCATTTTAATTTCTACTACTACTACTACTACTACTACTACTACTACTACTACTACTACTACTACTACTACTACTACTACTACTACTACTACTACTACTACTACTACTACTACTACTACTACTACTACTACTACTACTACTACTACTACTACTACTACTACTACTACTACTACTACTACTACTACTACTACTACTACTACTACTACTACTACTACTACTACTACTACTACTACTACTACTACTACTACTACTACTACTACTACTACTACTACTACTACTACTACTACTACTACTACTACTACTACTACTACTACTACTACTACTACTACTACTACTACTACTACTACTACTACTACTACTACTACTACTACTACTACTACTACTACTACTACTACTACTACTACTACTACTACTACTACTACTACTACTACTACTACTACTACTACTACTACTACTACTACTACTACTACTACTACTACTACTACTACTACTACTACTACTACTACTACTACTACTACTACTACTACTACTACTACTACTACTACTACTACTACTACTACTACTACTACTACTACTACTACTACTACTACTACTACTACTACTACTACTACTACTACTACTACTACTACTACTACTACTACTACTACTACTACTACTACTACTACTACTACTACTACTACTACTACTACTACTACTACTACTACTACTACTACTACTACTACTACTACTACTACTACTACTACTACTACTACTACTACTACTACTACTACTACTACTACTACTACTACTACTACTACTACTACTACTACTACTACTACTACTACTACTACTACTACTACTACTACTACTACTACTACTACTACTACTACTACTACTACTACTACTACTACTACTACTACTACTACTACTACTACTACTACTACTACTACTACTACTACTACTACTACTACTACTACTACTACTACTACTACTACTACTACTACTACTACTACTACTACTACTACTACTACTACTACTACTACTACTACTACTACTACTACTACTACTACTACTACTACTACTACTACTACTACTACTACTACTACTACTACTACTACTACTACTACTACTACTACTACTACTACTACTACTACTACTACTACTACTACTACTACTACTACTACTACTACTACTACTACTACTACTACTACTACTACTACTACTACTACTACTACTACTACTACTACTACTACTACTACTACTACTACTACTACTACTACTACTACTACTACTACTACTACTACTACTACTACTACTACTACTACTACTACTACTACTACTACTACTACTACTACTACTACTACTACTACTACTACTACTACTACTACTACTACTACTACTACTACTACTACTACTACTACTACTACTACTACTACTACTACTACTACTACTACTACTACTACTACTACTACTACTACTACTACTACTACTACTACTACTACTACTACTACTACTACTACTACTACTACTACTACTACTACTACTACTACTACTACTACTACTACTACTACTACTACTACTACTACTACTACTACTACTACTACTACTACTACTACTACTACTACTACTACTACTACTACTACTACTACTACTACTACTACTACTACTACTACTACTACTACTACTACTACTACTACTACTACTACTACTACTACTACTACTACTACTACTACTACTACTACTACTACTACTACTACTACTACTACTACTACTACTACTACTACTACTACTACTACTACTACTACTACTACTACTACTACTACTACTACTACTACTACTACTACTACTACTACTACTACTACTACTACTACTACTACTACTACTACTACTACTACTACTACTACTACTACTACTACTACTACTACTACTACTACTACTACTACTACTACTACTACTACTACTACTACTACTACTACTACTACTACTACTACTACTACTACTACTACTACTACTACTACTACTACTACTACTACTACTACTACTACTACTACTACTACTACTACTACTACTACTACTACTACTACTACTACTACTACTACTACTACTACTACTACTACTACTACTACTACTACTACTACTACTACTACTACTACTACTACTACTACTACTACTACTACTACTACTACTACTACTACTACTACTACTACTACTACTACTACTACTACTACTACTACTACTACTACTACTACTACTACTACTACTACTACTACTACTACTACTACTACTACTACTACTACTACTACTACTACTACTACTACTACTACTACTACTACTACTACTACTACTACTACTACTACTACTACTACTACTACTACTACTACTACTACTACTACTACTACTACTACTACTACTACTACTACTACTACTACTACTACTACTACTACTACTACTACTACTACTACTACTACTACTACTACTACTACTACTACTACTACTACTACTACTACTACTACTACTACTACTACTACTACTACTACTACTACTACTACTACTACTACTACTACTACTACTACTACTACTACTACTACTACTACTACTACTACTACTACTACTACTACTACTACTACTACTACTACTACTACTACTACTACTACTACTACTACTACTACTACTACTACTACTACTACTACTACTACTACTACTACTACTACTACTACTACTACTACTACTACTACTACTACTACTACTACTACTACTACTACTACTACTACTACTACTACTACTACTACTACTACTACTACTACTACTACTACTACTACTACTACTACTACTACTACTACTACTACTACTACTACTACTACTACTACTACTACTACTACTACTACTACTACTACTACTACTACTACTACTACTACTACTACTACTACTACTACTACTACTACTACTACTACTACTACTACTACTACTACTACTACTACTACTACTACTACTACTACTACTACTACTACTACTACTACTACTACTACTACTACTACTACTACTACTACTACTACTACTACTACTACTACTACTACTACTACTACTACTACTACTACTACTACTACTACTACTACTACTACTACTACTACTACTACTACTACTACTACTACTACTACTACTACTACTACTACTACTACTACTACTACTACTACTACTACTACTACTACTACTACTACTACTACTACTACTACTACTACTACTACTACTACTACTACTACTACTACTACTACTACTACTACTACTACTACTACTACTACTACTACTACTACTACTACTACTACTACTACTACTACTACTACTACTACTACTACTACTACTACTACTACTACTACTACTACTACTACTACTACTACTACTACTACTACTACTACTACTACTACTACTACTACTACTACTACTACTACTACTACTACTACTACTACTACTACTACTACTACTACTACTACTACTACTACTACTACTACTACTACTACTACTACTACTACTACTACTACTACTACTACTACTACTACTACTACTACTACTACTACTACTACTACTACTACTACTACTACTACTACTACTACTACTACTACTACTACTACTACTACTACTACTACTACTACTACTACTACTACTACTACTACTACTACTACTACTACTACTACTACTACTACTACTACTACTACTACTACTACTACTACTACTACTACTACTACTACTACTACTACTACTACTACTACTACTACTACTACTACTACTACTACTACTACTACTACTACTACTACTACTACTACTACTACTACTACTACTACTACTACTACTACTACTACTACTACTACTACTACTACTACTACTACTACTACTACTACTACTACTACTACTACTACTACTACTACTACTACTACTACTACTACTACTACTACTACTACTACTACTACTACTACTACTACTACTACTACTACTACTACTACTACTACTACTACTACTACTACTACTACTACTACTACTACTACTACTACTACTACTACTACTACTACTACTACTACTACTACTACTACTACTACTACTACTACTACTACTACTACTACTACTACTACTACTACTACTACTACTACTACTACTACTACTACTACTACTACTACTACTACTACTACTACTACTACTACTACTACTACTACTACTACTACTACTACTACTACTACTACTACTACTACTACTACTACTACTACTACTACTACTACTACTACTACTACTACTACTACTACTACTACTACTACTACTACTACTACTACTACTACTACTACTACTACTACTACTACTACTACTACTACTACTACTACTACTACTACTACTACTACTACTACTACTACTACTACTACTACTACTACTACTACTACTACTACTACTACTACTACTACTACTACTACTACTACTACTACTACTACTACTACTACTACTACTACTACTACTACTACTACTACTACTACTACTACTACTACTACTACTACTACTACTACTACTACTACTACTACTACTACTACTACTACTACTACTACTACTACTACTACTACTACTACTACTACTACTACTACTACTACTACTACTACTACTACTACTACTACTACTACTACTACTACTACTACTACTACTACTACTACTACTACTACTACTACTACTACTACTACTACTACTACTACTACTACTACTACTACTACTACTACTACTACTACTACTACTACTACTACTACTACTACTACTACTACTACTACTACTACTACTACTACTACTACTACTACTACTACTACTACTACTACTACTACTACTACTACTACTACTACTACTACTACTACTACTACTACTACTACTACTACTACTACTACTACTACTACTACTACTACTACTACTACTACTACTACTACTACTACTACTACTACTACTACTACTACTACTACTACTACTACTACTACTACTACTACTACTACTACTACTACTACTACTACTACTACTACTACTACTACTACTACTACTACTACTACTACTACTACTACTACTACTACTACTACTACTACTACTACTACTACTACTACTACTACTACTACTACTACTACTACTACTACTACTACTACTACTACTACTACTACTACTACTACTACTACTACTACTACTACTACTACTACTACTACTACTACTACTACTACTACTACTACTACTACTACTACTACTACTACTACTACTACTACTACTACTACTACTACTACTACTACTACTACTACTACTACTACTACTACTACTACTACTACTACTACTACTACTACTACTACTACTACTACTACTACTACTACTACTACTACTACTACTACTACTACTACTACTACTACTACTACTACTACTACTACTACTACTACTACTACTACTACTACTACTACTACTACTACTACTACTACTACTACTACTACTACTACTACTACTACTACTACTACTACTACTACTACTACTACTACTACTACTACTACTACTACTACTACTACTACTACTACTACTACTACTACTACTACTACTACTACTACTACTACTACTACTACTACTACTACTACTACTACTACTACTACTACTACTACTACTACTACTACTACTACTACTACTACTACTACTACTACTACTACTACTACTACTACTACTACTACTACTACTACTACTACTACTACTACTACTACTACTACTACTACTACTACTACTACTACTACTACTACTACTACTACTACTACTACTACTACTACTACTACTACTACTACTACTACTACTACTACTACTACTACTACTACTACTACTACTACTACTACTACTACTACTACTACTACTACTACTACTACTACTACTACTACTACTACTACTACTACTACTACTACTACTACTACTACTACTACTACTACTACTACTACTACTACTACTACTACTACTACTACTACTACTACTACTACTACTACTACTACTACTACTACTACTACTACTACTACTACTACTACTACTACTACTACTACTACTACTACTACTACTACTACTACTACTACTACTACTACTACTACTACTACTACTACTACTACTACTACTACTACTACTACTACTACTACTACTACTACTACTACTACTACTACTACTACTACTACTACTACTACTACTACTACTACTACTACTACTACTACTACTACTACTACTACTACTACTACTACTACTACTACTACTACTACTACTACTACTACTACTACTACTACTACTACTACTACTACTACTACTACTACTACTACTACTACTACTACTACTACTACTACTACTACTACTACTACTACTACTACTACTACTACTACTACTACTACTACTACTACTACTACTACTACTACTTTAAATTGATATTAACATTACATATACATTTTTACGTTTTTATTGATTTATAAATCAGTATGTAAATCGATTTATCATAGACTCTCAATTACGTATTTTCAGAATAATGAAAAAATATTATTTCTGTGCAATGTTTCTATTCATAATATTAACACAAATAAATATAATGGAATAAAGCATTTTAATAATCCATCTTGAATGGAGTTTTTTTATAAAATATATTAATAGAGTTTCTTCCCGGAACACTAAACAATAAATTATCACTACTGGAGACTCTCGAGCATGCTACACGTGAGCAAATCACTGCATGTCAATATTAAATCCCACTACCTTTAAAGTTTGTAATTATGATTCATTTTGTATTTGAAATTAAGCTTATAATAGGAACGTGATTTTATATCAATAAGTAAACCTTATTTTGTCATCCTACTGTAATATGCAACCTAAGTTACAATATCTGTAAAAATAGTAGGCCATTAAATCATATCGTTATAATTTTACAGACATTAACATACAACAGTGTATGGAAGTACATTGAGTAACACAATCACAAGCACTTATAATAGTTTTCAATTAATTATTCCCTGCCCTGATTCCGATGTCATTGTCTAGGTCTCAAAAATCTGAGCAGGAATATTGATCATTGTTCATTTATCAAATTTTAACTTTATAAATATGGGCGAAATTCTGGATGTTTAAATAATGCTGTTCATCAGAAAGTCCGTTTGCAAGAACTTATTGGTATAAATTGAAAGGGTAATAAATATAAATATGGGTTTTAAATCTATAACATATTCACTGCACAACGTACACAAAACACATGCAAGTGATTTAAATTGAAGTATATTCGAACTTCAGAATACACAACTCCACATGATAGTAAATGAATTTGAAAAAATAGTTCTTACTTTATTCCTACTGCGCGTTTCAACTATAATTAATGTTTGTTCCGTTTGCAACGCTGGAGTCTATAACACATTTCTGAGTAAAAAAATCATTTACTTAGACACAGTATAATTTAGTACGTAGCAGCAATATAAGTTTTATTTCCCTTGCTCAATCCTAAATAATACTGATGTTAACAGATAGTTAATACGTATGCTAACAATTACAGTGGAAGAGACTCTTACTCTAATCCACTGCTAACAATTACAGCTTTTCGGTTTTTTCAGTAGGAGAGACAAAAATTTCATCCTGTAATTTCAAAATTATTATTATTATTATTATTATTATTATTATTATTATTATTATTAAACACTAAATATATACTAAACACACACATTTAGAAAAATATTAATAACTTACTAATGAGGCATTTTTCTCGTAAATTACGATCGGAGAAGCGACGTGTGAAACCATGACTTTCGTGAACATTTACATACAGCGAATTCTCGCAGACGCAATTTATATTAGGTGTACGCCTTTTTATAGGTCAGCTAATATCAGTTATTATTAAACACTGAATATAAACTAAACACACACATTTTGAAAGATAAAAACTGACTGCAAACTTTCCTCGTAAATTATAGACAGAGAAAAAGACTTTCGTGATCATATTGTCATTATGTTTGCAATCGCTAATGATTGGCGCGCTATCTCTGGGATGACACCTGTAGTCCGTGGGCAACGATTCATAATGGCGCCTCAAGGTCACAAGCAGGAAGGAAAGGGGAATATTATAATACAATCGGTAGCTCCAATATAAAATATTTAAATCAAATTAACAAAGCTCTTGATTGGATGACAGTGTCTCCCGCCTTGTCCAGCTCGTGACCTTGACTAGCCACTATGTTTAAATTGGAGTATAGTCGATGTTTACAACAAAGTAAGTCGTATTATTCGCGCACGCTTTCTTGAGTACTCGCTTCGCTAGTTGCGAGAGGAGTGGGAGTTTGGTTTTTTTCACAAAAGGAATTTTGCATCAAATTTGTTGTTCATTTTTCGAAGCAAAATAGTTTCCATTACACGGGAACGAATATTTCTGTTTGTCAGATTTTGTCTGCAACACTCGTTGCTATCATTTATTCTTAATTCAACCAATGTTGGCAAAGGAGTGGGGGTAGGTATTCCGGAGCTCAAGAAAACGTGCTCCTATAATACTATTTCACCTTTACTCGAACCTACCGATATGAAATTATCGGACCAAGAATACGGTTTGTATATATCTCAGTTTCCTCGTAGATACATTGTGTGAGATATGGGAAATCCATTTCCTGTTGATAAGATTATTTTTTACTTTCACTTTTTATAAAACATAAATGACGTCAATAGCAAGTTTTATTTATATATGACACGTATAACCTTCAGTTTGTAAGTTTTAATGGATAATTTATTAAAAAAATATACTTTTCGGTGAAGCTGCATTCTATTTTATTCCACAATGTACTACCAAAATATGTCACCACCTGCAGCCAAATGGCCCAGAGGAGAGCGCAACTTTTATTGAGCGAAGAACACAATTATGAAGTCTGGTTAGCAGAGGACAATATAGCCAATGTTGATGAATTTAAAAATAACATTCCGTGATTGAGAGATATTGTGTATTATTATAGACTTCGCTAGGTCTCCTAGCTTAAAATGTGTTAAAATAACACATTTTATACAGTACAAGCTATTTGTAAATTTAAGATAATAAGTACAACTAAGTTTGAACAAATTCTGGATTTCCAAATTTGCTGTAATCCTTTTTCTAAATTAGAGAATTTATTCAGTGTTGCGAATAATATAGATGAGCACAAAGTAAAAATAGAAAAGATCCAGTTGGTTCGTTGGATTGGAGATTGGTTTATGAATGACCACAGCAGTGTGGAAATGAAAACAAGTGTGGATTTCGTTTTATTGGTGAACAGATCAAACTGTGAAAAGCAATGTAGATACTGTCTTGATTTAATGGCATTTCCTCGTATTTTTAAAAGTGGCAAGGTTTCTGGAAATGACATTAAAAAAAGCTTTGAACATTAAATTGCACAAGAGAAAAGTTACTGTCAATGTGTGAGATTTCAAACCAATTATTTTTATTTTTATTTTCTATTTTCTAAAGCAAACTTTAACTGTGCACTCTTTCAGATTTTTGCGTTTCTTAAACCTAAAATATTCTTAATGCCCATATAATTTCCTACAAAATGCATTTTAATTCATTTCGATAACGAAATTAGGTTTTGAGTGATCGAAGACCAAAATTGTTACTGTGAGTATGCAGCATGCATCAGTATACAGATGTATACAGCAAACTATGTTCGATAATTTTATCAAAAATTGCTGTGAATAATATAGATGCACACGAAGTAAAAGTAGAAAAGATCCAATTGGTTCTTTGAATTGAAGATTGGTTTATGAATGACCATAGCAGTGTGAAAATGAAAACAAGAGTGGATTTCGTTTTATTGGTGAACAGATCAAACTTTGAAAAGCATTGTAGTTACTGAGATGCAATGTAGATGCCAAGAAGGAGCGCAGCGCGCAGGTGACGCTCAACAAGGTGGCGTGAGGAGAACCAAGGTGGAGCTGGACAGGTGACAACAACGACAGGGGAACGTTGGGGGCAGGGCAGGACAGGGACTGTGTGGTCGGAACAGACAGTGTATAATGGTGATCCACTCTAAATTAATTCATTCCTTTTTCCGTGGTAGATGATTGTGATTAATAACCCCCAACCCCCATCACCTCAGAAGCAGCATTGCCGCTGATTATGCAGGGGATCTGACCGGGAGGGTCGAGTCCCAACGGTGCGTGGCGGAATTTTCGACACTAGCTTCATTTGCTGGGTCCAGTTCAGCTGTCTGGAGGAGAATTCTAGTAATCCGATGCTCAGATCGGTAGTTTTCAGTGGTTTCTGCGACTAATACCAGGCGAATGTCGGAGCCATACTTTAACAAACAGAACACGCGCGCACACGTTTGCTAAAATTTCATATTAAATACTGTTCATCATGCATATGTTAATATATTGTTACTTGTGTCAAAAGATGTTACAATCACGTTAGAGAATCGCTATCGTCTTCATTCATATTACCCTGCTATCTCAGACTGATAACTCGCTAGCATGTTACTTAGAGTTGAAAAATTCATTTACGGAATTATTGTGCTTTAACAAATAATACTAATCAAGGACCAGTGAGTACGTCTGTCCTTTACTACAACAATGCTACTGAGACTTCCGACCGCCTATCGGTGAGGATGTGAATCCCAGTCCCTCCTCTTTCGGGGCGCCCTCTCGGCACGCGCCGCACGGCCGCGCCCCCTCTCCTCCCACGCGCAGTATCTGTTGCTGGGACCGCGCGCTCTCCAGGCATACTAAATAGGCGTATCAGAAACAAAGACGGAAACACACAAATACACATAAATAGCACGACCGAGGAATGTGGCGGAAAAATGCTCCAGATTCCTACCCTCTGAAATATAGGGTGAGTTGCGCGGAGAGGGTGGGTCGAGCCCCATGTATGATTTATGGCAGAAATCAGAAGGCAAAAGTGTAGCGAGGGTAAAACAGGAAGGGGGATACGGCCATAACTCAAATGACCCTCAACCTAGCCCTTCTCGGCGCGCCCCACCCCTTTTCTTCGACTCGCCCACCGTCGCCCTCGCCGCCGCCGCCGCCGCCGCCGCCTTCGCCCGCCACTGTCCCCGACCGGCGCGTCCCCCCTCGGGGTCGAATCACGAACTGCTGCGAATCCATTTATCACGGCCGGACGCGTTGCCCGGCGCCCCGTGTGCGCGGATGTGTATTTTTTAACTTCATATTTATATGAGGGCGCAGAGCGGCCGGCGCCTCCAGCGCTACGCCGCGCCCCTCGCGCTGCGGGAATAATTCTCTTATTGAAAGCGCCTATCGGCACGACCACGCGGCCCGCCGCGTCCACGCCTGCCGCCGCTGCCGAAGCCGTTGCCTTCGTAGCTCGATGCTGGCCAGGATACCTGACAAAACTACGCACGATGTTTCGTGTATGGGAGTACTTATTGTGTCCGAGAGTGTCAACTACTTAGATTATTTGTGTGGCGGTATTCCTCACACGCTGGAACCAGCACCGACCTACATGTTTTCTAAAATTGTATAAAAACAGTTTACATGACAACGTTTAGAATGGGTCATAAATATAAAATATTGAATAGTTTCTATCAAGCGTCTATAAACGTGAGTTAGATATTTAAAATAGTTGTTATACTTTTAAATATGTAACCCACTTTTGGAGATATTTCACAGAAAATATTTAAATTTTAAAAATATGTGTCTAACTGTTCAAAGGTGTAATGTAAACTGTTTTGATACGTGAATTGTTCGGCAGAGAGTGATCCATTAAGCTCGCTAAACTTCCAGAGAAGGCAACCAGTATCGCACGCACAAAAGAAACGGAAATTAATCGTTTGTCACGGCCGTATGTAGAATCTTTCACTCTTATAATATTAATAAATACTTTTTAATTGGTTCAAAAGCGTGTGAAAACTGATTTTTGAAAATTATTATTTTTACTTTTTCACATTTACACGCACTTATACATCTTTCATAACAGAGGGTAAGTGAAAATAGCGACTTTGAATAGAGGATTAGAGTTTAGAATTCGGATTTTTCTCTTAATAATTTGTATTCTGTTGGTTTTAAATCTATGTAGGAAAGCTGCAAAATACTTGTACTCTAAGGTCCGTGAATAGAAGCAACAATAAGAAATTGTATTTTTTGTCTTATTCTCATCGTAATATAGAAATACGTTGATTTCAAGAGGAGACCTCACTTTTCCAGATTCCGATTACAGTAATCTCAATCATCTTTCAAAGTAACAGGGAGATATTCTTCGACACAGGTCGAGAAGTACTAAGCAGCGATGAAAATAAATCTATACCTAGATTATGTGCTAACCTACGTGTAAACCTATTGTTGTGCTTTCGTGGCTCAGTGGCGAAGTCGCCTACCCTTCACCACTGAGGTTCCGGCTTTAATTCCCGTAGAACCTCATGGGAAATTTGTTACGACAAAACGAGTTTGCCTACTTCACAGCGTCTAGTCCAACACCTCTGAAACGTCGCCGCTGGGTAGTGACGCAGGTACGCGTGGTAGGAGGCGCGTAAGCGGAAATGCTACCTGGCGGTCCTCCTGGCAACTGACAACGACGAGACGTGACATGATATTCTAGTAATGGAGGATTACTTCTAATAAGAACACTGATTAATGGAGGATTACTCCAAGCGCAAAGTGCTCAACGCCCCCAGAGGGCTTGAAGACGCGTTGCCTCTATGTAGACATAAAAAATTTAAAAAATAAATAAATGAAAACACCCTCCGCCTTACGATTCTATATCGACGGACTCTCAGAATAAATCTAGGATTTAATGGTTGACCAATTACTTTATTATTATTATTATTATTATTATTATTATTATTATTATTATTATTATTATTATTATTATTATTATTAGTAGTAGTATTAGTATTAGTATTATTAAATAGAAAGATCATACAATATTTGATCCTTTTGTGTGTTTTAGAATCTAAAAGATCATGTCACTTTAAAAAGCCTGAGTTCGATTTATTAATCATTGAATATCATTTTAAATACAATCTTGCTAAAATTGTAATTTGTAAATTATATCAACGCAGTAAACTTATTAAAACAACTCGTATTTTCTATACAACACTTTCGTAGAATTCTAGAGCCTCATGAAAACGCAGCTTTGCTCCTCTAGGACTTCTGAGGTGGACGTGGGGGAGCTTTCAGGACCGTCGTTTACGAGTTACTTACAGTATACCTGCAAACGAAACCTAAAAATAGGGGCGGCGGGCTTTAATGACTGGCACTTTAATTCCCAAAAGAATTAAGTTGCAGACAGCGGACAGGCGGGTTTTACGCGGCGACCGCAAGGCGGAGCGCCAACGAGGCGGGGACGCGGGCGTGGTCACGGGCGGGAGCGGGGTGGGGCGGGGAGGGCAGGAGCGGGGACGTATGAAGGGCTGAACTTGCGCAGTTGCCTGTTCCTGAAAAGCAGGGAAACGCCTAGCAGGTGGCGGAGTGCCGCTTAAGCCCTTATCACACGCTACGATTTTTCTTCGCAGATTGTGACCGAGACTAAATGAACCATGGCATGTATTTTACGTGGCAACTTCGGTGTAACATATTTAACAATAAAAAAAACAATTTTACAAATTGTATTATAAATCTGTTACATGGATTTAGATAGGCGGCGATCCCCATTCGTTCTCTCTCCGAAATTGAGCCGTTTTACAAGTTTAGGCGTCTAAAGTACATTGGCTCATATTTCTGTACTGTACATACTTAACTGAGGTAACCAATTAACAATGGAATTATTTCCGTGTTGTTTCTAATTTCGGTAGAGAATTTTTCTTGGGTTAATATTACAGAGCTTCTTTAAGACCAGTAATGTATCATACATATAAAAAATTGGTTTAGCTCAGAACCAGCATTGCCACAGCAGTCAGTGGCAATAATTGCCGCTGGCTGCAGTGGCTCTTACCGGGAGGTCTTTAGCTGGGTCGACTTCAGCTTCGGTCTGGAGGAGAATTCTAGGCTCCCGCTGCTCTGAGTTTTCCGTTATTTCTCCGATTAAACCAGGCGAATGCCTGAGCAAAACCACAACAAACGGCCAACAGACCACGCGTGACGCTTTCCTTCGTCTTCCTTGACCTATCCTCAGCTCTTAATTACACACAGTTACACATACATGCCCTGCACTGCACTACCACACATGCCGGGAATCCAGTCGGCTGTGTGGCGATCCCGTACATCGCCACCACACCGTTCATCCCGAACATGGATATTTTAGAGACTGTCAATGACAATCAATGATATGACGACGTGTTGCCCGGGGAAATAATTTTAAAAAAATAGGCGAGGCGGAATAATAAGCTGGGCGGAGACAGACAGCAATTACTTCTCCTGGCGAATTTTGTTAATCTCACGTGTATAGGTTCAAGTGGTATAGTATATTTTTTTAATGTTATTCCTTCTACTTTAATTTCTTTCATGCAAGAAAGAAGAATTCTAATTAAGAAGAGAAGTGAAACATCAATGTATCGCTCACCTCAGTATGCTTAGAACTTGTCACGGGTGGGCCGGTGAACAGCAGGGGGCAAATAACTGGAAGGTGAAATTCTCTGCTGACGTGAAGGTCGGCGCCAGATATCACCATTGAGTGTGGGGAGAAGAACTAAAAATGTGCTCTGAAAAAATAAATCATTATCTAAAATGCATTTTAACACAGCTTACGCACAAATAAATTACTTCGGGAAACTAGTGGTGTTTCAACAGGACATACTTTTTCGTTTTATTGGAAACTGATATGTAATATTAATACTGCAAATTATATTCTAATAATTCTTCAGCCTTCTCATGAACTTCATTGTTCAACAAAAGAAGTGTAGGAGATTCGAATGTGCAACAGTCCAAAATTTGAAATTTTAAATGCCCGCAGGTTTTTATGAAAATCGGACGTATACAGAATTTGTAAGCGTAAATGCTCTATTTGGCAAGAGAATAATTAAAAAAAAATATTTCCATGGATATGACGGGAATGAACTCCTGGCCTTTATATTCATACTCGTTACGCGACAGCGGCTGGACGAAACTAGCGCAAGCCAAAATGTAATATACAAGAATACTGTCAAACGGAAATTCGCACGTTTTAACTCAAATTTACTTCAAAATTAGAAATATTTTCAGAAATTTTAAAGGAAATTATTTAAAAAATATAGTACAGAAGAATGTATTTAGAAGAAAATTAGAAAGAAAGCCATAGCTTCAATATTAAAGGTGTAGGACAGATTCGCCTTTGCAATATTGCAACTTTTATTCGCCTTTGCAATATTGCAACTTTTGAAATATTGAAAATTGCATAAGTTTTAATGAAAATCTGGCCCGGTTTTATTGAAAATCTCACTAGTACTCATGTAATCAAGAGAACGTATTGTAATGCTGCTGAAAAAATTGGCGATTTTTCGACAGAAAAACTTATTGTGGGGCCCTAGTTTGAAAAAGTGTATAAATCTTGTTACTTTATGTAGTAAATTATTTTCACTATCACGACAGAATACAATTGTTTTTGGTCCTTGATACCAAAAAATTGACTGAAGTCAAAACGTTTGTCAGTCCGTGAGTCTATGGCCAACACTAGCGCCTAAACATCACATGATTTACACATTGGTACATTAATATGCGCTGATCGATTTGGACGAACTCGAGACCCTGCAAGTTTGAAACGAATGTTTTTATTTTTGGAGATACTTTACATATAGACTCAATATTTTCAAAATTTGCTCGAAAATGGCTCCAAATTCACTGATTACACTTTATCATATTATAAATACGCAAAGCGGTAAGGATGCTAAAAAACGGTACAGGTATAATTTTTTTGAAATATCTGAATATTCGCAAATTGCAAAAGTTACCAATCAGAACTAAGTTTGTAAATTTTAACATTAATTACTCAAAGTCTGTTGTGTACATTTGAAGTTCACAATTCACATTTCAATTTCAAAATCTGTTGAAATATTTTTGCTTAACTGACATGTACATACATACATTTTTTATACACAGAGAGATAATAATTTATGTTGAATTTTAGTGTTAAGTGTAATCATAGCTTCTGAGAGGGTAAAGAGATAAAAACACCAAATAATACGCCTCTGTTTATTCGAGTGAATTAATTAAAATTCAACAAATTCTTACTACGTCATTTTTACAGGACTTTGTACAGTCGTATAATAGTAGTATAGTAGTATACTGTCATTGTTTTTTATTTGTTTGCATACACATGTATCAATATGATTTGTAAACTCTTATTTATTAAGAAGAAAATATTTTCATGTAATGTAGTTACACTCTCAATAGTACACGGTCGTACAATATTCTTGCAAGATTCTTTAATTTACCAGAAAACTTCGAATACAATATATTATATTCAACAGAAAACATTAGAAACCCTTCGACTAAAACGAGGGTAGCAAGGAGTCAAGGTCTATTGGAAGAAATCATTCTCATAAGTATAAAAATGATCCTTGTTTCTTCGTGACCTGCTTTACAATACCTATTTTGCTTGTTTTTATTTTATTCAATTTAACACAATTGCAACTAGTGAACTGTTTAAAACTTGCGGGTTAGTGATATAACATCCCTTGTAGTTTGGTCCCGTTTTACTCGATACACCAGGCAAATGTTAGATTAATCATTAATTTAGTTCTAGAATCATTTTCATTTTTGTAATTATATATTTTACACAAAAAATTTCAAGTTCAAAATTGAATATCAATAAATTTTCAAGTTCAAAATTGAAAACAGAAAATGGATGAATCCAACTTAGCGGTGTATACCATATATTTGATTGAAAGTTATTTTTTAAATAGTTAATATTAAGAATTAATAATATATAATCACTAGTTTTTTGGTAAAATGAAATGTGATTATTTTCAGTGATCGTTCATTACGTTGAATAGCCATATATATGAAATAAAAGCGCAAGAAAAAGAAAAAAAATCAATATGTATTTTAGTTCTCAATGAGAAGGAAATTGTTCATGCTGGAGCCAATAAGATTCTCCAGAATAAATCTTCAATAAATATTTAAGAATTAGACGTTTCCGAAACATTTAATTTCCTTGAAAGACGTTGGAATAGAGTTTTCTTGTTAAGATGTTTAATGGAAAGTACCTTATTAATCAATGACTTAGTCTCTTGAAAAATCTTGATTGGAAATTGACAATGCTACCATTGTATATATTTTTAAATTATCTTAAACGATGTATAAAATATTTTAATTCTACAATGCAACCAAAATTGATGTTGTGATTTACATGAAAATACACGTTTTGTAGGTCCTTGATACCGAAAAAACATTTAATTTTCCTTCTAGTTTCAAAATGTTCATTTGTCCGTTCTTCCGCATATGAACAACACTACCATATAAACCCTACAAAATATTTTCACCATATGGATATTCCCCGTTTGATTTGGCTGGATCTGGAACCTTCGAATTTGAAGGGGATTTTTTTATTTCTGAGGGCACTTAAGTCTGTGGTTTTTCAAACTTTACTAAAAAATTACTCAATTGTTTTCTAATTTTTTCTTCGAATGTAGAAAAATACGTTCATGAAATGGCACACATCCGATTTTCATTAAAATTTCCAAACTTTAAAAAATTACAAAATTTTTAAATATTGATTCCCACCTACAACTACTTTAAAGTATGTTTTCTTAATACAATGTTCATCAAATTTGATCTTTAAATAATTTCATGTATACGTATTTTATAAATATGGCACACAAGTCTTAATTATATTAAGTATAGTAAGTATTATATATAGCAAGTCTTATTACGATAATTTACGAAGTATATTCTTGCTCTGACAAGAATTGGAATTCATCATAATTTAAATTGGTTGTAAGTGGTGAAATGAAACACGTGCATTAATTCGTCAATTCAAAGACTAAAAAACATTTATTTGCATGAAATGAGTTTCCTATTTTGTTGTTTTTTCAACTTCTTCGGAGGTAGATGACATTCACAAATAATAGCACCACACAAGTACTGTTCATATGCGTGGGTGAGAAAATAAAATTTGAAATTAAAACCGAAAATAACTTCTCCATGAAATCTTGAACGGGATAGAACATAACGTCTTGGATTATTAATTCGTCTGTGATCTTTCAATGGTCAATAGTTTGAGTGTACGAAGTGTAATTCATGTCTTGCGGCCAACCTCGCTTAAGTGCAGACTCCCGACGCTAGGTAGCGCGAACGCCTTCATTCCTTCCAGCGGCCTCTGCCCGAACGCCTTCTCTTCGGTGCGCACAGTCGGGCGCGCGTTGGAGCCTCGGACACCGTCGCCACAATCTGTCACCCTCCCCGTCCCCCGCCGGGCCCTCCTCAACCCCATCAACCACGCCGCTGGCACCTCGCGCGTCGTCCCATCGGCCCCGCCCCCTCGCGGAGTCGCCGGCTTGCCCCCGGGGTGCGGCGGAGCGGGGCGGGGCCCTGCGGGGCAGGGTGAAGCGGAGCGGGCTGGCGGGCAAGGGGGCGCCGCCCGCACGCGGCCAGACAGCGGCGCCGGCCTGCGGGATAAATGCGAAACAAAATAATCCCGGAGCGCGTGACAACGGATTAAGTTGTGTCACATGCAGAGACACGCGCGCAGAGCCCTAAAATACCCGCAGCGGGCCAGACTTCACTCAAGAAGCTCGCTGCGCACGGCCCCGCTCCCACATCGTCCCACCCCACTCCCACCCGCCCCGCCGTAACCTCTCCTCCCTTTCCTTTTGCCCGCCCCGCCTCTGCCACCGCCCTTCGCGACTGCTGCGAATGAAATACTGCTCATTTCAGTGAGATGTTTATTAAGAGATTGTGCATTAATTCGAGAATGTGTTACGTGAAAGCGGTGAAAAGAAAAAAAATATTTTGTGCATTCTAAGGTTTAAATAATAATATTAAAACAAAGATTATTTATGAAGACCTGAAATACTCAAATTGTTTTGTGTTATAATTTTTTTTACCATTCAAAATGTTCAATCTCAGTTAATTCTTTATAAATTATGTTCTAAAATTTTCAAATATTTATTACTCTCTGCTTAACTATATATTTTTGGTGTCTGTGATCCTAGTATATTATATGTATTAAACTAATTTTATATTTTTAACTGACTTTTGCTAGTATGCAGTTTGACGCCACTCTCGGAAACTATTGGATTTTCGCTAACGTATGAGAATTATATAATTCAACTAAACTAAAAACGAATTACTGAAAATTGACATCTTTACAAATACTGTATTATTAGGTTTCATTATTATAGTACTCTCTATATTTATTGTTACTCTTATCATATATTCTTGAATACTTGTTTCAATGATTTGAAATATTCGTCATTCAATGGGTTCGAGTTGTTCCATAAATTTTCAAAGAAAACGATTAAAAAAGGTCGCACCGCACTTATAATTTTATTACCGATTATGAACTAAAATTACATTATTAATCTTGTTGTTTATAACTCCGTATTGTCACACTTCGAAACTTTCTCAGTTTTAATGTACTGCAAACATATCGTAATACTGGGTCAACTAAGACATAGCTGCACATTAGTTGTAATGGAGTCTGTGCATTAGTCAACTCAGAAAAGTGAATAACATCAACGAATTTGAAATTCCACCTGAAATTGACAGAGAGTAGATCGGTCATTGAAAAAAATCTTTGCTGTTTGTCACCACGCTCCAAGAGAACACGCATTAGCCAATCGTGCTCTAATAATGATTGGGATTGCACGTCCCCTGCTTACACTGGCGCAACTATTACTTAGAGGAGTGGAATGGAAGACTAATTACTAACGTAAATATTCTTTATGGCACAGTCACTCGAATACTGTGAAATGAAACGACTTATACACCCAAGATTGCAAATGATTCATGTGTATCTAAGATACTTTCATGCCATACATTCTACAATATTTGTGCCTCCAGCTGTTGAACACAGAGAAAATTAACATAAACGTTGCATTTGGTACATAATTATTTTGAAATCTGTTCAGTCAAAGCCTTAAGAATAAATGATTTGAAAATATTTTAGACTGGATTTTCCTCTGACAAACCTATTATCAGCATATCCACTTTCAGCGGTTGTGTTTCTTTGTTGCAGCAGACGAAAGCGGAAGTCGAAAAAATTAATTGGCGTGGGTTCGCGTTCGACCACACCGCTTCCATTCCAGGGGCGACACTAAGAGGTCCACAGAGCCACAGACATTGCAAGAGGGCCAGAATCTTAACGGGCTCCAAAATGTTGGCATAAAAAATGCTAACAGTTTGACGTAACTCTAGGAACTCTCTGCACGTGAAGTGACTATAAGTATTTTTATTATTATTTACGAACTAATTTTTTCCAATATTATTTTTTAATTAGTGTAATTCTATCTTGGCATAGACAATTTTTCTAATGTTGTTCATGAATATAACTGCTGAGAAACGATCCGAACTCAAGATAATTCTGACGATAGATCCACTGAAAAATGTTTTGGGACGGTGGAGGGCACCATTTTTTTAGTTCGCTCAAAGGCATTGTTCTTTCTCTTGCGTTAAGGGAAAGGAGATGGAATTTCTTTGTAGTACATCTCCGCTAGCTAATGGAAATCCCACAGAAAGGAAATATCACACAAGAGTCGATAGCCTGCGCATGGGCAACGGATACTCGATTAGCGATTGAAAAATAAAACCTATAACGAAAAGCACAGAAGTCGTGAAAGTGAATGGAGATTTACAGTTTTTCAGTTTGACCACAAAACAAGTCATACTATACGCGTCCACATGTGAATCTTTTATGAGTATTTACTGCCTGCTAAAGAGAATACAAATTTGCACCAAAACTGAGTAGTACAGAGTCGTAAAGAGGAAGGCGAAGAAGTACGATGTGGTACTTCATGAAACGCAAGGAAATCAATAAGAAAAGCAAGCGACGGCGGGAGGGGAGGGGGCGTCCGCCACGTCGCCTTCGGGGGGCATCGCCTCGCCCGGGGCTGCGGGCGTCCCGCGTCCGCCGCCGGCGCAACGCATGACTGCTCCCGGCCACTGAATCAAGACCGTAAGAGATCTCGAGTGTTTCGAGACCGAGTCCAAAGATCCAAAATTGCCTATAATTTGTCGCCGGTGACAATTTCAGCACGAGTAGACGCGGGGCGGCTCCCGCGCGGGCAGAGCTTCGGGGAAAGGGCGGGCGGAAACGCCGCTCGACGCGGTGACAGCGCCGATGCCATCACCTCCTCCTCCTCCTCCTTTTCTTCTTCTTCTTCTTCTTCTTCTTCTTCTTCTCCTTCATCCTTCGCCTCCTCCTCTTCCTCTTCCCCCTTCGCCACCCTCCCCTTCGCCTCCGTCGCAGTTCAGCTTGGCTGCGCCACGTGTTGCGGCGGCGGCGGTGGCAGCGGCGACGTGCAGACACGCCGCTCGGGTCGGGCGGCCGCCGGCCAGGATACTCGGTTGTGCCGTCGGACGGGGCCCATTTCTGTGGTGCACGCCCAAAAAAGAAGACGACGGGCCCCCGCAGGAATCGAAGTGTTGAGAGCATCACCCTGTCTCGCTTGAGTGCATGCATGCAGCCAGCCGGGCCTGAAGTTACCGCCACCGCCGCCGCCGCCGCTGCGCTGTCCACGCCTCACCTCGCCTGGGTAGCAGCGACCACCATGACCGCCGGCCCGCCCCCGGCTCCCGGCTCCGGCTCCCGGGTTTGCAGGAATGGCGTTGCCGTTCGCGCCGCCCACCGCCGCCCGCCGCCGCCCCCGCCGCGCCCCGTCTCTGCCGCCAGCGCGTGTGTTTTGCTCGGCTGAGCGCCCTCCCGGCCCAGCTGCGCTTTTGGGTGTCGTTCGCCGGAGGATTCTTCAATGGGGCAACGCGCGGAGGCTGACCGGATCTGAGGTCCAAGAGCGAGACGTCCCTCGTTCATGAAAGAATACTTTGGAAAGAGGAAAGGACACATTGAACGGAAGTTCTTACAAGTATGGGCTTTTACGACGTAGGAGAGAATGGGAAAATTCCCACCTTTCGTGTCAAAAATTGTAAAATTCAGATGTATTGACAGAGCTAGAAACAGCATGATGAATCGTATAGTGTAATGATTGGCATTTGATGATAGGTCAACCCGACAGTCGTCTTGATCGAAGAAATTAGTTTTTGTGTGAGCATTAACTAATAATCAGCCTCAACGGGCAAAAGGTCATCCCGTGCTCGATAGAGAAATATTAAAATATTCGTTTAAATAAACATTTTTAATTCGTTAAAATAAACATTTAACTCTTCCTTCACTTCGTTCTGCTCGGCTTTCTGGTCTAGAACATTAGTGATAATTATCTGAAAACATTCCAAGCCTTTTACTTTTCCCGAAAATTACAATTCTTCTCTCGAAGTGAAATTTTAAATATTCCACTTGTATTATATATCTTAAAGGAAAGGAGAAAGAAGATGAAGGAAATAGAAACATCATGAGAATTCAAGGACTTTTTCATGTTTTGAGACGAACTATTCAGATTATTGGGATATATAATTTGCTATAAGACTCGTCATTAAATCGTAAGCAATCGTATTGGTAATATGTAGTGATTTTGAAATATCACATACGATGTCTTAAATGTTTCAATATATTTCTCATTATATTATGTTACACGGTTTTCAAAACGTTCGAAATATGTTGTATAGTTTTGATTCCTTAGTTTATATCGCTAGAATATCCTCCATTCTATATATTATATAATCTATCAATTTGTTTATTATATACATTTACTGCGGAAACTTTTGTTTACATTTCTTCAAAATATTTTTATTTTTTCAGTTTTTAATTTTTAAGGTAACGTGTTCGATGGTCACGTTTTTTACACGAATACCATCTGAGTTGCCAAGAAATTAAATAAAGAACTTCTCTCTTCTAAAGTGAAAATTTCGTAAAAATCTGAAATTGTTCGAAGGTACAGAATTTGTTTTCTGGTCAGCATTCAGGCGAATCTTGATCGTCAAGAAAAGCCGAGCAATTATAAAAAAAAAGGCGTCGAATCTCGGTACCCCTCGCCAAACGGGTATCGGAAACCCTGACGAAAACTTTAATGAACCGTTGGAAAATATGTTTTAAAAAACAAACTTTGAACGTAAGCAACAACCGTTGAAGCGTGAAATTGAAAAATTGAAAAACGTAAGACAAATCACTATGGCAAATCGCTCAGAGCATTCTTCTTTCTCATTGGTCAGTTCGTACACAAGCCTCGCCGCGTCAATGATTAGGCAACTGAATACGTGTGGCGCTGATGGACATCCTGGAGGCGCAGGTGGGTGTTTTCACCCTTGATGTCAACGGAACCTGTGATTCTTGGAACATCATAAAACAGTTTGTTCTAATATAGGTATTACTAGTGGCCTGCAGCAGGAAAAAATGCTGTTGAACAAGATCTCACAAAATGATATACCTAAAAGCACGAACATTTATTTAAGATAATAAATACTCTCATGTAACAGCGCAATAAATCAAAAAGTTTCAGTTTCACGAAAACATATTTACACTGGTGTTGTATATACAAATTCACATTGCAACAATTTTTTACCAAGAATATCAAATATCAACAGAAGGTGTTGCTACGTAATTCTACAAGTGAATAACAAATATTTAATTGGCAGGCGGCCTCCTCCCTGGAGTGCGGCTGACGCATGACATCAGATGTGTCATAAGCAGTGGCCGACTGAGTTTGAGGATTTCAGTCGGTACATGCGTGTATAAAAACAGGAGAAATAACGCAGTCACATATTTGCATTATTCAGTCGAAATCGAAACTGCTTCATTATTGTTGATTTTTTTGCGAGTTCCTGGGTTTTAAGTTCTTCGCAGATTAAAAGTTAGTAATAAAGAGAGAATTGCTTTCCGTTGCATCACTCATCTCTATAACGCAATGTCATTTCTAAATATCCTGATAATCAGAGTAACAAGTTTACTACACCTTTTCCAATAAACGATGTTTTATTTGTCTGAAATAATGAAATATTTATACCTTAATATGCTTATAGCGAATTCTAATAGATTATGTATAACAGCAACAATTAAATAAAGTTTTCCATTTCAAACAGGAAATTGAATGCCCCTTTGAAATTCAATGATTTGCAATTGAATGATGTCAAGATAACAAAATTTCTGTCTCGCTGTTCAATCAAACCTCAAATGAAATATTCTTAAAATGATAAAGTTCATTATTTTACACATTCAGAATTCTTTCAAATTCAGTTACCTTTCATGCAACTTGTTGCATGTATTTTGCGAATCTACTTTCTCACCTGATGCATGACATAATATTCTCGGAAAGCACGTCTTATAGTGTCCAGAATTAGATTGAAGAAAAAATTGTACGAACAATCAGCAAATGCCATCCATGTAATTTCTGCAGGCATGTCTTCATTGTACTTAAAACCTTACCATTGTTTTGCCTGTTTATTTACGAATCTGTAGTTTTTGTCTTATTTAGAGGAGAGAACATACTTTTATGCAATACAAATATTTTTAAGTACAACACATGCCAGAGAAATAATATTCATCAGGTGACAGTATCATCAGTTTTCTAGAAGAAATACATATGTAATTGAATGGAATAATGATGTCTCTTACTTAGGTGTGTTGTATTGAATGTTCCTGAGGATTCTTGAAGGGTTGATTCCAGCACATGCAGGAATCGATGTCATTGCTTGGACAGCTCCCGATGCACAATGTCACTTTTCATGAACCTCCCTCCCCTAACGAAATAACTGTCACCGGATCGTCGTTCACATCGTTCTCGGATCTTCGATCTTGGTTCTGATTTCTCACAATTTTACAGTGATCTTTCGAAGGAATGCTGATATGACCCTAGGATTGCTTCTGGACAGTACATATACCACTCCTCCACAAACGTTAAATTCAATGTAATTATTATTAGCAATTTCATCAATATATACATTTGCCAATGCCGAACACTATGCTTTTTGCTGGAGGTTAATTCATCCGTTCACAGATAGCGTCGTAATCGACATTTCATGTTGAATTACAGGCAGTTAAAATCAGAGGTATATTCAAGGTGTACGAGTACATTGTACTCATCGGAAGTAGAACGCGTTCGATTGATTACGGTTTGCTGTTTCAATTACGGTTAGCTTTTAATTCAAGTTGATTTAATATGTTCAAAAGAAGTCGATAAATTTATAATGTGCTTGAGCAATTTAATCACATTTCTGCGATATTTAATCTAGTCATCGACTATATTCAACAAGTTCTTCAGTTATTTATTTATTTATTTTGTGCCTAATAACAAGTTATTAAAAATGAACCTTCGTACTAAACCGACTAAGTGGATCTCTTACCATTTACTTCAACTGAGATATATTGTTTGTAAATGTATTTTCCATGTCACGGAGTATTCAAATCTCACTAAGAAGAATAAACATTTCTAATTAGTCACTAATTAGTCTGCTCATGAAATGCTAAACGTATTTCGAGATGAAGAAGAGGTGAATTATCCTCAATGATTCTTTTTCTGAATGCACTGGTAATTGATCTTTTTATACGTGTTATTATAATACATTTTATTATTATTAGACTGCATTCATGACTAAATATATTAGGTGTTAGTTAAATATAAAATCTATTCCTGACTGCAACCAGATTCCTAGGCAGCAGATTCTTCTTCTTCTTCTTCTTCTTCTTCTTCTTCTTCTTCTTCTTCTTCTTCTTCTTCTTCTTCTTCTTCTTCTTCTTCTTCTTCTTCTTCTTCTTCTTCTTCTTCTTCTTCTTTCTTCTTCTTCTTCTTCTTCTTCTCTTCTTCTTCTTCTCTTCTTCTTCTTCTTCTTCTTCTCTTCTTCTTCTTCTCTTCTTCTTCTTCTTCTTCTTCTTCTTCTTCTTCTTCTTCTTCTTCTTCTTCTTCTTCTTCTTCTTCTTCTTCTTCTTCTTCTTCTTCTTCTTCTTCTTCTTCTTCTTCTTCTTCTTCTTCTTCTTCTTCTTCTTCTTCTTCTTCTTATTATTATTATTATTATTATTATTATTATTATTATTATTATTATTATTATTATTATTATTACTATTAGTATCAGTGTTAGTATTAAGGACCCTCCGGTGGTTTGTGGACCGCGTTCTTGGTTTCCCGTGTAGCGATCTCAGATTCTATTCCGGTCGGGGAAAAAGCAAACCTTTAGCTTTCTGATAAAATTTTCTCCGCTTCTACAGCCGTGTGACCAAAGAAAAGGCTAGGCAGGCCAAGTACGCTAGATGCGGTGATGGGAAAAACGTTATACCTAACACATGACTCCCTCTTCCCAGGCGTGGAAAAGAAATAAAAACAGGGCCCAAGCCTGGTGGTGGCAACAGCTAGGTAGCAAAAGTCGGATTAACCAATTCTACAATGCAATTATAGTATAAATACGTAGTAATAATAAATGTTATTGTTATTATTATTGTTTTTATTTATCCTTTTTTAAAACAAAAGATGTCGGGGCTACCGCCCATTATTATTATTATTATTATATTATTATTATTATTATTATTATGTGCATTATTCTGTGCGATGTCGAAAGGTGGCCCCCGCCCACGACGATGCAGCACACAGCACCGGCCTGAGGGGCAGGGCGCGGAGCGGCGTGTCGGGTGGCGCGGCGCCTCGAGCGCAAGAACGTCGCGTCCATTTCTTTTCCCACGGGCAGACGGAAGAGGTGCGGGGCGGGAGCCCCTCATCCGGCCACGGTTAGATTACTCGTTGATTAAACGCAGACCGATTAGGGTCGTGCGCAGCTCGCGAACGGGCGGGGGCGCAGGGGGTGGCAGCGCGCGGGGGTGGGGGGTGGGGGGTGCGGGAGACGCGGAGGGCGCGGCGCCCCCGGGAGCGTCTCGCGCGTCGGCGCCGCCCCCAGGCGCCGCCTTCGTCGCCGCCCTCGCACCCCTCGCCCCTCGCCCCTTGCCCCTCGCCCCTCTCCCTCGCCTCTTGCCCGTCGCCCCGCATGCACGTCTGTCACTGCCGCTGCCCTCGCGCCCGCTCTCGCCCTGCGCTCGACCCTTCTGCGGACCTCAGAGGCACTCGCGTTGTACTCGTACTAGACGTAGGTTTGGACTCCGCTCAAGACGCATTTGCAGAGCAAGATGTGTGAGTTATTCTACGCGTATCCACATCCGTTGTATGCCTTGCATAACTTTATGCTTCGTGTTGAAGTAGACCCACCAAAGGGTAGCGATGTGCTTGAGACATTGTAATTCTCGACTTCTGGAAGACTTAGATAATAATCGTTATCGGAGACTCGGATTCTCGCATTTTTGGTGAATGCCGTCTTTGGCATCTTTCGAACTCCAACTCGATGTTTTATACCAATTTATCTCCTTCTTCGTACTCGACTATGTTTTTCAGGGTCTTTGCATTTTCATTGCAGTTATAAATATAATAGGAACGATAGTATAGTTGGTGTCATGTTTTTACCTTGAGGTTATTTTAACATTTAAAAATATAAAGGTTTTATCGTGCTCTGATCTGGATTCTAAAAATTGAAATTTTAAACCTCTATTAACAATAGTATTTTATTAACGCGCTATTTCGAACGAATCTTCTTTAATATTGAATTTAAAGCATATTCCCATGTATCTGAGAGTCATCGCCGTACACTTCTTTAATGAGTTTCAGCTCTCTAGTGATTTGATTTGGGTAATCGCGAATGAAATATAGGGAACGTTCTCCCCACTGTTATACCTTCTTATCGTATTGACTCCGATGTCTCTAAGGCGCTGCTAGCACCGCTATTTCCGTTCTCTCCATTTTAACGACGTTTCTGTTTACCCTTTGCAATTTCTACCGTCTCCACGAGTTTTGTCGGGCCTCCTCAAACCACTTCTTCCACAGCTTTCTCTGGATCTTTCTCAGTTATATGAACGATTTCTTTGTAAACATATCGTCTAACCACTTTATCTAACATCTATCAGAAAATGCTTTAATTAAACTATGCTGAGACCTCTATAACAAATTTCAAAACTCTTGCTGCCGCCCAGGTCCTAAATCCTCGAATATCCTAAAGTTTCGTCTCACAACTGCTCTTTCTTCGACACGTTTTCTCTTATATTATCTTCCGCGATAACATTTGTCTCGTCAACTCTAGCCCCATGCCAGAACTTCGTCTTACAACTACTTTAAGCTCCTAGAATGTTTGTAAAGAAGCAGCAAGACTTTCAGATAAGTTAGCTTTTGCAATAGTCTTCGTGGATATTTGGTATTTTATTCTTAATCAGGTTGATGTCTTTTACTACGATCGTTCTCCTTTCTCGTGGACTCCTTTTCGAAGCGTGTCATAAGTTTTTGAGCGCTGAATGTCTTAAGAAACTGCCTTCTCATTCACAGAGAAGCTTTGACAGACAGATAGGGCTGTAAACAAGGCAAAGAAACTTTTACGATCAACTTGGTGTTTTGCTGTATGATAACGTTTATAGCCCATTTAGGCATACGTTGTATATGAATAGAAACGTGTGAGTAAGGGTTCTGCAACGACTAGAGTCTTGTCTGGGAATTGTAATGAATGTATGTGCATGCATACGCAATGTAGGCGTTGAACACGAAAAACAGAAGTCGTTCATTAGTTCTTTGAAAGCCAACTTCTGCTCGTTATGCATATGATCAATTTATGGCTTCCAAAACTAGGTATAACCTACATAACACAAATAGTGGTATTTTTGATATGCAAAAAAAGTAGATTCCGAACTAAAATCGATTGCCGATGTGCTCTTTACTCTTTGGGATATTCAGTAGTTCCTATGATATTCATTTTAATGATGCTTTATTTTAATTGGTGAGTCTCAGGCTAGCTGTCCAGCTCTTCCAACTGACCACGCAGATTTCGCTACGCTCCTTTCGCCATGTAGCAACGAATGAAGATATCCCAAGGACGAAACAGGGGATTTGAATTTTTCTTAGAGGCTTCTTTTAGGCTTGAGGATCTTTTACATGCGGTAAATATACAACATAGGAGAGCCGGTTTTACTTTCCCTTCGAAGGAAGCTGTACTTAGGATTTTTAGCCCTCAAAAATCCACGGCTTTGATCGGATTGATCCCGCGAACTATAACAGCCCGATACGCTAACCGAAGCAGCGCTTTGCATAATGGTAGGATTACAAAAAATAATCCGTGTGGGCGGGGAGCTGAAGGCAACGGGCGGTGGGCGCGAGCGGCCGCGAAGGGCGTTCGTGGGTGTCGACTCGGGGCCCCGGGCGGGCCCCGGGCGTTCGCGGGTGTCGACTCGGGGCCGCGGCCGCGGCCGCCGCGTCCCACCGCCGCCGCAACAGCGCGCCGATTACCCCGTGCGGTCGTCCCTGCGGCGCGCCGACCCACCGGCCGCCGACCGACCGGCGACGTGCACCAAGCGTACCATGACAAATCACGGGCAGGTTTTGTCCCGCTGCACGGCCCGCGAGCGGGGGGAGGCGGGGGCGGGGCGGATGGGAGGGGGGAGGGTGGTAGATGCGCCGCCACCAGCTTCCCCGGTAGACGAGCCGACGCCGCGTGAAGAAGCGCCGGGTAGATACGGTTGAAAGCGAGCGCGAAGGCGCGCCGACTGCCTCGCCGACCCGCCGCCGCTCTATATATGGATGGATGAGCTAATGACGTCACGACCAGAAGACCACTGACACTGATGAGCCTTTCCTTCAAGCTTCTCCTCCCCTCGGCCTCTCTTCCCCCTCGACCATATCTCATGTCCCGGAAACACACACCCGGAGTCGCCGGAACGGCTGTCAGCTTCTCCTGCGGGCAAAGTTGCTTCTCCTCCCTTCCTGGATCTCGGCCCCCTCCGCGACTCCCGCTCCCGTCCTCTCCTCAGCCCCGCCCCCTCGCGCCCGCCACCCCCACCCTGCGGCGTCTTGCTTCGTCTTCACCTACCCCCACTGGACTTCAGACATGCATGCCGTCATTTTTCAAAAAAAATAAGAAGAAAAAGAAAAAAAAGAATGTTCCGTCTTTGTCCTCCCCTGTCGCGGCGTCCATCAGCCTGCCTCGCCCCCGGTCGGCGCTCTCTTCCTTTGCTCCTCTCGGCCCGTTTGCCCCGCCGCCCGCCCTGCCCGCGCCCTCACGGCCCGGCCCTCTCGCCGCCCCGGCCCTTCCGTGGGCGGGGAGCGGCGCGGGGCGGGGCAGCGCGGGGCGGCGCGCCGGGCTCTAGAGCATTAGCGCAGGTCGTAAGCATCCCCGATGTGGGCACTTCGGCAAAGGAAGTGTAGCGATTTTTAGCAGAAAAATCCGCGTTTCTCACTTACATGAAGAATACGAGGCTATTTTTCACGGCGTCCGTTTAGCGCGGCGGCGCGATCCTTCGTGCTCGTCGGCGCCGCCGCGCGCTCGGCGAGGGAGGCGGGGGAGGCGGGGGTGGCGGGGGAGGGGAGGCGGGCGGTGAGAAGCGCGTATCTGTCTTGTTGCATTAGCATAACGCCCAAGCAGCCGGTTTGGCGCCGGGTCGCGGCACGGGGCTGCCTGGGGCCGCAAACCAGTCCCGTTCACTCCTCAGCGGAGTTCAAAATGTGATTCATTACAAGTCACAATGCATATCATCCCTCTTCTTCCAAAGTGTTTTTTAAATATCGGCTACCTTCGCTGCGTTTCTTAAATATTGCAGAAAGACATCAGTATAATCGTTAGAAGTTCAATATCCAGTTCTTTTTTTCCCGGGTTCTTCTTATTATATCCTCGAAATTCGTCTTTTCGGTTTTCTTCCATTCCATATTCTCGTTATTAGTAGTATATACCTTGACATAGTAATCTTCAAGTATATTTTCATGATGTTAAAAAGGAGATGGTTTCTCAATTCACAAAGAAATTAATCAAAAATCGAGAATTTAATTGGTGCTTACATTGGTGAAACTTTGATTGGTTTATCTGAAAACCGTCATACGAAGATTTGATCATCACACGAGTACCGTCTTCACGGGCTACTTGGACCCTTAGGGTACTACGTGGACTCACGTGCAAAAAACGTTTTCAGCTGTTGTCGCTTATACATTGCATTGAATAGTTATTTTGTAGTTGCTTCTGTGTGGTGGCAACACAGTGCAGCAGTAAATATGTGTTTCATAAATCGTAGTACACCTGTAAGTTACAGCACTCAATTGAGTGTCTGGGGGTCGAAATTGGCCGAATTTTGAATCCTCCAACTTTTTATCTGCACACTGGATTTCAAAATAGTTGATCAAGGGTACAGTTTACACTTTGATAATGATATATTTGTTAATTGAACGGTTATGATAACTTCGTCATTAGTAGAACGCCTTCCCCATCTTTTTTCAGATTTCTAATTATGAGCATATTACCTCAAACACCGGGATACTTGAACCAAAGATCACAGTGAGGTTAGGAAACGTAAAGCTTTCTTTTTATCTTATTAATGCCTTATTAGTTTTATTTCGATATGAAAAACTTCACAAATAGTGGTTTTATCTTGCCTTTACAGTAACCCGACCGTTATAGTACACAAATACAAAATATTTTCTGAAGTCGGTAATATGCTGGTTATACGGACCATAAGCTTGAAGAATGTTTGGCAGCAATTGTCGGGAATAATGTCACAAAGACATGCTGAAACTTCGTTTATCGTCGATCGTCTTATTGGTCGATCGACTATTAAAAAGGGGACTAAAGAACAAATTCATTCAGAAATCGGGCCATCCAAAAATGTTTACTGAAGACGAAACATTAGTCTTTGCAATCACCGTGACCAAATCAGTAATTAAAAATTTCCTTTTAATGAATTGATTTCAGATTTATTGTGAAGTCTTACTAATCTGGGGGGGGGGGGAGCAGAACAATTACTGTTTTCGAAGATAATCTCTCAGGGCGAGAATGAGTGAAATTATATTTTAGGCACCCCTGTTACCGATAAAAAAATGGATAATAAAAATTGTATTTCAGCTATTGAAACTATCTTAGTGATTTAGTATATTTACATTCTTGTTTGTACAATAAAACCTAGCAACACATGGACCCGGTGAAAATCTCATGGGTTTTCGTGTACGAAAACATCGCGTGGGTTCAAGTAGCCCACATAACAGTGTAACTTTAACCCAATTACAAAAATTGTCATTTGTGTTAAATATGTCTTATCAAACTACCTTCAAGCACTTCACTAAAAACCTGCAGATCTTAAGAATTTTTTTTTAGTTTTCAAGGATTAGTAAAGGAAAAACTATGAAAGTAATGAAAAATTGTGTCCAAGTAGCTCGTGTTTACCGTAATAAATATATTGTGGTGATAAATGCATTAAATACGTGAATTTTCTATCAATACATGCGGAAGAAATGTATTATACGAACCATCTGCGTCGCAACGTCTTTGTAGCTGCAAGCGTTATTCGAAGTATTAAAATAATTATAATATTGTAACACGTAGGTAAAAAAAAGTATATCCTATCCATGACCTATTTAAAATAACAACCGAATGTTTTGAATTTTAAATAAAATTCAGAATATTCTTTATTCATGATGAAAGCGGCAATGAGGAAGTAAGATTGATGAAGAAAAAGCGCGCAGCTCCTCTTGCACGGGTCTTGTTCCCAAAAGCAGTTGAAGGCGGTGGCGGTGGCGGGGGTGTGCGAGTGGCGAGCGCGGAGGCGGGCGCGGGGCCGGCGCGGGGGGCGGCGTGGGCGCGGGCAGCAGAGGCCGCGGTGGCCCTGCTGCCAGCGCCCTCGCGCCACGCACGTCGCCCGCGTCGCCCACGTCGCCGGTGGCGGTGGCGGTGGCGGTTCCGCGTCCGACAACGCCCGGCGATTCGCTTTGACAGAGAATTAGAACGCTGTCCAAAAGTGTCGTGGTTTGTTCCGCCTGAATAATCTTTTGCTTTCATCTGTGGGCTATTGTGCTATGTAGGGCGACCGAAATGAAAGTAGAGGAGCTCAAGGGTGATTTGGGGAAACGCGAGAAATAGCTGGTCTTGTTCAAATATTTCTTCCGTGCGTTTCTTTTGCAAGACGTACAGTCATTCTCAGGTCAAAATGCTGCCCATTTTCACGAAAAGCCTCGGGTGCCACCAGTCACTGTAATGCTTGCAGATGAGTTGAACGTTCCTTTGTCCAAAGAGACGAAAATTATTCAGTACTGCACACGGTCTAGCAAAATAAATTACTTGGTCTTCTTCCTTTAAGAACTGCAAAGTAAAAAGTCAACTACTGGAGTAATAATGAACAGTTGAGACTTGCGGAGTCTGTTGGGCTTCAGGAATTAACATTTTTTCTTCGAAGTGATTAGAATTGATCGTAAATATCTACGATGAATATGGTGTATCTTTTGCATGCCAATGGAAAAATTAAACAGTAAGACGACAATGGTGTTTTCACAAATAAATTTGATATACGTTTGGTCAATGTTATTCAGATACTCTTATTCTTAGATACTCTTAGATTACTCTTATTCTTAGATTCTTAGATACTGCCATGTGTTATGGTGAGTTTTTTTCGAATGTAGAATAGTGAATGTGTATGTAGTGAATGAAATCAATATTTACTATGGTAAAAATGTGAAGATGTGTGAGAGCATCTTTCATTGCCTTCTAGATTGAGCACCAATAATGTAGATAATCACATTTTTAACATAAATATATACGTAATACGTATATGCGTATGTAACAGAACAAATACTTATGTAACTCATGAATAGGTGAGATAATTTGTATTATCCAAAGACGATTCATATCGGGCGATCACATTAGATCGTCTTGTACAATATAGAAAAACGACTTTGAATTTAATACTCCAATTTTCGCTTAAGTGTGTTTTGTTATCTCCTAAAGACAATGTATTTGAGATTTTTTCTTTGAGACACGGAGATAAGCGTAAGCGTAATGCTGCCAAAAAAGGCAATTTGCGTGTTGAAACTCTTTACACTTTCCATTCCGTCTGTAAGGTGAATAAACATAATTTTCTCATATTTATGATTTTGCCAATGGTGAGATATAATGAGAGTTAGTTATTTATGTCACACATTCTTGAACAATATAATTCAAACCAAGACTTTACAAACTATACTACGCCACTCTATGTATCTTCCGGCTTCCATATTCATTTCCAGATTTCTGAGCGACGCGTATCTCTAGTGGGGTCCAAGTACGTTTCTCGTACGGCTTACCGGGCAAAATCACAAAATTCACATTTATTTTGAAAACAATCAATGCGTTTCGACATTAGTCAAATCCTGGGATTTGTTACATGTAGCTCCGAGTCTCGCAAAAACCCTCTCTGCCTGCGCAAGATTATAGGGATTTTTTTTTCACCAGAAAGTCGTCCACCGTCACTTGCCTACGTCCAGCGTGCGCCGGCGGGCGCGCCCAACGCGTGGCGGGACGGGGACGGGGATGGAGGTGGGGAGAAAAGGGATGGCGTGGGGCTCGCAGCGGGGATGGTGAGGGGAGCTGCCGTTGGGTGGAGAAGAAGGGCAAGCGGAGCGAATTGCGGGAACTCGAGGACGGATGTTGAAAGGAAAGGGTAGAAAAGATGGCAAGTCTAGAAGAAGAGATACCACAGCATAGTGTGATGTCTTCTACGCTTTAAACATTTTAAAAATTAATTTTAGTAAGGAATTTTTTTCTATTATGCTAGATCATAATTTAAAGAACGCCAGTCAGATGACCGAGATCGCTAGGGTGGTAGTGCTGTAGTGATCTTAGACCAGAAGACCGCGTTTTCGAGTCCCGCCTCGGGCATGGGTGAATTTGTATATGTTAGCATGTGTGTGCCGTCCTTTCATCCCTCACTATCATCAACATCTCATCGTCCATACCCCCAGGACTAACTACCTTGGGGGACAAAATTCGGGATTCAGCTAAAATGCTGATCGGCCTCCCCCGATAAGGTACTTGCACCTGCCAAAGCAGGATGCATGCGTGGTCCAAGTTGGCCTACACGCGAAAAAAACATATTACAATTAACGGGCTCATCCATCCTCTGGCATAGTTCATGAAAAATTATCGATTAGCTTAACAATAAACAAAAGAAGTTACAAATATTTGCGTGGTCCCTCCCCTTCCCCCCAGTGGTTATTTTGGGTTACGGTTGCTATTCACCACAACAATTAAACAATCATGTTCGAACGCCGCCTTAAGAGTTGTCATGAAGAGAAAGAGTACCTTTAAAATTAAAGAATTTTTTATATTATCTGGCAGATTATATTATCAAGAAGAATATAAAGTGGACATGTCTAATCAGGAAGAACAGCTATCTAAATTTGGAAGGAAATTAATAATTGTTAGGGATGCTAATTATTTTTCTTCAGTACAACCACGTTTCAGCGCTGAATTTCACTCGTACTTTTTAATTTCCCTTTACGTACCTAAATAAGTATATTTACAATATTAAGTTAAATATTTTACTTACGTACTGTATTGTAATGCTACAGCGAAAAACTGCGATTTTTCGACATGAAACTTCTAGTGCGAGGGTTTCTCTTGCCAGAATGTGAATAATTCTTGCTTCTATCTTTGGTAAATAAATGTTGTATAGTTTTATGAGTTTGTTGGTCCTTAATACAAAAAATTGGTTAAGGCAAAACGTTTGTCCATCTGTCTATGAACAAGCTGCTAAACCACAGACTAGATTTTCATCAAAATTGATACTCCCCAATCGGTTTGGATGATGTCAGGACCCCTTGACTTTGAAACGGATAATTTAATTTGGCGGCGATTTTTATATTCAACGCAATTTTTATTCGGCGATTATTTTAGAAAAAAATCTCAAAAATGGCCCCAAATAACCTTCGTTTATATGATAGTGTAACACTGTTAATAATCTTCCTTTATTTACCTTAGATATCGCTGTCTATAAAAAAGTGAGTCATTATTGAAATATTTTATTTAAAGCAAACTATTGAATTATATATCATTGTTAAAATAAATGTTATTTTACTGATTGATGGTGAATATAGGCTGTAATTGCATAGGAACAGTAATTCACAAGAAAATATTACTATATTACATGCCATAATTATAAATATCAGTATTGTATGAAACTATGTTCACACCGGTAAGTAAGTTTTGACAAAAATTGCATATTTGTATTTTAACAGGCAAGGCAATGGTAAGATAAGCGCAATGAAGAAATGCTTTCAGGGATCACGTGGGTGGAATTTGCTTATTTTTCGTACAATTTTTCCTACAATCTAAAAATCTGGTTACTATAGGATGAGCTTCTTCAGAATATTATCTCAGGCGGCAATGTACGTTTGTAAAATACAAACGCAACGAGCTACACGAGCTACACGAAGGTTGAGAGAGTTGGAAAGTATTCTGAATTAGTAACTTAATGAACTTTACATAGTGTTTAAATCATTTATATGGATATTCCATTGAGTTTTGACTGAACTGAAAGACCCAGAACTTTGGTTACGTTTACATCAGACAATTAATTTTTGTTAATAATACATGCAATTGGCGATTTGTAATGGAAAAATGTCTTGAAACGATTTTCCTTCATTAACTATTAATTTGTTATTTCGAAACCAATTAGAAACATCTGAAATCATACAATTTTTATTTTTTTGCAAAGAACATTCGTGTCATTAGCAAAGAGAACTGGTCTTCGGTTTCTAATTGACAAGAACATAAATTATCCCTTACAGAGAAATGGAAAAGGATAGGAACCCTGCGAGACTCCTTTTCAATTGGAAAGATGAGTGAATAATGTTCTTTCGTGCCCGTACTATAATTCTACTATTTGCAATCAACGTTTAAGGTACGAGAATATCCTTTCTAGAGTAATACCACAATGTAGCCTTGAGAGTAAAATGTTATGGTAAGTGACGTCAAAGCTTTTGATTGATTGTTTAGTGATTGCGGGCACGCCTGAGGGTTTTTCCCCATCCAGGTATCTATCATGAGCGGGGCAGGGTCAGCCGGGACAAGCTCTTAGCTCCTGACGAGTCTCCCGGCGTGTGTGGTAGTGTAGTGTATGTTAGTGTAAGTGTGTGTGTAAGGGGTGAGGATAGGACAAGGAAGAAGGTGTAGTCTGTGGCTCTTTTGTTAGGGTACTGCTCCGGCATTCGTCTGGTATTGATCGGCGAAACCATGGAAAAGTACCGAGCAGCAAAGATTTAAATGTTTCAGTAGGTGGTTCATTTTGATCCATTGATAAAGCATGATCTTCAGGAAAAGAAACTACATTATAGTACTACATGAACTTGCAAAAGTGTTTCAACCAGCAATTTTTTTTCCCGCTCCGAGACCCGGACCCAGATTTTTAGAGCTAAATCGATTTATTTAAAAAACACTCAAAAATCAAAATATTTGTTTGAAACTTCCAAAGCCTCGAGTTCATGCAGATCTGACGGGGAATATCAATAGCAGAAAATCGGCGGATCGATTTAGGCGCTAGCGTTGACCACAACCGGACGGATGGACAGACAGACGTTTTGCATTTCAATCGATTTTTTGGTATCAAGGACTCACACCACATGTATTCTGGCTACACCACATCCTAGAGAATATTTTCTATGTTTATCAACTGATTTATCCACGTTTTGTTACCAGGGCCCGGGAATAAGAGTTTTTCTGCCGAAAATTCGCCGTTTTCTGGCGTACCACAACATACATTTTCTTCTTGCGAAGTACCTTCGTAAGGATGAGAAAGTAAAAATCCAAGTTTCGTAGATTTTGTTTTTCTAAATCCATGACGAGTCTGACAGTTATTCTTTTAACTGAAAAAATCTTCCATTCGCATATGAAAAAGCCTTTCTAATATTTTTAGAAAACTGACAAAAGAGAATTGAACGATCATTTTAAATATCTTTTTTGTAGCCTTTTTACTTTGTTACTACGGAGTAAAGAGAACGTTATGTAATGCTGTGCGAAAAAACGGCGTATTTTCGGCAGAAAAACTCTTATTACAGGGCCCTGGTAATCAAAAAGGGGGTAAATACAGGTTCTAAATTTAGAAACAAATCATCTAACACGAGGTGTTGCCAGAATCCATGTTTTGTAGGTCCCTGATTCCGAAAATCGAATGACAGCAAAACACCTGTACGTCTATCTGTCCGTCTGTGAACAACGCTAGCGGATAAACCGTTCAGTCGATTTCCTCGATAGCTGCTCCATTGATGTTCACCAATCGATCTGGTTGATGTCGCAGCCCCCTGAATTTGAAAACGATATTTTAAAGTTGGGAGGTACTTTTCATGAAGCCCGTGAGACATTTTGAAAATTAAAAAAATCTTCATTGGTTTTTATTAAATCATACTATCCAAAATAAAATTGAATAAAAAACGATGGAGATTTTTTAGAAAATTTGGAAAATCTCCGACGGGTTTCATGTAAAATACCCTTGAAAATTAAAATATCAAATTAAAGGGGCCTCGACATCAGCCAGATCAATTGACGAATATCAATTTTGGAGAAAATCGGCTGAGCGGTTTAAACGTTAGCGTTGTTAATAGACAGATGGACAGGTTGTCATACGGTCAGACAGACGTTTTGCCATCATTCGATTTTTCGGTATCAAGGACCAACAAAACATGGACTCTGGCTGCACCAGGTGGTAGAGGATTTTTTCTAAATTTAGCAACTGGATTTATCTACTTTGTTGTTTTCGGGGCCATGTAATAAGAATTTTTATACCGAAAATTCGCCGTTTTTTCGATCAGCATTACATAACTTTCTCTCTACTCCGTATCGAAAAAGTAAAAAGTGTCTTAATTTTTCTGTTTTGAAAATAAATGGAAATATTCTTGGGCATAAAGAAGCATTGAAAATGTGGATTAACGGTTCTATAAAGACATATGCATATGTTTTTAATTAATAACCTAGAAATTGATTTAAACCAACCGAATATTTATTTTTTATTTTACTAACTATTCTGAGAATTTCTCTGGAAGACGTTTAGGAAACAATGAGCTCTTGAATACCTTTATTTGTGTCTTACTTCTCTCAACAACACATGAGTTTTAGATACTTAAAATCTCTTCAACATTTTTTTTTGCTATCTGCATTATGAGTTTAGTTGTGTTCGATCTATATATCCCAATTGATGGCGTTGGAGAACCGCAACTGAAAGCTGGCCTAAGAGTTTCCTGAAGAGCACTTCTGTTCGTGGTAGTGTTTTGAGGTGCGTGGTCCACGAAACTTTGGAATTGGGTGAAGTCCATCCGTGCGCTCATATTTTATTGTTTGCTTGCTTTTATTGCTATATATGTTTCTTACACGATGTCTCTACCGCTTTCTATTTTGTATATGTTAAATGCTCAATTTAAACAATAGCCGCAGGGTGGCTATCGAGTACTATGCGGTTCTTTTAGCTTTCATGTGTGTCTCGTACAATTTTCTGGGGCATAACTGAAAACAGTGCAGTTGCAAGGAATATGTGAAAAGTTATTTTTATTTGGGAACAACCTATTCGTGCGAGTATTTAACAATGAAATTTATTAAATATAAGCGTCATGTAGTTCTAACCGACGTACATTTACCTAAATTTGTGCGAGATTCCCTAGCCTCCGCACACAATATGTATTATACTTATCTTTTCAAAAATAAAAGCTGCTTTTTCCAAACTCTTTCCTGAAGATCGTGGCTCCGACTGCTCTGATAGATGGTCCTGTGCTTCAGACTGTGTCTATTTGGTACATTTATTATTATTATTATTATTATTATTATTATTATTATTATTATAAATTATGTTTTTACTGTTCAACAAGCAGCTGGGTGTATACTGGAAGATCTGGTTACGACTCCAGACTCGGATTGTCAGTTCTTTGAACAGTCAAACCGTAATTAATAATAATTACATCATATTTAGTAGCTGTGGCGCTACAACAGAAGTTGAAGATCGCAAAATTGGAAATATATTCTCACATATTTGTTGAACTTCCAACTGTTGCCTGGTAAAATGTTTATTATTATTATTATTATTATTATTATTATTATTATTATTATTATTATTATTATTATTATTATTATTATACATTATTCACAGTATCTACTGGTCGGTATGTCAAACACTCACAGGAATGATGACCAGGTGTGTGGTTGCTTTACTGAAGGTTCAGATGGCTTCTGACAATACGGCATGTATTCAAAATTACACACTTTTGCATATTATATACATTTATTATTATTATTATTATTATTATTATTATTATTATTATTATTATCATTATCATCGTTATTATTATCATTATTATTATTATTATCATAGAAACATACGGGAAAAGGGCTGGCTCCCCACCACAAAACCGATAGGCATCCAATGACACCTCTTTTGTATCTAATTGTACATCCATAAGCGAACACACGCAGGTTACCCTACTGTAGGATGCTCTGCCGCATGTGTTTGCGTACCAGAGAGGAGAGCGGGAGAAAGGGAAAAGAGAAGAGGAGACAAAGTCGGAAGATAAAGAGGAAGATAATGGGAGACATGAGACGACGAAATCGTTGATCAATAAAATATTTTTAAAAATAAAAAAATATAATAAAAAAATAGCTGTCATCAGAGCTCGCAGGAGATGTACTCAAGTATTTGGAGTAAACGAAGCGAAGTTATATTTAAGAAGGAAATACGACGAGATGTTTGACACTGTCTATAAGAGTAATGCCGACGAACGTCTTTACACCTGAAAGAAAAGTGATATTTTAGTAATAATAAATGCCACAAGATAATTGTGAAAGAATAAAAACGGCTTGGTCACGGAAAGTCGTGAATATCTACATATATTTGTATAAACAAATCGATCATTTAATTATTCAGTGATGATACAAATGAACCCTTCTTTCAGATTCTTCATAGCTCTCCAACTCATGTTCACAAACGATCACCTCAGGCCTGGTGTCACTGACAAGCACAACTATACGCTCTTGGTAATTCTTGTGTCATCTCGGATATTGTTCTCCTGCCATATTTTACATCGTCCGAGCCATGACAATATATTGTATACTCATGACCTTCCTCTTCAGTTATTCCGCTCTAGCCTTCCTTTTTTCAATCACTTATCATCTTCCGCGCATCTGTCAATCTCTCTATCGTCGTTTTAACGTAATTATAGATGAGCATACGTGAAAAACGTCATATATTCAATGAACAAAGATCACAACATCAATTCCCAGTCTTCCTCGGCATGAGATAATCGTCCCCGAGGCACTTTGCAGTCCCCTAACTTTTATTGCATGACTAATTCTCCCTCCTCCACTTCTATCATCGCGCTCCGCAACGCCTCTGACACTTCGTCGAACCACTGTCCTGTGCCTCCTTTTGTCCCTTCGGCTGGTCTCGCCTCGCTGCATCTCACACCGTCACATCGTTACACCGATCCATTGCCATCGGTCCGCTCACATCCCTCTCTGCCTCTTTCCGCCCAGTGCCTCTCCCCTTCCGTTCGTCTGTGAATCTTTAATTATAGGAGATCCAGCTCCAAAGCTGACGGACGTTCCAAAAGAGGTGCGATCAACCGTATTATTGACCTGTGGCATTTATTTCGGCATAGCTGCGTAACTAAAGTAATAGATTTTTCACGATTCTCACAATTTTCTTCAGCATTCGCACCTCTAATTTGACGTCAGGATCATAATGGAGGAGGCCTCTCTTTAACGAGGGCCGTGGCTGCATTACGTCGCACTCCGCCTCCTCTCCGCCCCGCCCCCTCCCTTGCGACGGTTGGGTCCGCGCGTATTGACGCCGCGGCGCCCCTCGCCTCCTCGACCTCCGCCGCCTCCTCCCGTTACTTCTCCGCCGCCTCCGCTGTCTCCTCTCCCCTTCTCCGGCGCCGCCGGCATTATGTTGTGTTTCTGACACATTTATTCAGCCCACCAAGAAAGCCAGTCGCCAGTGTAACGTTCCATTGTTCCCCCCACACGCCTTTCTGCTGTTAAAATGGTAGCGGCGAAGGATCAGCCACTGCCTATTTGATTATGATTGAATATGCTTGCGCGGGGGCGACTGTTCATATTGTTTCTCAAGTCACCACCAGGATCCCAGCTTTTCAATGACACTCAGATCATTAATAACAAACCTATGGGCCGTGAAAGGCTGTAAGCACCGTACTTTTTGCGACCGTCTTAATTGTGGCTGGCGTCTTCTCTTTTCTCGGCCGCCACTCCCCCGCATTCGCGCGCTCGGCGCCCCCGCCCCTCGTGCCGGCCGGACAACGTGCCTGCCCCCCCCGTCACTAGCCCTTTGGCCCCTTTGACATTCCAGTGATTCCCCGCGGCGGCCTCCCCGGCTCATAAGTCACCCTTCTCTTCTCCAAACGTGGCCCTCGCCTTTCTGATCTGAGTAGAATTCCGCTAAATGAGGGAAATTTGTCATTAGATGTTCTATTAATGTGTTGTCAATAACCTGTTTTTTGTTTTTAATTGTACTGAAAATGTTTCAGAGACACGTACTGTTCTGGACAACATGTAGGCTGAAAGCCACCTGCGTATATCTTGTACACCAAATGATATTTCCTTTGAACTGTAGTTGTCAGTTTTCTTGCGACAAGACTCAAAACGAGAGGCAATTTCATGCGTGATAACACTGAGCCACAATATTCATATTCTTTTTCTTGAAATATTATCTTCAGCTATTTACTGTAATATGAAAAATCATATTACATGTGTGTTACCGATTGAAGTTGAGTAGTTTTAATTCTAAGAATGCCTGTCTGTGATCACAACGAATCTTCATTACACAGGTTATAGTACGAAATCGTCCCTTACTTCTTTCGAAAGAAAATAGGAATACTTTCAGCTGTAAGTACGGAAATTATCGGCGGAGATTTGCTTGCTTCCTTAAAGATACTATTTTACTTAGCTTTTACTAACACTTCTGCGATATCACCACACGATATTATACACTGCTTGTAACAGGTAACTTGATGTCAGCAACGCTGTTTTTGTAGGAGAAAAATAAACATCAAAAATCCGTTCGGGGTGCTGTTTTGCAAAGGTATCTATTTTATTTTGAACCTAGAAACTAGGCTTTAGATGATGTAATTGTGTTTGGCGGCTAAACAGACTTCGAAAAGGTGAAAACTATTGATTCAATAGTTTTTATAAATATATTATTTTAACTTTAAAAATTTGTTTGAAATTATAAATGAATTGCGTAAAATATATAATATTACACAAAAATGTAAAACAGAAACAATTTATTCCTTGAAGAACCGAACATGTTGTTCATTAGAAGCATATAAAAGTTTTTTTTTTATTACAAAAAATTTACAATCTATTTTTTACAAAATAATAAGTAAATATGTTGTTGTAGACTTGTTATGACAATGATTGATTTCCAGTGAAGGTATCCCATCGGTACTCTTCATCTATTTCTTCATACTATAACAAAAAGCAAGTATTATTTTGGGTTGGCTGCAAGTGGGATAGTTTATTAGCTGAGGGTAATGTTTCAGTTATTTGTTGAAAATCTATATGGGAGTTGTAGGGGTGAGGTTCTGGTTAGTCGATGGATATCTGCACTATTGTCTAGGATGTTGAGGGCTAAGTGGTTTGGATGGTTTTCAAGGCGCTGGAGATAGTTTGAGCTGATAAATTTTATTCTTTCCAAGACAGTAGGCATTTTTAAGTCCTTGTGCAGTGCTGCATTTGTGATGAACCATGGTGCTGCCGCGATCATTCTTAGGGTCTTGGATTGAAATCTCTGTATGATCGAGAGATTACTCTTGCTTGCTGTGCCCCAGATTTGGATGCCGTAGGTCCATATTGGAATTATGATAGCTTTATAAATCAACAGTTTATTTTCCAGTGATAGTTTTGAGTGGTATCCTAGTAACCAGTATAGTTTTCTTGTTTGAAGTTGAAGGTGCTTTTTTTTGGCTAAGATGTGATGCTTCCACGTTAGCCGTTTGTCTAGATGTATTCCCAAGTATTTTACACTTTCCACCTGTACTATTGGATTGTTGTTGATGTGGACAATAGGACATTTGTTTTTTCTCAGGGTAAAGGTTATATGGACTGATTTATTTTCGTTGATTTTTATTTTCCACTTTTTGGCCCAATCTTCAATCATTGTGAGATGTTCTTGTAAATGTCTTGATGCGTCATTAGGGTCGTCATCCGAAGCTAATATGGCCGTATCATCTGCAAAAGTGGCTATGGTTGTTTTATCTGTTTTTGGTGTATCAGTAGTATAGAGCTGGTATAGGATAGGGCCGAGTACACTACCTTGTGGTACTCCGGCCTTGATTGGATGGAATTCAGATAATTCATTTTGATATTTGATTTGGAAGGTGCGGTGGGATAGAAAAGATCTGATAATGTTGAAGAAGGGATACGGTAGAAAATTCTTGAGTTTAAATAAGAGTCCATCGTGCCAGACTTTATCAAACGCTTGGGCAATGTCTAGAAAGGCGGCTGAACAGTATTTCTTTTCTTGGAAGCAATTCTCAATGTAGTTGGTGATTCTATTAACTTGTTCGACGGTAGAATGCTGTTGTCTAAAACCAAATTGATGATCAGGGACTAGGTTATTGGTTGCAATGTGAGGACGTAATCTTGATAGAAGAAGTTTCTCAAATACTTTGGATAGAATGGGAAGTATACTGATGGGACGGTAGGATGAGGGTTCATGTGGAGGTTTCCCAGGCTTGAGAAAAACTTGAATTTGGGCTACTTTCCATTGCTCCGGGTAGTGCCCTGTTCTTATAATGCTGTTGAACAATGCAGTAATTATAGTCTTGCCTTTTCGTGGTAGTTCTTTGAGAAGAGGTGTTGTAATTAAGTCATAGCCAGGAGCTTTTTTGTTTGATAAGGCGTTTATGGTTTTGGTAATTTCTCTGGGAGTGAAGTGCGGGATTGGAAGAGTCATTTGGTTTGGGGAGTTAAGATAATCTCTGATTTGTTGCTCTTGGTTAGTATTTATAATGGGATGAGTCTGGAATACATTAGCAAAGAATTTGGCAAAGGTAGACACTTTTTCTGTGGGGTTTCTTGCCCAACACTTGTTTTCGTCCCTGATTGGGGGATTTGATTTGGTCGTTTTTTTTAGCTTCCCTGTGGCTTTAAATAAGGAGTAATTGGTATCTTCTGTTGGGGTAAGGTTGGTTATGAAATCTTGAAACCTGTTGTTGTTGAATTCGTTTAGGAGGCGTTTTAGTTGCCTAGTTGCTCTGTTGTAGTTGGTACGGTCTTCAGGATATTTTGAAGTATGCCAGATTCTTCTTAGTCTTCTTTTCTCGGCTATTTTGTTCAAAAGAACTTTTGGATATTTCACGCAGCCTTGGGTGTAGTGAAGTTGCGGTGTAGCGGTCCAAGCTGCTTCTTGAATATTTTGTATTAAATACTCAGTCGCTTCGTCTATGTGGTCAGCTGATTTTAGTGGGAATCGGATGTTTGTTTTCATAGATATCTGTTTTCTATACAAGTTCCAGTTTGTCTTTCTGTTCGTTAGTGACGCGGGAGGGGATTGTAGAATAATTTTGTTGCCGACTGTGATAATTATTGGAGTGTGGTCAGAGGACAGTTCGTGGGAAGATTCTATTATACAGTTAGTGGATGGGATTCCTTTTGTTATGAATATATCAATTACATCTGGGGTTTTGGTTAGGTCGGTAGGCCAGTAGGTAGGTTCTCCTGTAGAAATGGTTTCTAGCTGAAGTGAGGTAACTGCTTTCAGCAGTTCTCTCCCTCTTGGGGTGATGAGCCTGGATCCCCATTGCGTGTGTTTGGCATTGTAGTCTCCTCCCACCATGTACCTATTTCCTAGAGACTTAAAATAGGTTTCAAATCGTTGTTTGTCTATTTTGAATCTTGGAGGGCAGTAAATGGCACTGATGGTAATTGGTCCACTCCAGTCCATAATTTGTACAGTTGTTGCTTGAATATCCTGTTCCTGTACAGCTTCCTGTTCTTGATGTTTTATAGTGCTTTTTATTAATATTGCTGTGCCACCATGAGCATTGCCACTGGGGTGTTTAGTATCGTATAAAGTGTAGTTCTTCAGTTTAAAGTAGCTTCTTTCTGTGAAGTGAGATTCAGAGATGAGTAGCATGTCTATTTTGTTTTCGTTGAGAAATATTTCGATTTCTTGGCGATGATTTGCCAAGCCGTTGGCGTTCCAAGCTGCAATGCGAAGGAATTTAGGCATTAGATAGTTTGGAGACAAGCGACGTTATGAGGTTGATGAGAGAGTTTATTTGTTGACTTTGCTGCATTAGTATGTTTTCAAACCTCTCAAAGGAGTGCTGTATAATATTCATAATGGAATGGCTATTGTCGTTGTGTTCATGTCTTTCTACAGGCTTTGATCGCGCAACATCGGCCCATGTTCCTGCATTTACATGTCTGCTTCTTGAGTTTTCGTGAGAATAAGTAGTTTCAATGTTACTGTTTTGTGTCTGCACATGCGTCTCTTGTTGAAACATTCTGTGTTTACTTGAGTTGCTGTACCCTTTCCTTTTTAGTATTTCTTGGTATACTTTGCAACCTTTGTAGTTGGCGGGATGATTGCCTTCACACAGAGCACAAGTTGGTTGACTTTGCTTTTCTTTTAAACACTTATCTGGGTCGTGTTCTTTTCCACATTTAACACACCTATACGGGTATGCACAGTACGATCTGGTATGTTCATATATCTGACAGTTTTTGCATTGTACTATCTCGCGTTTCAGGCGTGGTGGTTCGAAAGCAACAACACAATTTAACAGTCGGTTAATTTTGAACACTTCTTTGTTGTTAGGTTTGGGCTCAAGGTCTACAAAAAATAGAGGCAGAGGTGTTTTAGTTAGTCTGTGGCGAACATTTATAATGTTTCTAACTTTGTGGTCCTTTTCCAGAAGCGCAGCCTTGATATCTTTTACATCTACCGTATGATGTATGTGTCGCAAGACAACTCTATATGCACGTTCTTGTTTCAACTGGTATGTATAGTATACGTGACTGTTGGCTGATAAATGTTTTATTATTTCCCTGTAGGTATTAGGAGTTTTCGGCGCTATTTTAATTTTGTCGTTTGCTAGAGATTTTATTTCGAAATCTTCTGTTTTTAAGGCTTCCTTTAAAAACTTTATCATAGCTGGAACATTATTCACATTTGGCACGAATATTGGAGGTACAGTGGTTTTTGAAAAGGTTTCCTCATTGTTTTCTGTTGTACCTTCTATATCAAGAGCACTGAATTGATTCTTGGTGGGAACTGTATATACACTAGTATTACTATCGCAAGACGCTGTCTTTTGCCTTACCCTTCTATTAGCATCAGGGTCGAGGACGTCAGGGTTCGGCCTTTTTGACCGAGCTGGTGTGTATATTTGCCATACATTCTGCGTCAGGTTGACGGGAGCAGATGAATCATGATCCATGGCGTTGCTGTCGCTGCCTGTTGATTCTTCGGATGACATTTCTTGAAGTAAACAGCTTCCCGGGTGTCAGTAGCATGCAATCGCACTACATGCTACTGATCCTACCCGAAAATACTTCGGTAATCGACTGAGTTTTAGTATATGTTATCTTTTGTTAAGTTGATTTGAATATGAATAGGATGAAACACCGTTATGCTTCACAACTGTAACTGATCACTGCAACTGCAACTGCAACTGAGCTAGTGCGCACTGGTTGTTATCGCTAGACTTTTCCTTATCTTGGCGCCCTCGCGGGCGAGCAAGGTAAGACACTACGGAGCTGCGGGAACGATCCGCACACCACAGCGGTCAGGCGAGTACTGCCATATAAAAGTTGAAAATGTATTCACGAGCCGTGACCATTCATGTGACTGCACTGCTCAAATGATGAAATGATTGTAAAAGAAACATGAAAATTGGAAATATTTTTGATTTAATTTTGAAAATTAAGACACTTGAAATGTAAAATGAGGTGATAAGTATTTTAATAAATTAGAACAGATGTTTTATTTCACTTATTTTCCGATCATTCACAACTTGGCCGGGTATTTCTGGGTTCTAAATAGACATTTGGGAAACAATTTTTCCTCAACTTCGGGTTGAAGTCCTTCTCCAATGTTATCCAGGAAGATACCTCCGCCAACGATCGTGGTTAACCTCTAACACTATATCTTGTCGACGTACGTATTACTACAGTTAAAAGTAGCCTTAAGTCACCCCGTGTGTCCGCCTAGTCGCTTGCCTCAAGTATACTACAGCCTAACTCGTGCTCCCGCGCATCCACTGCCTCTCCACCGCGCCGTTATTACCATCTCGGGAAGAAACGGGCGCGTCGCTCTTCGGCCCCGCCCCCCGCCCCCGCCCCCGCCCCCGCGCCGTGCATCATCGCCGCCGCCCTCGTCGCGGGACGAATTACGCGGAGGCCTCTGCGCGAGGACCCCGTGATCTCTTTTTTCCCTCGCTCGCCGGAGGGGCGGGGCGGGGCGGGGCGGCGGTGCAGTTCATGTCCGATGGTACTCCCTTAAGCGACCGCCGTGTCGTCCGCTGCCCTTCGTAATTTCTGCTCCGTCCCGCTCCTCCCTCCCTCCCCCCTGCCCTGGCCGTCCCGCCGTCGCGACGCGACGCCCTCGCACCTCGCAGACGTCCTCCCCGCGCCCCTTAGCTCACGTTGTATTTTTACCGCGACTTTTTCGCCGTCCTCCGCTCCTCTGCGCGCGCGCGGCGGTGGCAGTGCGGAGAAGTCTCGAGAGAGTTACCTTGGACTCATAATTGAAAGTTCCCGGATTAGTAGCTTCGCGGGAGGTTGCGCCAAGTGTCCCTTCTAGCCCCCGCCCTCGCCGCGGCCCCGCCTTCCGCCGCCGCCGCCGCCTCCGCTTCCCCGTGTTTGCGTTCGGGGTCAACTTGCGGCCGCCTCGACCGCACACCGTCCTCCCTCTCGCGTCGCGCAATTACACAACACGGCGTCGCGAGCGCTTGTATGCGTGGGCGCTCGCGGGCATTTTTTGCCGCGTTCGGAATAAAACTGCGGCCGAACTTCTCCTAGCTGTTTCGTTGGATGTAAGGGTTTTATTTCCGCTCCGTCGTTTGTACATAGTATAGGGTGGATGTCGTGCTGGAATATTCTCTGCGCGGAAAGTGGCTTTAAAAATGCAGAGGCTTAAGAGTGCCTCTGATGTTTCGGAAACAAAGAGATGCCTCTGAGAAGCATGGACATGCACGAATGGACTGAAACGTGGAGACAGGCGTATACACCAAACATTGGTTTTTAAAAATATTCACCATGCACTGACTAGAGTTTAATACGCTTTTAAAAAGAGTGTCGATATCAATGCACAAAATGACCTCTTCCTACATTGGAGAATATGCTAGAGACAATGGATAGACTGTGTCAGCTTAAATGAAGACTTGTGTAAACGAACCATCTTAGAGGGTAGAAAAATTATAAAAATCTTCAACTTAATTAAACTAGTTTGTACATGAGACATTATTTTCAATGGAAAATATGATATTTTTACTGCCACTAGAGATTCTTAATTTATTTCTTAAAATATCAGAATTTTAATCTGAACCAAGGAAGTGGGTAATTCTGTTTTATTGTTTTACATTATGGAATTGTAAATCATTAATAGTGAAAAAAGGTTAATTAATGTGCTGCAGTTCGTTGGAGGCTATTTTATGCATGGTTTTAATGATAACGTGAGAGTCGTTGTAGCCACTTGAGCTTTCCGATCAAATTAATTTTTAAATGAGTAAATTATTACAGCCTATGTAATTTAATGAAATCTGCATTAAATCAGTTTACAATAACTCAGTGAGCGTGTACACATATTGGTTTAAATATTAAACACAACACGTAAAACCCATCGTACAAAATGAACACGCAAGTAAACGGAACAAATTTGTTTGAGATTTTGCCTAAAAAAATGTAATGGTGCGTTTTGGAGGATACTCATTACCTCGCCTCATCTTCCCGGCTCATGGCGCTTGATGATAGAGAGCGGAACGTTCGACCTGCGTTCTGACAGCGTCGCCTGAAACTCGCTTGAAGCGCGGGCTTAATATTTCTTTTACGCGGGACACGTAGAAGCTCCATTAGCGAAACATAAACACACTTGGGCGCTCATTTGTATTCGGAGCGAGTGGCGGGCGGGCAGGCGGGCGGCCCGTCGGGACAGCGGGCGGAGAGGCACATGTGAAGAAATAAGTGTTGGAAGCGTATGCTGCGTGCAAGAGAAGCTCTCGCCTACATCAATCTCAGATCCGCTCTCGGCGTCTAATCTCAGGGGAAGAGCACTCCGAGGCAACAGAATCTCTAGGCAAAAATATCAATAGATGTTTCAATAGATAAGAAAAAAATGTTTGCCCTCATTTTTTATGTTCAGGAATTTGTTTCTGCTTGATATTGTTCTATGATAACGTCACTTTGGCGATGAAGATGATTACCCCGTTTTCATTGTAGCTTCGGATTATGTGTGGGATTGGGTAAGCGTGAGCGACCTGTAAATATGGGTATCAGCTTTCGGTAGTAAACAATCTGATATACAAAAATTTGTCAAAATAAGAATCTGACATACGACAGAAATAACATTCATATTATGTCTATCTGATAGTTGTGTTAAAATTATTAACATATACGAAACATATTATGTAAAAAATCAGTAAAATGTAGTGAAAAATTTAGGCATAATTAAAAATGTAAAATGTAATTTGAAAATTCTCATTATATAAACTCACTAAATTATTTCTATTTCAGTACAACCCTCTAAAAACGGACTACATAGCAATTGCACTACATTTTGTCACAGCAGTTCGAATTAGGAGTATTCGCGTCTCTAGTACACTAGTGTAAAACAGTGCACTCATCTTACATCAGAGAACGATATATGTCTGTGTCTATACCGAAAAGGAATGTTATATAAATTAATAGCTAGCTTCTCATTTCCAAAAAGAATTAACCAAATGTCCTTTGTCTCAAAAGCGCAGTTGATTTAGAATAGCTCCTGAGTATTTCGATGCAGAAGTTTCTTAAATCATTAATTCTGTATTATCTGAAATATTGTATCACTTCCATCACATAAAGATGATTATATAAGTTAGAAAGATGAAACAGTCCACATAGAAACGAAAAGTTTAAAAATCTCTGTAACTTATTCAGTTAGGTCTAGGAGGAAAAGCAAAATAATGTGGAGAAAAAAGAAGATCTAGTGTTATGAACAATACCTTCATTACAAACATCTTCATACAAAGAGTTAGAAATGCGGTGTCAAAAAAATCTAAAACATAACTCTCAAGAAATGAGAAATTAAGCTAAAAAATGTTATGGATTTTAATGTTGTGAAAAATTGTTCCCAAAATCTTTCTATGCAGATTGAATCGGTTATCTAAAATTCGTTCAAAAAAGTAGCAGTTATTCAGATATTTCAAATTATGGTTAAGAATTTTGCGACAAATATTACACGTGCAAATTTGATGTTCCTTTAAAAAATGTATGTATTGTATAAAATTAATTTGCCTCGTGAGAGCTAATTTATTATAATCTATATATCCCCACTTAAGAAATAATTTGTGTTTTCAAAACGGCTTTTTCAAGGGATAGAAAAATTAATCAATTCGTCTACACTATTTACATTTATGTTATTTATTTGTTTAGGCAATACTACAAGTCAAGTAATATACAATGGTACAGGGTAATAACAGTTCTTTCAGAGAGGTGCAGGACATGTCTGGGAACTTCAAATAATTTCGTTACATTTACTTCATAAATAGTATATTTATAAAAGTGATCAAAAGAAACCAGTAGTACTTTATGTGTATTAACTTTCACGTTTTATTTTGAAGAGCTTCTGAATATTATACTAGTTGTTAAATGTGTGCAGATATTTCCCTCATTTGAACTAAATTGTAAGCGATTACACTGCCAGAGACGGCTCACATCATTTATAGATCGCCTGATGAACCCAACTCATGTTTTTGCAAGTGTTTTCAACACATTTTGATAGATTTGCCCGGGGTGAGATTTGAATTTCAGAGCATAAGAACCGCGATTAACACTCTTATTCGTTATAGTACCGGGCTGGCTAGGAATATCAATTGACTTGCAACATCAAAAACGTAGTTCAACTTTTACAATTTCAGATATAGAGGAAAGTTCTCGAAGGAAACCCTCATTACTCTTTTAATAAAATAGAAAATTTAAAAAAAAATAGATTTTCAAAACAAATAATATTTACTCAATTATGTAATGCACCATTTACATTTTACATGCAGAAAATGTAATAAGAAAATTTTACTTGCAGAAAATGTAATAGGGAAATTTTACATGCAGAAAATTTAAATTTAATAATATATTTATAAAAAGAAAAATTATTTTTAAAAGGTTTACACATTGGAGATTTGAAAACTAGCTGCCGAAATAGAACCCTTAGAAAATATATAGAAAATAGCACTAAACAAAATTTTAAAAAGGAATTAAAGCAGAGAAAACATAATCTAGTTTCAAAACATAGTATATGTAAAACAGCAACTATAACAATCACATGCTTTTGTTTCAAAACAAATTAACAGAACGTATGTAATATAATTAAAACTTGGGAGAGGGGCTGCTACCACGTGTCCGGCCGCGATTCATTTTTTGCTCTTAAGCATGATTTGATGCTTCTTCAGATTTCTTGTCATCTCTATTATCTTTACCAATTGCACTTTGTAAGGCGTATATAGTATGTTATGTTCGTATATCTGAAGACTTCGTCGCCTAGTCAATTTTTTTTAAAGTAATGTCAAACGGTCTTGACTTTGATTGTTGTACAGCCCATGCATTTTTTCAATATTTTTTAACCAAACATGTTTAAAGGAAATGGTTTAATGATAAACATTAACCTTAAATCTAAAGATTTATGTATCCGTACACATCGAAAATCGTACCTGCCGATACCGAAAAATGTAGCACAATGAAATTTTTTTTCCACTAACAAAAGACGTAGTGGCGGACTGATAAGCAACAAGTGAAGCAGGCGTTGTGCGCGCGCATAGAGCGGTAGAAGTCTGAACTACTTATTTCACTTGATCCCCATCACGTTCAGGAGAATGCAGATCCAGGATACCGAGGGTCCGCTGTAGGAGTTCAGTTTGGGAAGCTTTTCTCTATTAATGAGAATTCGAACAAAGCCATATTATTTAGTGAACTTTGCTTTAAACGAAACACAAAAATTGAAGACAAATTTAGCGCTTTCGTGAGAAAATTTTATATACGTATCATTCTTACAATTGTCGCGATTTCACTAAAAAATACTCTATAACCGCTGATATTTTGGGGGAATTGTGCATGACAATATTTATTGAACTGATTTTGAAGATAAAATTTCATTAAAAATATATGTCTTTAATATTATTGTTATTGTATGAGGGGGTCCAAAAATATTCAACTTTGGCAAATTTTGAAATTTCAGAGGGTTTTCTGAAAGTCGGCTCTGCAGCATTTTTATAAATGTGTTTTTGAGCAATGTAACCGAACAAATCATTTAAAAAATCAAGAGCGAGAATTTGGAGAAAAGTGTGGAAATGTCATTGGAACTTGTTATGGAGCATACCCAACAATTAGAAGGTTAGTTTCAAATCCGCATTTTGTGACATCACTAACGCCGACTGGATAATGACTATCATTTAGAGTTTCGCTGATTAATCCAACGGCAATAACCTTGTGAGTCAATTGCAAGACTCAACTTTCAAAAAAAAGTTTATTTTATCAAAATTCTTTATTAACGTTTCGTCCTGCCATGCTGGACATCTTCACAACTTAATTTACAGCCGAGAATTGATAAGTCTATAGTTTGGTAATCGATAAACAGTAAAATAACTGAAATTAAGAATTGCAAACAAATGATTTAAGGATTTCTTCTATGGCAACCTATCAGAGGCATATTATCCGTGTGATATCAATTTTGTTTCAATTTCCAATATGAACTACTTTCCTTTTTATGTATAGTTAATGTGCAATAATGATAGTGAGTAAAGTACACATTGATGAAATCAAGGCATACGTATTTCCGCATCATTTATTGATTTATATTTTTATAGCCAACCTGAACGGCTGAGAGGGCTGAGAGGGCTAAGAGCGTGCGTCCCAGCCGAGTCCGAAGGGTCGCAGGTTCGAGTCCCGCCTTTAGCATGGTTCTTTGTCCCTTGTCTCTCATGTATGTGTTGTCGCGGAAAGCCTTGCGTTCGGCTGACCCCAGTTCCGAGGAACCCGCAGGTGTGTTAGTGTCTAGCGTGTGGTCGAATATGCGTCCCATCGGGTCGTGAAGGGTAACCGGCTGTCGGCTAGATGAAAGTCCTAAGAAAATGTTGATTCATGGAATAATTTCATGAAATAGTCGTCATGATTTGGAAATTAAAAGATAAATCCATGACCCACCCCGCGAGTAAATGAACAACTCGTTCGCAGGCAGATACTGTATATATTAAAGGATTACTGATTCCCTTATGTAAACTGATGATTTATTCTCAGTAATTGTCTCCAACTTCATTAACTTTATTTATTGGCTTTAAAATATTTTCGGAAGAAAACTAAAAGGAAGGTTGTTTAAGGGAAATAAACTTGTGATTGTAAATAATGTGTAATTGGTCAAATATTAAGATTGAAATTAAAATTATGTAAAAAATATTAAAAAAATTATAACTTTCTTTCACTTGAAACGTCTCATAAGTGTTAAATACTTATTTATGAATATAATAACTTAAAAATTAGGTAAAAATGTTTGAATTCCATTAACTGAAAGTCATTCATATTTTTATCTTCAATCGTATATTGTTTAATCCGTGTTGATTAATGATCTTTTCTTGCAAATGCAATTAAAATAACGGTAAGAGAGTTGAACATTTTTCTTTTAGCAGCAACATTATTTTAGTATAAAATCTGATTATCATTTTTTTTCATTAATGTTTTGTGTCAAAGGTAAGATTAAGATTTAATGAATTTTAAAATATTTATTTTAGATAATATTTTAAATTAGTTGATGGCAGAATTCAACATTTTTCGAAATATATAATACGTAGTTTGTCAGATCCATGGTCGGAGCGAATTGTCCTAATATTTCCAAAAAAAAAAAAAGAATATCATTTTCCGTTATACAACGTTTATATCTTAACAGCTGAATCATGAGGTTTCTTTCTCTCTTCACTATCGGAATAGAGTAATGACCAACTCCAGACAATCAATTTTTTAGAGTAAAGAACGAAATAGTGTCCGGAGAATCCACGGTTTTACATCGTATTTCTTCGCAGTCAACGAGGTGAGAAATGCTGACAGAAAGAGAGAGAAAGAGAGAGAGAGAGAGAGAGAGAGAGAGAGAGAGAGAGAGAGAGAGAGAGAGAGAGAGAGAGAGAGCAACTCATTGACATCTGTTCCAACATAAAAAAAATGGCTCGGGGACATTGTTCAGTGTAATGGAATGACAAGGCGTTAGTTCCAGGCGGGGAAGGGCGGCGGGGCCCGGGGGCAGATCGTATCGCAATGCAGCCGCCGCGGCGCCGCTAGCCCGCCTCCTCCGTCGGTGCCGCAGCACCTGCGCGCCGTCCTGCGTGCGTCCGCCGTCCGCCGTCCGCCGCGACGCTCCAGTGGCGCCTGCGACTCAAGGACCTCCGCTTTCGCGCCGACACTTTACACTCGGAGATCGGCCGGCGTCTTCTCCAAAGTAAGCAAACACCTGCTTGTTTGGGCGATACTCTTGACCCGGTTCCTCGAGTGTTCACATCGCACTTGGTGTTTGTCTTCCTTCCCAACGCCGCCGACGCTCCCTCCGCGCGCTCAGACTGTTTACTCTGGGTATAGAGACGTCGTCTGCTTGTAGACAGAGGCGGCGAGCTGACGCCCTCGCGGCCCCTCATGTCGTCCCTCCCAGCCACCCCCCACCCTGCACAGTGTGACATTTCAGAAAACTGGCTGGACGAACAAGATAGTTTAGGTAATTGCTCCTGTACTTCTAGATTTGGTTCTGGGAACATTTAGTGATAAAATATAAATATTTAAATTATGTATACAATGTGGTATTATATATGCAATACACTTGTTTGTTTGCCAAGAATATCAAAACAGTAGCTGCTCCGTAACGCAATACGTAAAGGTAAAGTATTTCTTGAGAAGCGAAATCTTTCTTGATGCCTTGCTGTCGCATGACGGTAATTGTGTCAAAAGTAATGACCCGCTAAGTAAAAGAATTAAGTTAGTTCTCGCATCTTGAGAATGAGCGGAAGAAAGCAATAAAAAATGTGAATTTTTCGGTCAAAATAAAAAACTGGTTTGTTGTTTATGTATTTTTATGCTAGTGCATTGGAAAAATAATTATTTTATCTTCCAAATTTGTTATTTTTTTAAGTTTTCTTGTACGAAAATAAATGCAAGTTTTAGAATAAATCTAGGAAATGAGACCGTGAGAGAAAGGAAGAACAGAAGAAAAAGACAGGCGATATTATAAATGTTCATTTTAAATGCATACTTCGATAAGAGAAGAAACCAATACTACATTTCATGCATTTCATACACTTTATATGTTAAATTAAAGCTAAATACATCTCCAAAACTTGTTGCAGTTTCTCAGAAAGTATACCGAATATAATTTAGAATTGCGGTGAATAAATTTTCTTCTTTGACTCAGGGAGAAAGAAAGAGTTCCATACAACCTATAAATGACCACATACTCACATATTGAATTTTAACAAGTTCCAATTTGATGATAGGCTTAAACAATTCTGATAGTAAACGATGCCACCAAGAGAGAGTTTCGGTCGCTGTCCATACTTCGGTCGATTGGGTCATTAGTTGATAGACATCGCCATTAGCAACAATTTGAAAATCTTAGAAACTGTTAAAAAAACTTGAAGATATAAAAATTTGATTCACATAACTATATACAACAAATTTGTAATGTTTTGAACTGGCACCTTTTTCAACTTATTTAATTAAAGACTCGTATTTAATGTAGTTTAATGGTATTTTAAAACACGATTGTCTAAAACAAGAAAATGATACCCTAATATAACATTTGAAAGAAATCAATCAAGAGACGAAAATGAGTTGAAAAGTTGAGGTAGACGGAAGTACCTCATCCATTCTTTTAAAAAAAATATTTATTGGTTTTTAGATGGAATAAATCGTTTAGTGTTAAACACTTTACGTCTGTGTTCTGCGGCTTACGCTAGTTAAAAATAAGCTAACTTAATCCAAACTTCGAAGAGGATACTCGAAGAGAGAACTTCGGGGTTATTGATGATGTTTGGCTAAGATTTTGAGAAAGTATTCAAAAGGGAATCTACTTCCCTCTTCCCTTCTCAGCGAGTACACCCGGCCACTGTCCATACGCCCCTGTGCGGCGTGCTTGGCCACGGCTGGGTGGGCGGCGCCGTCATCCAGAGTGAGTAGGCAACCCTTCGTGCGGCGGCGCGTGGCGGTCGGCGAGCGGGGAGGAAGATGTTGCGGCTGGTCGTCTTCCGTCCGCGCCCCCCCCCCCCCCTCGCCTTGCGCCGGTTAATTGAGCACCCTTCGTCGAGGCGGCGGTGGACCCTCGCGGTCACTCCAACGGACGCCTGCTCAACGGAGGATCGGCCAAATGAGTTGTTTCTCCCCTCTCGGATGAACGATGCGACGCGAACGAACGGCGAGGCTCCAGGAGAAGAGCCTAGTAAACCCACTCAGCCAGAGCTAGTGAACACATCTCCAGGACCCAGAGGTAAATGTTTACTCAAGAACATTACTTGACTTAACCCGTGAGAGGTGGTGTGTGGGTGTGGCCAATATAAAGTGATGTGTATTAAAATCTGGGAAGGACTAGAGGTCGGGACTCCTCAATAGGTTCCTGTCACCGTTATCTGTATTTTTTTATATGAGTTTTATTTTTAGCACTCACGGTTGAAAAAATGCGAGAGTCCATTTTCTGCCTGTGCCCTTTCCCTCCCGCCATCTCTGGCGTGTCGTCCGGAGTTGACATTCCGTGTCCTCTGACACTCCGTGCCACTGACACTCCGTGTCCACAGGGCGCGTGTCCAAAACATCCTTACAGAGTTGCCAAAATAGGCTACAACGCAACACAAGAGTATGTGCGATCGTTGACTGAATACGCATCTACTGAAGAAACGGAAGAAGTTGTGAGAGGTGGTGATAAAATTGTGAAAAATACTTATTGAAAAACAAATGTGGAAAAAATAACCATTACATTTTATAAGGCACCAAATTCGGGCGGAGATGTTATGGAGTGTATTGCGCAACCCACGTGAGCCAAGTGAGCAACATTCGGCAATCACAATTCTCTTTGTGTTGTTGGGTATCGCTGTCATCAATAGGTACATTATATATAAAAAATAAACTTCTTTGCCAAAGCTTTTTTTAGCTTAAGGCTGTGAAAACCTCACGTGTCTCATGCAGCGACAATATAAAACATTCTTGAATTTTTTAATGTCTGGGATATTACATTAATTAACCTGAAATTCCACCTCAAACATGTGTTTTGTTTTCTTTCAACTGCTGAGAGGAATTCAAAAAATAATTGGAGAAAAACATTTGTGGCGAACACTGTTCGTTTTGTGCCAGAGATGTGTCTAACTTGCTCTCACAAACGATGAACTTTGAGGGGATTAATCAACACCAAATAAGATTCCAATATTTTTTATGATTGTATTTTAAAATTTTTATATTTAATTCATAGAATTCAAAAGTAATTAATGTTCTTTCTTTCTTTCTTAATATTTCTTTGATAAGTAGCAATATCCTGTATGCGTTTAACTTCGTGTGTGCGCTGACTTCGTTTCCAAAACACGTTCCCCACTTCATGAAGTTAATCAATATTGTATTGTACATTTCATCTTCATATAGAATTAGAAAACCTTTAACTTCATATTTGTAGAAATTGTGTAATTCAGACAGGAACATACACTAAGCGAAACATTTTCGGGTCCACTTTCAGCCACGCTACCTTTCATGCGCCACCTCGGACGCGTTAACCCTAGAAAGCATAAGGCGAGTCTGACGAACTTATAACAAGCGATATATTTCAATGCTAGTTGTATCTACGCTATTTTGAATGGAAGTGTTCCTAAGAAATTATACGAGATGGGATATTATATTTTGGAAAATACAAATTTCATCTTTTTATCGTTTTTGTGATTTTTTTTTTTACAAAAAGAAGGTAGAGCACAAGGTGAGTTCGGGATTCTCATGCACTTTGCTTTAGCAAATAAGCATGTGTGGTAGTAATTTTGTTCTTCTTCGTTTCTCGCAAAGTAAATTGGAATTAACTTTGTGTTTCCTTCGGGAAAGTTGTCAAATTCTGGTAAGAAATTTTAGCAGCAAATGAAGAGATCCCATTACTTTACTAAATTATTGTATACCATTTTGTGGTAAGGCATAACTGCATATTAGGCATAACATCGTATATAACTAATTTATCGTCACATAGTGTAATACGTGTTTATTTAGGAAACAAAGAATGGTGTTACCTTGGTGGTAGCCCTTGGAAAAACAAATGTTTTACATTTGAAGGGTTTTGCCAAACAAGGCAAGAGAAAAGGAATAATCATTGTTTAGCTTGAATGTCACACTTCGCATGTCCCACAGAGAAAGAAGTAATCTTTCGTGTATGCTTCATAATAACAATACCGTAGAAGATACATTTTCTTTAAAAAAAGAAGCCTGAAATTTTCTTTATCTATAAAGAAACTCAAGGCAGGGTAGACACTCTAGATCAAATGGATCAAGTGTTACACGCACAATGAAGACAAACATTTTCCTTAAATCTTGTTGGTTTATCTGCAAAAACAGTTTTTGTCATGTAAATCAGAATACACCCTACCTGGAAAGAGAAATCTGTAAGAATCAAAAGAAATATGTTTTGACAAGGTTGGCAGAATTCCTGGTTGAACAGAAAATTAGAAGATCAAAACATGGTATACAGACTTACACGTATACTCTAATGACAATGACTATGCTTTCCTGTGAACCATTATCATTGTCCTGCAATTCCGATCAAAGGAAGAGGAACCCTTATCACATTTGTGACCTCAAAATGGAAAAATGCAAAGGCATTTTTCCGCAACTTGGAAGAAAAGTGTGTGCAATGAACATTCGAGTACTAAAAAACGTCAAATGTGCAGGAATTGAATAACCTGAAACCTTTTATTTCAAAAAGTTTGAAAATACGTTAAAGTTACGTTACATTTGTAGACTTTGTACATTATTAATATTTTACTAGTTATTAGTTTATTATCTAATTAATGTAGATTATGTGTACGATTTTTGTTTTTGTTTGTTAATTTATTTATTTTCTCTCATCAACAACAAAGATTATTAGCGACATCTACACAATAACATTATTTTTATACATGGTGTATTATTACATGTTGGGAGGAAACGTTCACATCACAATATTGACCAGTTTATACACATTTTTTAATATATCACTCTACAAGTTTATGCCCTTCAAAAAATTGGGAAACCGACTGCATTGTTCTTTGTCCTTTAGTACTTTTTCCATGTCGTTATTGACACCATGTCTCGTCCAGTCGGCTTGAAACCTGGGGAACGAAAAAAAATGATTAATATACATAGAAACATTACACACAACAGCCGCTTTTCCGGTGATCAGATAGGCATGTGTAAGCTTGGTGTGACCTATTCTGCAACTAGTTAACACTACCTGGTAAGCTCTGTAGAAGTATGTGGCGTGATAGCTGCTGGCGTGATAGTCCTGTAGTATTATGGATGCACAGCACGTTATCCATAATACTACAGGAAGTTTCTGAAGAAATTCATATCTCGTGCGAAAACCGTTCACATTTCATTGTAGAATTCTCATCGTCATGGTTGAAGATCTTCGCTTGTTAATTCATCATTGTCGGACGATTCTTTTGAAGAATCTGAGTAGATTGGGTCCTTCAGTTTCATCATAATTCTGGTAAATCTTGATTTTATTCATCTGTCAGAGAGTGATGAGTATATTTCTTTTAGCATTTCAACTAGCCTCCCTGTCTTCTTGGTATAACTGAGAGATATTTGAAGGGGGTTACTTGAGTCATAAGTGTTTTCCAAAAAGTCTTTTAGTTGTTCGTACGTAAGTACATTGGATCCTTCTATATTTTCTTTCACGGGAGCTAATTGCTCCACTACGCTTTTCTTATTGCTGCCGCTGCTAATGGTGTTCTCTCTGAATACCTTCATTTTCTTTTTCCTAGTTTGTTTTACTGCACCGTTAATTCTTCCGCGGGGACGGTTGAATTGTCCTTCCTGAAGTTCACTTGAATTGTTGCTGGGAGTGCTTGTAATCTGTGATAAGGCCTACTTCACAGGGTTGTCTTGGTCGAGTGGGGGAAACTAGTGGTAGCTAGATACCTTGTCTCTTTGCTCGTTGTCAGGGGCTACATTGTTTTCTTAATTTTATCCGATTGATTGGAGTTAATGTCTGCTATATTTTTGCAGTTTTTCGCAAAGTGCTCTTCTTCCTTGCAGTGAAAACATTTGATAGTACCGCTAGACATACAAATCCAGTTTCTTTCTCCTTTGTATGTGATCAGTAGGGCATCAGGTATCTTACTTAATGAGTCTTCCGGTACGTACATCTGTCTACGGAAACTTAAGATATGAGTGAACTGCTCTTTACCAAAACCGGCTCTGACAAACGACACTTGAGTATCACTTTTAGTTTGTCTAGTTCGTCTTCAATTACTGCGTAAAGAATCATAGGATAAATATTTAAAATTACTTCGCTTCTGTCTACTTACAAGAGATCGAATATTTTGGGAGGAGCTCTTAATATTAATAGTCTTGTACTTCTCAGTTAATTCGTCTACTAACTGCTTACTGCTCAAAAATACACACACCCTAGTATTTGAATTTTTTGAAGCATACGTGATGTGACTAGGCGGAACAATCGTTGCTAACGCTTTTACATACCTTTCGAGAGGTGTGATGTGGCCTTTGCATTGAGAACTACTCTATTGTAACTTGGACGGCTGGTCGGGTTTCCTTCAACAGGCTGGCTCCTGTAGTCAGAAGCCTGCCCTCGGATAGCCGCTTCGGTATCAGCCATTTATTTCCTGTTCCCCATTCACAATGAGAAACAGGTAGGTCGTAATCAGAACAGTGGTGTATACTGCAGTAGACTGTTTACTTTACACTGTCACTTAAACTTCTTGAGTTTGATGAAAACACGCAAACTAGTCACAGACCGCGAAGCTGTACTGAGCGGAGCGCACCATGTTGCCTCGACCACTGCTGCCGAGCGGCTAGGATTTTTGTTTTTATTTTCATATTTTTCCATTTATCATTTAAAATTACTGCACTTCAAGAGAAAATTTCTTTTTACTCACTTGTTTGTGTAATCCTAGAACATTCGGAGATAAATATTTATAATCAAATATTCATTTTCGAATTATCCTTCGAACAACAATTTATATAATGTACAAACGAATGAGTTCAGCGGACTCACCTTATGCCTTTTGCATATCCTTCATGACAACTTGTCGTGGTGAACAGAATGCAGGCAAGGAAAGTGAAAGTAGGTTTTGCGGTACCCTACAGTTAATGTTAAATCTATAGAGTTTTCCTTTTGAAAGTAGTTTCAGTAAGGGGGAGCAAATATGATTTTATCATCTGTATTTAGAATTATTTCATTTCCATCTATATTCAGAATTAAATTTGTATAGGGTTTTGAGAAGAGATCCAAAATTTACGAAAATGTGCGTAGGATACGCTTCTCCCCATAGTACGTCGTACATTGTATTGAACTGTTTCTGACGTTAAATGAATGTTATTTATAGACATGTCCTTATTTAATTTCCCAGAAACTAATGAACATTAATTAGGAGTTTCCCTGACTTTATGCATTTAATGGATAGTCTAAAATCCAGTAAAAGCTCTTATAACAAACATTCGATTGAATACAACTTATACGGCGCTGTTAGTTTACAGGATTCAGTCATGTATGTGATATTTGCAAGGCTAAGAATGAAATACTTCCGGGTTTCTGGAAACATCTAATGCTTATAAATAAATAATTAGTTTTGTTATTGATCATTGAATATACCTTTTTTCCTGGCAAAAGCCATAAGCAGTTTTAGTGTAAAGAAATGTATAAAAATATGAACGCGTTATGCAAGCATGTAAGTGTATGTCCACGTTTCGAACCGCACAAGGTTGAAAGAGCAATAAATGTAGATGCATGATATTTAATTGCATATTGTTGTTATAGAGGTTAATATTGTAACTAAGTGTTCAGGGCTGAGTCTTATAACACACTACTTACGAGCAAAATATTTCATTTCTTCTCAGTGTAAAATAAAAACTTTTAATGCCTCACATTGCAACTTGCACCAGTAGCCTTACATTACGCTAGACAATACGCAAATAGTTATAAATGCTTCTACTTTGCCTCCATGACATTGAAATTTTGTAGAAAGAAAATCGTACGAAGTGGAGCAAAGAGTGAAAATTTGTGAATTCCTTGTTCATTTCCTGCCTGTTCATCTTTCTGTTCAGTTGATTAGCTGTACTATATTAGCTTAATCATCTACTTAAAGGTAATTAATGTTTCATGAAACTTTTTCACAAGATGGGCGAAACAACCTATTTTGTCTGCAAAATGTGCGAGCAGATTTCAGCGGCAACGTTTTGGCAAAGAGAATAGATATTGTTTGTGACACTAGGTGTATAATTTGAGATTAGAATAAAAACGAGTAATTCATTCTTATAGAATATGCTCGATAATAAAATTTGCACCAACGGTTATGACGTCAGTTGCACCGATGAATCATAACCTTTCATTGCTTTTCGCCGACAGTGTGCTGCGTTCCGCGAAGTCGCTCCGATACTATGGGGAGCGCTCTTGGTGAAAAAATAAGGGAAGAGAAAGTAGTCCTGTGTTAACGGTTGAATTAACAATGTAGAGACAGATGAATATCTACATGTGAAACACTTCGAACGAATTTTAGGGTAAATTCACTCTATTAATAAAAGTGCAAAAGTGTTGCGATTCAAAAATCCAACTGTACTCAAGGAATAATAAATTACGGAAGAACTGACGACAAAGTGACAAATTAAACAAGTGTGATTAGATAGTGTGTTAACGTGCTGTAGTGAAACCAATTCTAATTTTAATATTTATTTGGTTGTTGAACATACCTCTAATACGTTCGTGATACGTTCTAAACTAAGCCTGTAGAGAGCGTCTCGTATCCCTGCACGGAGTCGATAAATAATTTTTATATTCAATAAACAAACTACTAACACGTGTATTATTGATATATTAATTTTCATGTTGCTTGGTAAATATTTGGGTATCGTTGTTCATGTAATGTCTATTACTAAAAATCTACACTTATTTCTAATTCAAATCTAGTGACTTTCCTATTAATTATAGTCAGATTAATTGCATTTTTAATGTAAAGTAGTTCATGCTTGTACATTTACAGAAATACATGAATTTAACTACGATTCTTTAGTGATTTGCACTGGAAATTGACGTTAAATTATGTAGAAGAATGCATTCAAAATAAAAAAAATTGTTATCTCAGTTGAGATTTACTTCCAGATATTCAAAAAATGTAAATTCGTCCAGTTATGATTAGAATTAATTTAAGCTAGAAACAATGTAAAGTAATTTTGGGCTAAATGAAAGGTATAACTTAATTTAAAAGCACGTTAAAATACACTAAAATATAATCCCCTGAAATACGTCGACAAGGTTTGATCAATATAATTTTTATATAAATAAAACAACCACTGTAGAAGACCGGGTGAAGATCAATTTACTAATGATTACAAAAAATATTAATGAAGTTGGTGATTGATTGTTTTCTTACGTAAAGCTTCAAAATATCTCACGGTAACAAATTTGTTTCTTTTTTGATTTCTCACCATTTCTCATAATAAAAATCGAATTCTTGTGCAAATTAGAATCTTTGATGCGATTTTCAAAATCGTGTTTATATACGTAAAAGCTATTATAATAGTACAAAACCAAATAAAAAAACAATTTTATCATGATTATAGTTCATATTGTTTGTTTATTTGTATTCTTTAAGTCAGCTGTGTAAAATTCTTAGTGATATGAGGATATTGTATACTGAATATTACACTTGTGAAACATTGGAAAAGTGTCGATGACACAACTCAATCTTTTAAAAGGGGTCGACGCAAGAATGAGATTGGAAATCCCCGATCTACATGAACATTCAGATTATAAAGAATAATCATTTTCGAAAATTGTTAGATTATGATATAACCAGTGCTCTAGAAAAGGATATATTTATAGGTCTGGGTTTATACACAATTCTATATCTAAAAGATTCTATATCTAAGAGAACGGGATGATGAACGGAATAATTTGCATATATCTACATTTTTGGCTACATCTGCCCGTATTTGTCATGTATTTTATTATTTTATCCATACGGTCTGGGCCGAAGGAAATGTCGATTCTCTCAATAAACATATCATATTTATAAACAATACTGACTGTTTGCAACAAAAATTCTTGACATCAACTTCTCAAGTGTAATAGATCTAGCAGTATCGCGTAGGTCTATTGTATCAGAATTGAAGTATCACAGCTATGATGTCAGTGTTAGTTGTAAAGATTACATAATATACTTAAACTTCAGAAGAAATTAACGAAACTAAACGAAGTGGAATAACAAATAGATTTAGATTTAGATTTATTTAGTAAAAAAGTAAAAAACTGTAAGTGACGTATGGGGGAGAAGATTATTTGCGCACGTTTTCTTGAGTTCCAGAATCCCTTCCCGTCATTTTAACTATACATAGTTGAAAGATGAGTAAAATTTTAATATAAATATATAAATAAAAATAAATTTTAAAAAATTGCTAGATTAGCAATATTTGAAAGAAATAGATATTTTCGTTTCTGAGATATAGAATACTTATTTGCAACGGCAAATAATTGTAAGTATGATTTTTCTGCATTGCCAACAAAATAGTTACTCGCCCTTATCTCTTCTTCTACTATTATTAGCAAAGGGAGAGCTCAATAAAACGTGCGCAGAGTAAAGCTATATTTACGTCCAGAAGCAAAACAAGAGGCTATCTCAGCCTTTGGTCAATGGATCAGGGAAACGGGACAAAAACCTGATCGACATGGGGCTTTGCGGAACACCATATTCAATTGGTAAAAAATTGGAAAAATAAGTAAAGAATGTCCTTTCGTGCCAGTACGGTATTTCTACTCTTTGAAATCGATGTTTAAGGTACGAGGTTATACAATCTAGGGCGATACAACGAATTCCATAAGAAAGTAATTTTGATAGCAAGTGTTATGGTCAATAACGTCAAAAGCTTTCGAAAGATAAAAATATTCCTAAAGATTCGTGATTTTGGTCGTTTGATGATGTAACATCTTTAAGAAAAAAGGCAGTTTCCGAAGATTTTGATTTTTTAAACCCGTGTTGTGAGTCTGAAAACGCTTCGTTTTTCCTTAGAAAAGTTTCCATTTGCGTATAGAAAAGCCTCTAACATTTTTGAGAAACCTTACAAAAGAGAAGTTGGTCGGTAATTTTGAATTTGATTTTTCTCACTTTTTTAAAAAGTGGCTTAATTTTTGCTGTTTTGAAATATATCTAAGATACTATAGTATTTACATCACACCATCCTTTATTGACATTAATATGTAGATTTTTCATAAGAATATGTCATGGATATGCCAATGCATTTCACTGAAACCATCGAGTCAATTGTGAAGAACTTTTCTGAAGAACAAATTCGAATATTTTGTTGTGCTGTGTTCAGAGAAAAACCAACGTCAGTAGTTTTAGTTGCCAGATTCACAGAAAAAAAACTCAATTTTCTACAAAACATTTCTTTCAGTAATGTATGAAAGAAAAGAAATAAAATTGTAGAAATTCTTATCACACGTTCATCTGCCCAAAATGTTTAATTGAAACTTCTGTATAGACTTATGAAATGACAGAGTGCATATCTCAAATTTTCGGAAGATGTTTCACCGTCTGTTTCTTAGATAAAAGGAGACTACTCTTAGAGTTTACTACTCTTGACGGTACCCAAATTTCGTGAAAAGAAAAAAATACATTTATGGTTCTTTTTGTGAGAGAGAAGTGAAAATAATTGATTCGTAACGTTACATGAACGAAGTAAAAAGAAGTTCCGCATCCAGAACATTTTCCTTTGCATCATTCTCTAAGGATAATATAAAACAGAGCGGTTTCTTTCTGATTAGAAGCTCGTGCGCTGTCATCTTGTCCCCTCGCCGCCCCGTCCCCCGTTCTGCGACCCGCCTCGCCTCCCCGCCTCGCGACTCCGCGCGTCCGCTCCCTCTGCGGACACAATTAACGCGCCCGCCTCTGGGGAGCCGCCCCTCGCCAAGAGCGCGCGTATTTTTTGGCCAACACTTTCCCGCTTTTAAATACACGAGTTCTTTCCACGCGAACCAACATTTGCTGAGAAGGTGGAGGAGCCGGAAGGAAAATAGCCGGCGGGTGGTGGGTGGGCCGCGGACACGGCCGAGGCCCAGGGCGCCGCCGCCGCGAACAACGTCCGCCCACACAGTCACCTCGCTCAAGCGCCGTCGCGTCGCTGCTCTCCCCTCCCACCCGCCTCGCCATGCCACACATCACCTAAGCCCTTCCTCGTGTCCTTTCGCCCTTGGACTCCTTCATGAAACCCGATTTTCTTTTCTTAGTGCGACGATGCTATATGATAACGTACGTTTGTGGTGTACATATCTTTCGTTAATTTTTGTTCTACAATATTCATTAACAATAGTGTTATCTTTGACTTATATTATTGTGTTTAATCATTTTTATTGGTTTTCCTCACATATTAGTAATATATCTATAAGATGGGCGAGTTATTATACCAATAATTGGACAATAACGAAAATATTTTACTTTTAAAGATAAACAGATAAGAGAAGAAGCAAACAAGTTTAAAAGAAACAACAACCAAAAAATGTTAGTGTAATATTTAATGGCACAAAAACATGGATTTTTAAGAATAGGTTTTAGAGAAATATTATTGTTCACTCAAATATATTATAAATGAAGTAACGTACTGTAACACTCCCGGTCGTCTCGTGAGAGAACGCCCGGTAAGCGGCCCTGAAATAGCTCAGTCGGTGATGGAAGGAATCGTTAACAGATACTGGTAACATGAAAGAAACACTTTGATCACTGGTAAAATCACTTTTATTCCTGGGCAAAATAATTCAAAATGCCCCAGGGAAGTTACACATGTAAATAGGATCAGAAATCTGAAAATTAGGTGGACAGATAAGAAGATGAAAAGTTAGTAGCCAGTGTAAAGCTTAGAAATTAGGAAGACTTATAGTTAGCATCACAATGGTAACAAATATTACAGATCAGTGTGTCTTAGCGCGACACCGCATTACAGGATTTTCGCAGGGATGAATACCCTGAATTATATTGCCTTGGTAAAGTTTCTTTTTGTGGGCCCGAAACGGGCGCGTTGCCGTCGAGGGGAGGCGGCGGCGACCTTCGCAGAGGGCGCGGCCGGGGCGATGTCCTTGTGCCCACCCAGGCACGCGCGTCAGCTGGTCTGGCGTCTGAGGGCGTCACCCGAAGGGGCGGCGGCGCGGCCGAGGGAAGGCGGCGGCACGGCCGAGGGGGCGGCGTTGTAACGGCGCCTGGCAGTCTGGTTGAGCTCGGGGTCGGCCAGCAGTCACTCTCGATTTCAAGAGCGTAGTAACCAGTCACGGATTCTTCTGATACTCTGATTATTCACAATTGCAACTTTAGAAAGTCTAGAAATCCTGCAGCGACACATTCGCTTCACTTTGCAACTGATTCCCACTTCAGAGAATTTTCTCTGCCCACTTTACACTGCTCTTTTACAATAGCCCACACCGAAGTTTTTTCTAAGTCCATCAGAGGCGAACTTGCCTCTGGTCGGTGAATAGCTCTCCCTCCCAGAGAAGTTTCTCTCCCGACTGCCCTGCTTTGAATCCAATTTTATAAGTCAAATCTTATTAGGTTAACTTTTACCCCCCACTCGTTTTCTCGCATGTTCCAGCTCCTTAAGATAGTTGCGTCGCTATTGGCCGAAAGAAATGGCGCATTACGTTATTTCGACCAATGGTGACAGGGGTAGTGAATGGAGTTCCGACTCTTTGCATAACTGTGAGCGTCCACAATTTTCTTTGCCCTTCTAGAACATGCTCGCACAAGACGGGCGTTGTCCGTGAAAGAATTTGTCGATTTCAAAAGCGATCTAGAAGGTTCGCGCAGTTGGCCATGTGAACACGTGCTCCACAGTAAATCTGTCGACGGCTGACCCTGTAACGACTTTCTTAATGTGCCGGAGGCGGAGACGGCTGTCAGATAAGCAGGGTTGCGCGCGTGAGGCCATGTCGCAATCTGTTCCCAGTCGAACTCATGGTGGCCGAGTCTGTTTGTTTAATTTAATTTTCCTGGCATGAAGAAATCGGTATCGCCACAGTACGTACGTACGTATTGATGTAAGGTACATAAAAAGAATGCAGATGCAGTTAGTATGATTTTGTCACATAGATCAAACTATGATACTACAAAGGACACATAGAAAAAAATGTCCCAGAAGAAATTACTGAGATTGATACAACACGAACAAGGCAGCTCTAGACGAAACTAAAATGACCATAGGAAGGATGACACAGAAAATTAAAAAAAGAAAACACTCAATTGTTCTAGTGTTCAGAAAAGTCTCAGTCATCATAAGGACATAGATGGTAGCAAGCGCTTGGAAAAGTGGCATCGGCCGTAATATGTTAGAAGAAAAAATTGCTGAAGTAATTGAACTGTGGTTTTCAAAAAAATTATATATAACCAATGAACCAATATTTTGCGCCAATTTCGTTATTAAAAATATAGTGAAGCCAGAGATGAATATGGTGAATCTTATGCCTTACCTTATTGAGCTATTTCCTTTATACGCGTTATCCGATGAAAATCCACTAGTTTGCGACACAAAAGTAATTTTGATTTTTGTCCTTCCCATACAATGTTTAAAACAATCAGTGTGTTCTATTTCACTGGCCAACCGATGAGTATACTTTATTGCTTTGAGAATAAACCAATTATTTCCTAAAATTGTCCCTTAAGTTGCCTTCAACTTTGAGGGTGATAAAGTATGTGATGGTGTGCCAGGTTCAATCTTTCCGCAATAGTATCAACATATTTATTAGCTCAACATTTCCTTCCGTTGTTGCGCACGAACTTGGCTTCTTTGCATTCTAGCATTAATTTACCGAACGTTTCTGTTTTATTTGTGGAAAATTTGATATAAAATTCAGTTATGAAATATAAGTGAGTTATTTCAGAAAGCTTATTTTGGACTATAATTTAATGATGAAAATACAAACTGGACTCCTCATAACGAGTGCACACAAAATAAAAATATAGGTTTAACGGTTAAGAATGAAACGTTTCGTTTCTAAATTCCCCTGATTTGGCGTGAGCAACAAAATCACAGAGATAGCTACTACTTTTCTTTAATCGATGTGAGAGGATATAACAAACAAACCAAGACAATGATTGCTTTTAGTATGCTATTCGGTCTGACAGCAGTGACATCCTAGTTACAAAATCCCGGTCTAGTTTACTCGATATTACTTTAGATATAGAAAATTTAATAACAAATATTTCTGAAGAAGTATCTGACTATGATTTCGGCATTAAAGAGCTCAACTTTTTTTAGCACTCAACTTTTTTCTCAAATCGAGTTTCACGAGAGACTTGGGGAGAGATTTTTATTTTTCAACAGATGCAGCGGTGTGGATCGCGCGTTTGGGAATGCTCAACAATAACGCGAACTGAAGACATCGCTATCTTTAATGTTCTATAGAATTTATATCATCGAAGCAACTGCTAAAATATTTCAACAAATTTATGTCCGGAAACTTCTTGAAAGAAAATTATGCAATAACTCAGCTTAAATTCTCATGCGCGATTGGCGATGAGATCGCATGTGCATTTAAACATTTCACACCAAAATAATGTTTACATTCCCAGGTAATCTGCCATTGCAAAAAAAAATGACGAGGTAGAAAAAGTTGTAATTCGTTATCAGCACATTCAAAAACGTACTAATGAACTGAAATATTAGAAGTAGAGTAGAAAACAATTCAACTTCTTCGATATTACTTAAGAATCAGTTTTCACTATTTCTACTCTTTGAGGGCATGACCAAACAGAGAATCACGAGAGAGAAAGAAAAAAATTTCACTGACAACTTCAAGTGTGCTGCGCTCTCGTGCACAAACGAGCAACTTGTTCATAAGCCTCTCCATTTTCTCAGTCGTATGCTAGCGTAAGGATCGTCACTACCTGCGCATGCGTCTTTGTCCCTCGCAATCTTGCGGCAGACTCCAGAAGCATTTTTGTGTCGAAACAATCAGAGGCCAGTTTGTAACAAAACGCCGAATTCAATAATAGGAAATTACTTTAAAATTAATACAAAACGTGTTTCACTCAACGGATCGCTAGAGTTGTTATCTATGCAAAACAATTAAACTAGGGAGCAAAAAAAGCATACCTCCAGGATGAAAGAAGGTGATTTGAAAGGAAACAATCACACTGATTTTGAACATCATCATAAAAAGTTTTTATTACACAAGGATCGAAGTATATAAACATATTTAATATTTGAAATAAACAAAATCCTATACTAATTTCCACATTGCCAGTTCATATCAGGTGAGAATATGTTTGAAATGGAATATCGTGCCATAATATGAACACATTAAAATGGTTTGTTGGTGTTCTCTACAACATTTGGAAGAGCGAATGACAATGATTTGAGTTCTCCCTACAACCTCAACCTAAGGTTCGTTGTACAGGTGACCCAACACTGGTAAGCAGTCAATGTTTTGCCCAGATCACAAACACGACAGCCACAATATAAAGAATACGCAAGTTATGTAATTTCATATATATTTTTTTCCTTTGAAGTTTGGGTGTAAATCTTGCACGAACGTAACAGAAATTATCGGGTTGATTCGCACACTTTCGTGCGCGGCGATTTGCATTTTATTTAAACGATACAATTCTACTGACCATGTGGCCAATTTCCCTTTATAAAACTACAAAACTATAATGTATTAATGTGTTTGAGGCACACGCAAACCAGAAGTGAACTTCACGGCCTTTGCGGGTACTGTTCTGCATGACACTGACTGACTCAGAATCTGCCACCCCCAACAATTGGATACTTATGTACTTGCGATAAGGTAGGGGGCTAAAATAATTCATTTTGGTGTCTGATGCGCATTAGGGAATATAAGGGTGCACGTGACGTATTTTCAAAACATCCCTGAAGATTTACCAATAAGACCTTCTCGTAACTGAGGGCGACTACCAGACGCAAGAATAAAGACGGCAATCGTCAAATATAGAAGGTAAAAATATACGAAAACCTAATTTTGTTGATTCCTCATGAAAGTGGCATTGATTAACTGAACAAATTTTTATTTTCAAATAGATTTTATGCATATCGATTCTAGATATATTACAGGCAAATTTAAATGTATTTGCGTCAGTAGCAAAATAGGGTATGATGTGGTAAAAAGATACAGTATATTTAAAAACTGTGACGTGATATGATATTTTTATTGTAATATTCTTAATACACGTATAAAATTGAGTATGTTGCGCAGACTACCTTCAATGAGGTAATAATCTTGTTCCCTAGTGTTATTAACAGATGCATCATTCTCTTGGTACATACACCATGACCATGAAGAATTGGTTCCATATTTCTCCAAAGAACACCCCATCATACACTGCAATAATGTTTGAGATCTCTTGAAGAAAATTGAAATATTATGGAGATTTTAAAATAATTATTACACTTACAAGCCAACAAATAGGGTACAGAAAATTTCGCTGCTTGCTTTGCTTATGGGACAGTTGTGCAAGAGATGTTCATTTGGGGGGAAATGGTCTCATTTATTTATTTATTTATTTATTTATTTATTTATTTATTTATTTATTTATTTATTTATTTATTTATTTATTTATTTATTTATTTATTTATTTATTTATTTATTTATTTATTTATTTATTTATTTATTTATTTATTTATTTATTTATTTATTTATTTATTTATTTATTTATTTATTTATTTATTTATTTATTTATTTATTTATTTATTTATTTATTTATTTATTTATTTATTTATTTATTTATTTATTTATTTATTTATTTATTTATTTATTTATTTATTTATTTATTTATTTATTTATTTATTTACGTCAAAAAGAGTTTAAAACTGTGTGTGACGTGCTATGGGGAGAAGTTAATTTGAAGTTACATTTATGTCCAAAAGCAAAACAAGGGACCATCTCATTTGCTGGAGAATCAGGGAAACTGGATGAAAAACCTGATTGAGATGGGGATCATTGACCCAGAAGCTGAAGTACAATACTTGTTACTCTTCAAGATACTTTGAAAACAGGCCAAAAATATGTGAATGATCGCTTAATATTCTTCTACTATGAACCCTCTTTATATTTACGTAGCTGTAGCTGACGAAACAATTCGTGAAAACGTCCTCATGTAATGAAGAACGTTAAACTAAAATGAGTCATGTGCTCCAAATTTCCAAAACGTTCTGAAGCCAAATTCAAAGGGAATATTTGTGGGACCTAATATGAATGGGTGAAAACCAGAGCGGTATGAGTGACATTTTATCAATTCTGAGAAAACTGTTTATTTTAGGTTATATTTCAGAGTAAATGTATTTAAGTGGTTTTAATGAACAATTAAATGCCGTGGTATTAATGATGCCAAAAAGCACTACGTCTTCACAATGATATTGACTTGAATAAACAGATTTATCACAATTTATAAAATATCACATATACCGTTCTGATTTTCATCCATTATTATAAAATCCGAGTTCATGTCCCAGGTTATCTGCCATTGTAAAAAAAAACAAACAAGGTTACAATGCGTTTTCAGCGCATTCAGAAACGTACTCATCAACTGAAATATTGTGTGCAGTTTTTCCACTTGTTTTCTTTGTTTTCTTTTTGCAGACATGTTTTACGTAACAGATTAGGCCTTCTTTATCTTTTACGTACTTGTAAGCAAGGACAGCAACTTGCGTAAGGTAATTATTAAGTCCACGACGTTATGTTGTTACCCGTGATTATGAGATAAATTGAAATGAAATACATTAATATTTTAGATGGAGAGAAATGTAGTATACTTTTCAAATGCTGCATAACTAGTGCTTCGAATATGACTTAATAATAAAATGCGACTATACGATTTTCTGATTCCTTTCAACCTGCTGTCAACTTGGAAGATGGCAACTAGTCACAGATGATAACCTTAATTAAATCACATCGTTACAAAACTTTTGCAATATGGAAAGTGATATCTCTAGAACATTTGCTAGCAATGAAATGTTTGTGAAAGATCACTGCAATTGATTACCGTTCATCCACTTGTTTACTTTTCAAGAACTGGCCGAACTAATTGGCATAAGTTATTTTTCCCGTGGAACATCTTAAGAGAAATCGAGTTCTACAGTTAATTATTAAGACAGCTCTGACAATAAGAGACGTTCTAATCAAGAGGTGCAGTTCAGGGTTGCAGGTGAAAAAGCGAGCTGAACAATCAGTCTTGAACTTTGCGAGGTGTTGTACCGGTTGTCCTTTCGAATTGTATTTGCGATATTTTCTTGTTCGCTTTATGGAATTAGCAAGTTGTAGCAAGTAGTTAGAAAATGAAGTTGAAGTACGACTTGGTTCTTTTGGGCTGGGGCAGGATACTCATGAAACAAGTGTGATGTTTAAGTGTTCGCAAGAAAACCGTATACACACTCTGCTTACTGTCTGCTTACTGCGGGAGTGTATCAACACGGCATGCCTGCTGGAGATAAGAAAAGTAAATCTAGCTGCCAGACGTATGTATACTTTGTTGATTAAAATTTCCAGTTCTATTAAATTGGAAAAGATGCATCAACAAACGGTATTAGAGACGAAACTGTCCTTCTAAGTCAATATATAAACGATTTCATATAACGAATTATAATGTCCGGTTTTTCTGAATACAGTACGTGTCGGAATAAATGCTACAAATATCAAGGGTATATAGACGATAGAATATTATCATTTTCTTTTCCAACGAGCGAGAAGGGAGAATCAGAGCTCTTAAACACACCGAGAGATATCATCCCAGTCTCCAAATTTTTTCTTGCCGCAAAGACGACTGAGGCATGGTGCTGACCACGTTGCCACACAGCGACGACGCAGTGATTGCCCACCCTAGGGGGCCATCACTGCCAGTTGCGGGACTGCTTTTTCAGCAGAACATAAGAAGCTTCATATGGCAACTCACTCTGCTTCAGGGTTGGCACGTTCTTCAGGATCCCAATGAACAGTGAAAAAGTGTTATGACAAAGTCTAACAGCTAATGTGACATAATCTCTAACTTTCAAGACTCAGAATTAAATAAAAATAATGGAATGGAGATAGCGGTTATTGAGAAAAAAGTGAAATTAAAAGAAGAGAAAGGCTTTTTCGAGACTTTTAAAGAATGAAGAAAGATTATGTAAATGAATCTACAGGAAACAAATTAGAAATGTATATGAAAAATAATATTAGAAACTAGCTATTAAGATGCCAAAAATGGTGTTGACCATGTAGGCGAGGTAAAGAAGATAATGTAATAGCGTAAAGAGAAAGGAGAGGAAGAAAAAGAGAAAGGAAAAGGCGAGACGATGGGAAGGCACTTAAATTCATTTCTGAAGCACTTAAATTCATTTTAGCAGAGGCTGCTATCAATGCCCGATGCATTTCAGAAATCGTCTTGAGAACGTAGACCCCGAGGTAGAACTGCCTAGAGAAAAGCTGTGGTGGCTGGGCTCAGGGCTGATGACAGGCCCGGGGTCGGGCGCGCAGCGACAGCAATAAAGCCACGCCTCTCGGCCCGATCTCGCGATCTGTCGGCCGCCCCCGGCACAGCTATACATCACGGCAGCGCGATTTATATTGTCTGTTTATTGGACATTCCTGATAACCTATATTTCTGGCCTGGCTTTGGCCACTGCCTGGGCGCAGCGTCTTTTTTTACGGAACACCCCCCCCCCCCACACACACACACACACAATCACTCACTCACACTTTCCACGCGCACGGTGCCCCACTCATGGCAACGTATGAGCTAAAAACCGCCAAGCGGTACTTCTCAAAAGAATTCGGGCAGATGCGAGTTGGTTCTGCAGGGCTCCCAAGCACAAAATTGTATTTTCCTCCTCCGGAAAAATACTTAATTTTTAATGATTAATTTAATATAATTTTATATTTTTAAATGCAAATTTTGTAGTACAGTAAACTATTAGATCAACTATTTTTACAAATACAAACATTTGGTCCATTTCCCCCAACATTTTATGGAAACTATTGAGGGGCGCGAATCTCCCATAGACGGGGAACTCTTATTTTACTTACAGATAAATGCGACTCTGGATTCGGGATGTATTGTCATATGATAAATTACAAGACACGATGTCGCGACTAAGGCTTTAGGGGCCGTCCATAAATTACCTAACGGAAAGGCTATAGTGGAATAAGAATATAAAAAAAGCCCCCAGGGATTAAAACGCATTTCGTTCCGATTATATTCGAACAAAAAGTGGAAATAGAGCTGTTCCTTCTAACCTTTCATCACCATGTGTGCGAACTCGTTCTGAAAAGCGTGTTTGAAGCAGTGATTGTTCAAGAAGCGCAAATATTCAAAAAGTTTAAAGATAACTGGAAATATATTAATTCAGATAATTTTAATATCAGACCAATTTTCTTAAAAAAACATTTACATGATACGTAATGAAACACATTAGGTTTTATTGGAATAAACAAAAAAATGTGAAAGATGTCTACCGCAAACTTACCGAAATGTCTTTAAAATATATTTTGCTCGAGATAATTAAAATAAATTGAACCTCAGCCCCCGAAGTGCCATGCACTTAACGAGACGGAAGTCATATGTTATTTATTCTTCAAAAATATGTTTGCTGCAAACCCAATTAAAATCAGTGCTAAGGACAAGAAGAGAGCCTTGCGAAATGTTTCTCTGTTTATTGTGTCAATCTTTGTAAAATATAGGCTTGGGCGCAGTTTGACAGTTAAATCACCAATTCAAGATTTGTACTTTTTAAAAACTTTGAACAAGTACGAATTAATTGATAAATTAATTTTAAAAGCAGTTTTGATCAACAGCTGCCATCACTTGTACCTGAGTGATGAAATCGCTCTCTTGACACTTTTCGACGACACAGTCACGAAGTCAAGTAAAAACGAAAATATTTCAAAGCTAGATTTTGAGATATCATTTTATCTTGAAAATTCCCTCTCAAGAGGAAATATTAAACTCTTTTAGATGTTATTTCGATTAATCTCTCTAAGGCGTTATTTCAATTACATGTTTTTAGTTTACTATTAATCATATTTATCTATTAATTTGAAAAAGAATTTACCAAAATATTTTTATACTTTTCATTCATTTTAACAAAAATAAGTATTATCTTGTAGTATTTATCGTTTATTTACCCATTTCATTCACACAAAGGGGACTACACTTCAGTGAGCAGCGAATCTACTTGTAACTTACCCTATCCTAATAGAATGCTGAAATTTCATACACTAGCATCTTTTAGGTGTACGAAAATATTTATAGGGTATGCGTTACAAATTTCTAAAAAAATAAACCATATGAGGGACACCTTATATTTAACGGTGTCCTTTATATGGCCGAAAAGAGTACTACGAAAAATTGTATACATATATAAATGTTTTGTTGTCTTAGATTGTCTTCTTGTCTTGTCTGTTTAGATTATTTCTGTTAATATTAAAATGTTTGAAAAAGAATCCGCCTTAGATAACATAAAACGAATGTCTCATAGCGCTCAGAAACTGAGTGTAACATTGCCGCAAGCTCCCCCTTCCCGTTCTGTGTTATGTAATTTAAAAATGACCCCTTAAATAATTTAAATAGTTTCATTCATATCATTTACGCATATCACTAATTTAAATAATTATTTTAAAATATCGGGCATTAAATCCAATGTTAATGATAATACCCTATTAATATTTTAATGGTTAAAATTATGCAGCACTTTAGAACATTGTAAGTGCTTTTTCTCTTTACGCTTCATAAAAAGGTAGTATCTTACCTGAGGAAGCCGCCCTAAGTGGCTTTGTGTCTTCACAATCTGTTTCACCCTATGGAAATATTAACTTGGAAGAACTTTCTTATACATTTTGAAAATTAAAAGTGAAGCAGAAGATGCAAATTATATGCAAATGGCCTTAGTCTTTTGCGTTAACAACATAAATGGAAAAGGAATTGGCATCATTGTTATATCTTTCTGGATTGTCTACATCTGCAGCTGTTCCTTGACAACAAAACGAAGCTATAACCGCCCGTCAGCGTCCGTCGCGTCCTCAGTCTCGAGCGAGTTGATTTCTGCTTCACCCTTTCTTCACTGCCTCGCATCTATAAAGAATATCGTATTTCTTGCGTAATCTATCTTGATTGCAGTTCCGCGAATCGCAATAGTCGATGGTGGATAAAGAGGCTGATTTCTATTGCGAAGTATAGGCTGCGACCGGACGGAGACTCCGTTCTCGGTTGCGAATTCACAATAAGAATACCTACTATCTTGCCTATTTGTCTGTAACATCTGATTTTACACCACTGTATGGCGGAGAGCTCATAAACAAACATACGATTTCAGAGAAAATACTGTTTTCGCTTTTCTATACTTTTCTCCATACGTTACAGTATTAACTATTTTTTGACTGATAATTAAATATAAAATAAAAATGTATAATCTCTTTCGTTAAATTCGTTACCGAATGGGAAAACTGAATATTTGTTTGAATTTTTTAATGTTGACTCTTTTATATTTCATGGTTAATTATTTTTTTTTAACTTGCATTTAAATATGTTAATCTTTTCAGAGGCTTTCGTGGAAAAAGATATCTATATATTCTTCCTTGTTGGCAACGTCTCTCTTAACCTCCTGTCACGCACATGTTTGTGTGTAGGTTATTACATTTATTACTAATTCTGCTATTAAGTTTGAGAACATGGTGGCAGAATACACTAACTTAACATTACAGAATTTAACAACTTTACAAAATTTACAAACTTAATAAATTAACGTAAACATTTCACCGTGCATTCTTTTATAGCACTCCACCTCTTCACACTTCACTTCACTTCAGAGCACTACGGATCACTGAGCTGTAATGCCATTCTTACACATTTCCCTCAATTTCACAACGCTACTGCACTGCACATAATAATAATAATAATAATAATAATAATAATAATAATAATAATAATAATAATACAACTTACTTGCATATTAGATCAGTAATTGAATAATATTAATTATATTTGTAATACACATCAACATTTAAGAAACTAATTTATTTCTAAATTTGTTCAAGCATTTGTTCAAGGGATCGAAGACTGTCACAAGCAAACCGTTCCGATCCTTTGCTACATAATTGTGTAGATATAGTCCCAACCCACACAATTTTGGAGGTTAGGATTTTTGTTTTTTCTTATAAATGCATTCTTTCTTTGCGTTTAGACCGGTGCCCATCTATATAGGTTGTTGAAAATCTATGGAAACAGCTGTTTTTTTCTTGTACAAACTTTTCGTTTCGCAGTAGTGCGATTTTATCTTTGAGTAAGGCAGCCTAAGAAAACAAATTCTCAGGACTATAGGACATAATTTTATTCAAACGTCTGGGTCTGAAAGGGATAAACACACACACATACATACAGAGACACACACAACACAACTAAGCCCGAGGCAGGCCTCGAACCCACGATTTTCTGGTCCGAGATCGCAAAGGCACTACTGTCTTTGATATTCCCGCCATCAGATCGGCGGAATAATAATAATAATTATTATTATGATAATAATAATAATAATAATAATAATAATAATGATTAATAATAATAATTATTTCTATTTCTATTATTATTATTATTATTATTATTATTATTATTATTTAATTCCATAATATTCCAGGTCCAAGTAGTAAAATGTACTTCTGGTGCAGTAAAATTTTACTTCTTAGAGAGATTGTGTCAGTGCATTGCATCACGCGCATTGAAAACGCCTCATATAGATACGAAGTGACAAAATTCATTTTGTGGTTTGACATTAGTGGTCCTCGGAATAGAGTTATTTCTCCAAATTGAAACTAGATTACTCTTACGCCCATACTCACTCTTGAGAAAATCAAATTTAAATGATTTGCAAGTAATTCAGAATAAGATTCTGAGAAAGTTAGAGTTAGAGCCCCCTTTGTATTCCTAATAATAAAGTACAAAAGGATATTCCAAATCCCTTTAGCATCAGCACATTTCATAAACGTGTATGTTGTTAAAAACCAGCACACGTGTCTGTTATTAAAGAAAAGGTGAACGTTTTTAGAAAATGAAGATAGGAAATACAACATTGCATTGGCATTGAACAAATAACATAATACATAACAAGCATTGAACAACAACAACAAATAACATAACTGGCATTGAACAAATTGCCAAGAGCGCGGACACAATTGTGTTTAGGAGATAGATTCAGTGCATGCAGTATTGGCTAAGCATCATCAACACAATGTAGAACGTCATATTCCTGAGACTATACGGAAAGGTAAAAGTTGTTGGTAAGAAACTACGTCCAGTGTGACTAAAGTAATTGCATAAGATTTTGATGATTACAAGACTTGCTGCATCCACAGCATTGCAAATTTTCCGTATTTCAAAATAAAACATCTAGAGAATGAAAGATTTCAAAAGATTGTTAAGTACAAGTGTTTCTTTGGTAAAAAGGAATTCACGGAAGGACAGAGAAAAGAATCCACAAAAAAAAAAGACAGCACACTAGAAGTATGGTATTATTCACTCAACATTGTTTACAAATTCGTAGTGTTTGAAGAAAGAACACATCAACTCTCTGTACTCTTCTTCCATCTAATTTATATTTTGAACTGATCACTTGCGCCGGGCCGCTTAGGTCATTTGCCAGCGTGTTCGCTTTCCATTACGCACCCACGAGTTCGATTAGTTTATAGCGTGCGTTTTCCTTACAATGTCCCAGTATATGTTGCCATGTGACGAGGAATTCACTTCTCAGGTTGAGAAGCCTAGAACATGACGTGGGGATGTTTTCGGGCTAACCACACGTACCTCCCAACCCCATGGTCACGAGTTCGGGACGTCGCTGTTCGGCCGTGGTCCCCTTAGCCGGCGCGCCAAGTACAAACACAAAAACTTATTACTTACAACTCCCATCTAATTTATATTTTGTACTTATTACTTACATTTTTCACTTTTATGATTTTATGATTTATGATTGCATTTTTATGATTTTCATTCCGTTTTTTGTTACCAATTTTAATATTTGTATTAAGTATATTCAAAAAAGTTTGCAATTTTAGATGAAAACACATCCATTAATTTATGTGAACACCAGATGATGCGTGATGATTACCGAAAAATTAAGAATATTTTTGATTTTATTGTTTATTCATGAGAAAATCTCACCAATTTAAGATTTATCTGTAGTTTAATTTTGAAAATGCTAAGGCTTTATGCGAAGTACCCTCCAAAATAAAAACATAAAATCATTTTCAAATTCGCAGGTTCTTGATATCGGCCAGATAGATCAGGGTATGTAAATTTTGAATAAGAATTGTTTATGTGGGTTATGCTCTAGCCTTGGCCATCTTCTCTCCCTACGTCACATACTGATTTTACTGTTGTTTTTTTTCACTGAATAACACTAAATCTAAATCTACTCAGGACACACAACTTTGGCCCTCAATTAATTTTTCGGTATTAATGACGTACAAAAGGAATTCTGAATGCACAGCGTTTTTTTAAATTCGATATCAGGGCCTCACAATACGAAGTTTGTCAGTCGTATTTTCTTTTCTGTCGCAGCATTATAATACATTCTCTACACAACGTTAGCTGTGTGCTAGAAAGTAAAATTGGATTTTAAATGAGATCATGTACTATTTCTTGAAAATTGAAGTAGTTTTCGCTTAATTATTGCTTAAAATAAAGGCAGTTTATATTTTTTCTTTAAAATGTCTGATATGTTTATACTTTTTTGCCACACTGCTGGTATGAAAATGGATGAGCTGGCCAAATTGAAGATATATAATAAGAGTTGTTTGTGAAGATGTTTGGAAGAACTAATTGTTGCAAAATCCTTCTAATTAGTTTGTTCACTTAGTAGAAATAATTCTTCTTAATACTGAAAATCCATCAACTATGTTTGAATGAAAGCTGAATGACTTTCAAATATAAAGAAATAGAGAAAATACTTTATTGTCATAAATTTGTGTAGTTACAAGAAGAAAATGACACTGCTTAAAAAAATGGGAAATAATATGTTCCTCGTTATCTGAGAAGTTTATTAAAAATAATATTATTAATTAACATTCGTTATTAATCTGCATTCCCATCCAGATAGAATGTGACGCTAGTTAAGAGACGTCGAGATAATTACGTTGACATAGTTCGAGCACGCTTGGAAGAAAAAATTATAACAATCTTTCACAATTAAAAAAATTACTCATCATTTTGTTCGAGGAAGGGAGGATTTATACCATGTAGTCCTTGACGATGGCGATTTAACCCTTTGAAAACTGATGTTTTCCCTTCAATTATTTTACGATAATATCAATTAATAATTCATCTCATTCGAATGTAAAATCGTTGGTTATATAAACAATTTTTTCGTAGTTGACCGTATTTTTACGCATTCAGAAAATGCGGAAAGTAGGCTTTCGTAAATATCCTACGTTTTTTTCAAATCCGTTACATTCGCCTCCCCCCTCATAACTGCACGCTCCCAATCTCCAGTCCATCAGAATCAATCGCTGCCGGCACTCATGGGTGCTCTTTTGAATATGGCAGAAAAAGCGAGGGGGTTGAGCCGGCGGGGCGGGAGGAGGGGGCGGAGCGCAGCTGGGCGGCGCGCGGCCCGAAGCCTGTTGCTGCGCCGCGCCGCCGCTGACTCCGCGCCGCGCGGAAGGGGCCCGCCGAATAAATCAAATAAGCCGCCAGGGGCCCGCTCGCTCCGCGCCCCGCGCCCCGCATCTCCCGCCCCCGCACCGCCCGCTGCCACTATGTGCACGACGGCGCAGTGGCTGAGACGCAGATCTACGAGGGCAGTGAACGTAGCAGGAGAGTGGCGTTTTAATATTTTCATTGCAGGAGCTGTTCGCTAACAAACGGGCCACGGACCGCGCGCGATCTTTCTTCCCTCTTTCTTATTCTATCCTCAGTCCTTACTTACACACACTTACACTCATATGAACTATACTATCACACTTGTTCGGAAACTAGTTGGAAGCTGAGAGCTCGTCCTGGCTGAGGCGGTGGTGGTGGCTGCTGAGTTTGTGGGAGATACCTGGCTGCGGAAAATCCCCGGAAACCGACGTACGTCGGCCGTCGTAGGTCTGCGCCGGATCTCGCCCGTCAGCGGGGGAAGATCTCCGCCACCTCCAGCGGTAAAAGAATATGCTCTGCACTTATGAGATTAATTACCTTATCTGTTGAGGCGCGCGGAATCACTTGATCAATTATATAATTCAACATTTTCATCTTTGAAGTATGTGGGAAGAATCTGGTAAAATCCGCTAGATTGTGGTTCTCTTACGTTTAGGTAGCTACATTAGGCCCAATTCCATAAAAAAGGTTATTTAATTTAAAATGCGCGGTTAAATTTTTCTCGTAATAGTGTCCTGTAAATATATTTGCATAACGCAACCCAACAGAGGAATGAAAAGGCAATGTTAACGGTCACCAGCCGCGAATGAATCAACAGCCGCCGGCCGTTATGAAACCACATGAACTTCAAACTATTTATTAAACTTCTAAAACAAATGACGAACAACAAAAGGATGTATTCACTCTTCCCATTCACTGTAAAAGGAATTCAAATGTGACATACTACATAAAGATTCATAACTGAAACGAAAAAGTTAATTCATTTTGAATAATAACCAACATTTTTGTTAACTACTAAACATAATTTCAACATTCAGAATTTTATCCACAACAATGTGGAAGATTACGTGTGAGATCTTTATTTGGCAAACGCCAGCATAATTGTTTAATTTATTTTGTCAATATTCTTACATTAACGGCAATGTTAAAAATCATGGTAGTTTTTCTCATTCCTTATCTTGGTTTTCACGTGTAACAAGTACAAATTTGCACCACTTGCAAATTATAAAACAGCGTCTGTAATATCCTCCATTTTAAAGTGTGGAATATACATCTGTTTAAATGAGAATAAAGACAAAACTACCGCGTGTCACGCAACAATCGACTCGAAACGAAAGCGAATGAAAATGGAAGACGTCGTTGCACTCCTATGTATTAAACGCAAATATTTTCTTATTTATGTAAGTTTTCTTAGAAGAATATGGTATTACGAAAGGTATTGAACGACACACGGCCGATAACACAAATAACAGACTTGGTGCCCATCGGCTTAATTACGTTAATAACTATAACATCTATACACAGCATATCGTTAGAGTATTTTATACATGACAATTCTTGTCGGACTAACAAAATGTTTTGAAATTTCTCAAGAATATTGTGTTTTGGAAACCGTGAATAATAGTTTTATTTAGTTTCATGGATTCATTTTTGAAAATTATCTTATTCTTGAAGTGAGGTTTAAATATTTCATGAATTTCCTTCTTTTGTGAATTTTGTCTTTGAGTAATCGGATACAATTATTTCTCAATGATCTTTCACAAATTTTTAATTTCAATAATCGGTAAGTTTCGTTTTGTCGCGCATGTATATAAAAAAATGTTGACAAATACAAGTTTAGATTTTCAAAGTAATACGTTTCACATAATATATTCAACCCTCTTATACATTTGTATTATTTTTTATCTTTAACTCTATGGCGCTTTATGTATGGTTGCTGTTTTTAATATGGGTATGGGCACATCTCCACTTTTTGTCACATATCACAATTCAACCTTTGCATCTTCATATATTTTTAATATTTATTTGATATTATTTCCTGAAATTCTCAAATCCTCCTCCTCACGCTCAAAGGCAAATGTTTTTAAACTGTTAGTAGTGCAATTTTTGCATTGAAGCTACGCTGTACTATAACAAATGTACATGTACAAATGTACTACACCCTCTATGCCGGTCTTTAAAAGCTAGAAATAAGATAGTGCAAAATATATTATTCGTTATGTAGAAGAACTCAGAATGACAGGACCAAATCAAAACTTCTTCTTATTTTCCTTCTTCATGTCCTTTTTCTTCTTATTCTTTTTCTTATTCTCCTCCTTTCACTGCCTGTTCTCCTTGTTTTGTCCTCCATTTCTTCCTCCTTTTACTCCACTATCTCCTCTTATTCCTTCTCCTTCTTCTCCTCATTTTTCTCCTTCCTATCTTTCTGCTTCATCTATTTCCGCTTCTCTTAATCTGTCTTCTATTTTTTTCGTCTCCTACTCCTCTTTTTCCTTCCTCTCCTTGTCCTTTGCAGGAGTCCCAACAACACAAATATATGAAGCTCGTAAACGATAAGCGGGTGGACTAATAAAACAATTGAGCGATGGCAGAGTAGAGATTAGCAGATTTAGAATCGCAGTGCTCAGCTAAATTTAAGAACACATAATAATAATAATAATAATAATAATAATAATAATAATAATAATAATAATAATAATAATAATAATAATACTCCCGAGCGAATTGGCTCAGGGCGTATCGCGCTGACTTGGCAGTCGGGAGACTCGGATTCGATCCTCGGGACGGCTATCCTGATAATCCTGGGTTTTCGTGGTTTCCTTCGGTCATGCAGGCGAATGCTGGGATGGTTTAAACACCAACGATCATCTCTCAAGGCTTAACAAACTTGTCTTACTAAGGGATACAGCCGAAAAGCTGATCACTATAATTATTCTCGTTCATCTCTCTCCGGGATAGAATATAACTGGGGCACGGCAAAGAACGTGTTACGTGGTCGGAAATGGCCAATACGCAATAATCGTCGCTCCCACGGAGAGACAAGCTCCCACGGAGCGACAAATGTCACTTTTCAATCCAGTAATCCTGGGAAGATTCCGTTCCCATTAAATAGCAAGGTAAACACACCTGAAAACCTTCCCAATGAATAACATTTGTAAAAAATCCTATGTTTTATTTTAAATTTTGCCTCTCACCCCATCTAGCAAGAGATTCAAATGGCATGTGTCTAAACCGCAGAACAACACCAACAAATTTTTTGGCACGATCATTGCAACCAATTTACTACAAATGAAACGGTTTCCAAAAGCACATGGTTATCCAGAGTGTCAGTAGCGACCACTGTGGCGTGACTGCAACCCGTGGCACGCGTCTCTAGTCATCCAGCGCAGCCACAACTCTTCTTTCATTGTACCGCTTTTTTCGCGCGCGCGCGCCCGGAAAAGGGTGAGACGATTCTTCCCCTTCTGGCGCGCCGCTCCGACTCCGACGAATAAAAACGCATTACGGCTCTTTAGCACACTTGCACTGTGTTTTGGTGAGCGCGAGGCGGGGCGGCGCGGGGCGGGTTGGGCGCGCGGGCGGCGAGAGGCGAGGGGCGGGGGGCAGAGGCAGAGGCGTGAGCGGCGAACCCCTGCTACCTGCGCGCGATGCCCTGCCGGCAGCCGCATCTCGCGTCCGCCCACGCATTACTATGCTAATGCGGGAGCTTCACGCCCCTTTCCGCGTGACACAAACATCAGGCGCGGCGAAATTTAAAGGCGAATATGATTAAGAGAAGCTCCTCTTGCAAATCCGTTCGCGAGGACAAGTGGAGACGTGGCGAAGGTTCGGGAGCGTGTACATCTCTGGGTGGAGGCGCCCCCACCGTTCGCTCGCCCCTCCGATCCCGCCCCTGCGCCCTCTCCTCGATCCTCTCCTCGATCCGTCTGCGACATCCTACTCTCGCCCTCGCGGTTTCTTCGCCACCGCCCCTCGCAGAAGCAGGAGGAGGAGGAAGCGGAGAAGGAGACGCCGCCGCGAGGCGCCTGTTTTGTGCAGCGAGGGTGGGCGCCCGGGGGGGGGGCACCGGGCATCGGAGGGGGCCGCGACGATCTCTTCGCGGATGCTGCTGCCGGGGAGGGGGATGGGGGACGGTGGTGGGGGAGGCGAAGAAGACGTGGCGGCCCCGACGCGGCGTGTTGGCGAAGGAAGTCGTATTGTTATTTTATAAACCAGTTCATCGCATCCGCTAATGTGACTGTCGTAAAGGCACCCCCGGGAGGAGTCGCCGCGGAAAAGGGGAGCGCGGTCTTCCATGCTCTTTGAGTTTGAGTTGGAAGGGAGGCGTTGCGAGAAAGCTTTCTGCGAACTTAAGATATAACGCTTCTGTTTAACGTTCGCTATGACAAATTTGTTGTCGTAAGAGGAACTCAGCAGAAATCTCTATTGCTATTCGTACTAATTTAAAGACGGTAGAGATGCCTTTGGCTCGTGGCAGCAATTTCTCCCTCATTGCTTTTATAACGTCGCTCATCATTGAGGAGAAATTGCGGGGTGCTGAAAATGCAATGTAGTATTCCATATACGATGGCTCAAGTAATTTGTGAACATCATTGAATGAAAATATATTTATAATGGAATTCCTGAATTATTGTTGATGTTTATAATTCAACACTCATTGCTTTAGAAGCCTGCTTGCTAGTATGAAATTTCCACCGTGTTTGCAATTTTAGAATGCTAATCATGAGTAAATTTTACTCAGTCCCTAATCATTTACTTTCTCGCTCTCACGAAGGTACTTCATAAGAAAAGAAAGTTATGTAATCCGCGCCAAAAACGGCGAATTTTTAGTATAAAAGTTTACATTGCCTGGCCCTGGTAACGAAAAAGTGGATAAATCCTGTTGTCAAATACAGAGAAAAACCTCCAACACGTGGTGTAGTCAGTATCCATGATTTCGTAATCCATTGGTCCTTGATACAGAAAAATAGATTGTCGCCAAAACGTCTGTCTGTCTGTCTGATTTTCTTCAAAATCGATATTCCTCAATCTATCTCAATGCACTCGAGTTTCAACCGGATATTTTGATTTTTGAGAGTACTTTTCATGAAGCCACACAGACATTTTCAAAATTTTAAAAAAAATTGCACATTTTTTAATCAAATTTTTTCTTTGGATAGCGTAAAAGACGCTTAAGAGATTGGCGCAGGTCTCATACTCGTTGAAATCCCAGATTTTTTTAAAATTGCAAAAGTACAATATTTTGGGCGTCTTCCTACAACTATAAAATTGTAGATAGAGATTTTTACCTTAATGAAATCTATTACTTAAAGACAGATCTTTAATTAAGTTCTTGTCTAATTTTTCGAAAATTTGAATAGTTTAAAATTGTTCCAATTTTTTTCTTAACTTTTTAACACGGGTAGAAGCTGGATGCTTAAAAGTATGGTCTTTTGAAGTCTCTGAATTTTCAAAAATTGCAAATTTAAAGATAATGTGAGTAAGTATGTGCTGATGTAGCACCATTAAATTGTTCTGTACACCCGAGTCAATGACCCTTCACAATCCAGCCACTAATAGTGTCTTTAGTCAGTTTGGGATATGTCACTTTGTGAGGATCTTGCTTCAATGTTATTTGGTCCGTTTGTGTGGTGATTTTTCCAGATGGTGAGTACATTTTACACATCGTTAGTGTTGCAGGGTGTTTCTGAGGAAGTTACGGATGTATTTCAAGCCATGTACCCCCAAACTTGTTACTCCTGTGTCTGCAATGCATGACGAAGCTTCTTTTAACAAATTCACAGAAACTTGAAAAATCCTAGTGTAAAAATAAAACGAAGGTGCAGCATATATTGGACGTAATGTGTCAAAACAAATAACTGTTGTTTTTTGCATGTGCAAATTATTTGTTCCTCAATGTTGTGCAAAATTACACATTTGAAGCAAATTATTTACTATCTTCTTGAAACCAAAGAAATACGTTATAACGGATTAAGGAAATCATTTCAGTTTGTGTAAATAACGTAAAGCTTATGCATTGTCACATTTTGACCTTGCTAATCGCCTACTTTAGTGGAGTAAAAAATTAAACATTTTCTAGTAAGAAAATGTTACAAAATTAAATTAATAATAATAATAATAATAATAATAATAATAATAATAATAATTTATTAACATGCTTTCTTTTGGATCTCTGCGTATTCTTTAATATTCATTAATATGCGTTTGCAAACTATAAGTTGTACGTACAATGATCTTTGAATTGTTTTCATATAATATTATATTATTATTTTCCTCACAATCAAACAGAAAAGTATAAACGGGAAAGATAATCACAAACACTTTCCTTAAGTAAGGAAAGCGTATGTCAACGTGCAGGTAAATGTTTCTCAAAGTTAGTATCCTTGAGAGTAAAATATGGTTAGTATTCTAGGGTTAATAAAGAATACCATCATCAATATTTCGATGCAATGAAAGTATCTCAAAGCTGAGCTGCTACTAGAGGGTGAGTATTTTCACTCACAGTATTGCATTAATTTCTACGAAGGAGTGAGCGACTTCAATTCTCCTACTTTGATTCTTCTTTCTCAAAAGATAATGAGGAAGCAAGGGATGACACCCTTCATATGTCATGAACTAGTTAATCGCACCAGATTAACTCACGGTTTCCTTTTTTTAATTGTAGTTCTTACTAGTACGTGATCCAACCCGCTCGCTATTCGCTCATCATTTTCCCCATCAAACGATGACAATGACCATTTTAACTTTTCATAATGTTGTAACAATGATCTAGATCGTGATTGTACTCTCTACGGGACATCTAATACCGCTTCCGTGTAATTTGACGTATTCTAAAGCACACGTGACGTTCCAGAGCGCTCTCCGCGGCCGGGGAGGCGGGCGGTTCACACGGGCCACCTCGGGCGGTGCCCCAATGGCAAGTTCGCAGTTGCTCTCTCCGGCGAGGCGGCGGGGCCCGGGCGGCCACGCTCGCCTACATTCATCTCCATCATTAGCACATCTTCGGGAATCTCGGGGCCCTCGCCCTCGGCCCGCGCGCGCGAGTCAATAGCACGCACGGTGATTTACCACCCGGCGGCGGCGGCGGGGGCGGCGGGGGCGGCGGGGGCGGCGGGGGCGGCGGGGGCGGCGGCGCCCGCTCCGCGCCCTCCACCGCCCCGGCCGCGCTGAAGCCTGTTTACCGGCGCCTGTCGCGCGCAAGCTTCGCCACCCGCTCCTCGGGGCTGCGAGCAGCTCCTTGGGGCGTGCGGTCCGAGACCCGGCCCCCGCCGTCGTCCCTGCCCCATCTCGCTCCTTTCCGTTCCTACCACATCTTCACGACACTGTTGTTTTTTGTTTTGTTTTTTTTACGTTTATTAGTATGGAGTGACCTATTAAATATGAAGGGGTGAGAAGACAGATTACATGTCACTGAAACTATTAAGGACGTTCAATACCTTTGCTTCTGAGCCATAATATTTTCCTTCAGTTTAGATTTCACAATCGCGAAATGATTCGTACCGCCCACTTGTATGTCTCAACAAATTAATTGTTATAATTCTTCAGAAAGGAGGTGTCCAAATTAGTACTCTAGCCGTATAAAAATTCAATTTGCTTAAAAAAGATTTTCACTCAGTAAAAACGTGGTTCTATTTCTATGTTTAAATGCTATGCACAGGCAGTACACGGAGCGAGATGCCCAGGTCACAATTCATCACAATCATCTATTAGACAATGAATTAATTTTCTCTATATAATAAAATGGAAGTAAGTTTATTAGTCAGGTATTTCCTCCACATCTCCCTACACTTCTCATGTCCTCTGCTCACTAACCTACTGCCCGACGTCTCTCGCTCCAAACCATTCCTCCCCACCCGGCATCGTCTGTTCCAGTCCGCCCCGCCCTCGTCCTGCCCTCACCTCGCACTCTATCGAATTTCCACCCATACTGATCTGCCCCGCCTCGTCCCTCTCCCCGCGCACTTCCATCCTCTCCCCACCATTTCCGATCCGCCACGCCTCGTACTGCGTCGCCGGGCTCCGACCCGATCGTGTACACGCATGACATTTGCACCGCAATCTCTAAACCTATATATGCATTGTTGGCGTTCATTACCGCAAGCTTTGTTCAAACCAAATTTGAGATTACGATTTTGACTGGCAACCCCCTATGTTTTACCTCGAGTGCTAAAAACAATTTTTGGAGCCATTTTTTAAAATGTTGATGTTTTATGTAAAGTACCCTCAAAAATCACAATAACCGTTCCAAAATTTCTAGGCCTAGGGTTCGCTCAGTTCGATTGACGAATATTAATGTTTAGGATTAAGCATTGACCACAGATGGATAGGCGGGGTAACAGACAGACATTTTGCCGCAAATGGGTTTTTCGGTATGAACCCACAAAACGTGAAACTACACACTACAGCCAAGGGTCTCATGTTAGGAAACTACCTAGTATTCAGAGACCTGACCCTATCGTATAGAAAACTATTGAAAGACTGCGAAGTCGAACAAGGGTACATAAACTTTAAAAAAAGTTTTTGGTAGTTGAAGTTCAATTAAATTTTTCCAGAAACTTTTGGTGACACGCCCTCCCGCTGATATTACTAGTGGGAAAGTCTTATTGGCGACGGCGTTCTGCTAACTGTTCGGGGTACAAACTTCAACGGAGTTTCTAATTTGCTGTGTACCGTCCTAATGATGTTAATAACTCTCAAATTTATTTTTATTAAAGTATTTAAGATAATGACTTTGATCATATTTATGGTTTGACGTATAGAACTGAGCTTTTATTATTATATTGTAATATTACCAAATATCCACGTATCCTCATTTGTGACGGCCTGTGCAACCTAACCTCAGGAATCTCTGAGGTCTGACAGTACATGATGCGATCGGTGTATGTTACTGTATGTGAACACTATATGCGTCCAATAACATACAACTCATACTTCTAAGAATTGCATTTGATATGATCTGAATTATTTCGTTATCGCTTTGAATTCTTGCATACTATATCACCTATTAATCAGTGCACATTAAAACAGCAGCTTGTTTGGAAAAACATAAATCTCTAGCATTAAATATGAGATACTGTTTTCTCCTTTTGAAAAATCGCAATTAGGTTGATCGGCATGCCTATTGTTAGTTTTCATTTTTAACTATTAATCGGTAGAACATTCTTCCCATACGCCATATAACAGGTTTACTGTTTTTTAAGATAAAAAAAATAAAATGAGAGTAAATTAATAATGTGATTTATGTAATGTAAAATATATATTTTATAATACATATGTAAAGGTTATTACAAACTATTAAAGCGATTTCATAAAATGTAACTACATCACTTAACACATTGCCATGAAACTTAACAGTCATACTGAAGAACTCAAAAAGTTTCGGTGCTATGCAATTGAGCCTTGGATTTCTGCCACAAGAATGCAGCAGTGAGCAATTAGCCTAACTAGCGTTAGTCGGCGAGAAAGCTTATGTTATGCTGGGATTTCATTCACATAAGTCTGTCGTAGCAGTACAACAACGATTCAGAACGAAGTTCAATTAAATGAAACTTAACTATGCGCACGTTTTGTTGCACTCTCCTTTTGCTTGTAATGGTAAGAATAGAAGTAAGGGCGAAATACTATTTTGTTAGCAATGCAGAAAAATTATACTTGCATATAGTTTACCGATGCAAATAAATTTTCTATAACTCGGAAACAAAAATGTCTATTTTTTCAAACATTGCTAATTTTGCGATTTTTAAAATTTATTTTTTAAAATTTATTTTAAAAAAATATTTTTATTTATTTATGTTAAACTTTTACGCATCTTTCAACTATTTATAGTTAAAATGACGGGAAGGGATTCTGGAATTCAAGAAAACGTGCGCAGATAATCTTCCCCATACGTCTCATTCAGTTTTTACTGTTTTTTGACTAATTAAATCTAATCTAAGATCCACCAACTGCCAATTTCATTCGGCGGTAGAATGCGTAGTTTAGAGCAGCAGGATGCCTCTGTACGGGCCGGCGAACAATGGCAGAAGAAAGAGTTGCGCGTGCGGGTGTGAGTCACACGTAGATCACGGAAGTCGACCTTTTGGAAGATCTTACTAAAACGTTTGAAGCAAAAATCTTACCGCCTGCAATTCCTTCAAGCCGTGACGTACGATAACAAGGTCAGACGCTTTGAATTTTCAGACCAGTTACAACAGTTTATGGAAAAGGAAAGGTTTCATGCGAAACTGGTCTTCGGTGATGAAGCAACAGTTTTTGTGAATGGAATTGTGCTAATAAGGAAAGACTCTCCACGTTATCGTGCAGCACATGCGTAATACTCCAAAAGTTAATGTGTTCTGTACAGTCACACAGTTTAAGTTTTATGACCCCTTTTTCTTCTGCGATAAGACCGTTACAGGAAAACTGCATCTGGTCATGCTGTAAAATTGGCTCGCGTCATAGCTGAGGTGGCAGCGTTGTCTCAGAGTGATAATGTGGACTTCACAGTCCCACCCCACTTCCACCATAATGTGAATTCTTAAAATTCTCTTAGTATTTTTTTAAAATTGTATTATGAGAAAGATTCAATGTTTACGCCTCTTTTACCAAGAAACTTACCAGAACTTCGAGCTTGCAACAACAGTGCTTTTGAACAAAGTGATAGGGACCTGTTGCACTGAGCGTGCGACGAACTTGATTATCGAATTAATGTCTGCAGAATCAATAGAGGGCACATATTGTGCACTTGTAATGTGTAAAAAAAATTTCTGAGTTATTCTAAATGTCTAAAAGGTCCTCCTTTTCTCTTCACTCAAAATCTTCCTGAGTCACCAGTGCTGAGCGATGAAATAATTTCATAAAATCCTGTCATTTTCTAGTATATAATGCGCAGCGAAACTTCTAATTTCTCGGTTTAATTAACATTTGGAGTCAGACGCTAATTAGGATCCAGAGAGTCGCATGATTCAATTCATCGTGTTTTGAGGCTCAAGGAACAATGCATCAATTCATCATATTTCATTCGTCAGTTCATTAAGTTAGTTCACAAAAATTCACGTTTATAATACTGCCGTCTCTCCTGTTATAGCATAATTCGCCACGTATTTCTGGCGTAGTGACTTATCTGTGTGTCCTAGATACACAAAGTGGCATACGGTGAAGCTGAAAAACGCACCGAAAAATTCCTTTGGAACTCAACCTGGAAAACGCGGCCACTCGAAGGAAGCTCATTTTCGAAGCAAAGAAATTGGAATCTCTTCACGCAACCGTAATCAATCCGGCCCGACCATTCGCAGCCCCTCATAGCGAGAACTCTTGTCACCGTGTCATCGCCGTCATCGTGCATTGCCGACAAAAATCCGCCCATGACCACGTAGCCCGAGAGACGTGGCTCGTGGCGCGCCGGCACGCCCCCGTCGAGCGGCAAGAAGGGCGTCGGCGGCGGCCAACAGAGGCGGAAGACGTGGGAGGACGCGGGGGCGCGGCGCGGCGCGGCGCGGCGCGGCGCTGCGTTGACGGTGGCGCGGGCAGTGCGCGCAGAAGAAGTGGCGCCGGCCTCCTCGCCTCCGCCGCCCTCGCCGTCCTCGCCGCCCGCGCCGCCCTCGCCGCCGCCGCCGCCGCCGCCGCCCCCGTGGCGCGCGGGCATTGTCCGCGCCCGGCCACGCCCGCGCCTGTGTCTGCGTCCATCGAGGCTGAGCTAAAGCGCCCCGGGACCGGCGCGGTAATTAATCAAATCCCACAACAAAGTTAAATTAGCAGAGAAGTGAGTTGCAGGATGGAACGGGGCGGCGATGGCGAGGCGCCGACCCAGCAAAACATCTCGCCGAGGAATTGCAAGAATACTGGCGCCAGCGCGGCTCGGCTTCGCTCGGCTCGGCGGGCCCCGCCCCGAAGCCCGCCCGCCCTACCCCGCCCCGGCGCGGTGGGGCGTGAAGCTCCTTTCCTCTTCACTTCGCCCTTTCCTCACCCTTCCTCTTGGCTTCCCGTCGCACGCTCTTCCTTCACCTAGTGTGGGCGCACCGGTGGAACTTGCTTCGCACGCGGTGTGAACAATTCGTATTAAGAAACTGGACTACTCGGCAGACCCATCGGAATGGTGTGCAAAATACAAAAATCTGTAAGTGAAATAAGAGAATTCGTTCGCACGCATCGAAACAGCAAGGTGATATTTTCTACACTCACAGAGTTTTTAAGGCGACTTCGTACAAAACAAATGAGCACTAGATGATCTAAGATTCTGTTGTTTCTACTGAGGAATTTGGGGAAACCGGGTTTGGTTGGCAAAAGGGGCTGGTTGACACTCAGGATCCTACAGGTACATCTGCTACATGGCTTCCATAAACCCTATATTTGAGACACGAATCCTAAAAGAACTAATGAAATGCCCACAAACGTTTAAGTATCATCAATGCAAAAATGGTGGGAAAGTGATCTCAAAAGTGTACAGTACGGTTGATTGATTATATAGTGATTCTGAGCGCGTCAGCTTGTAACGTCATTGGTCCCGGAACTGTAGTGCTTGCATTTAATCGTGTGAGGTGGCGGTGAACTTCTCCCCACAGCATGACAATATCGAGCCCCGACCTACCCGTCGAAAAGTGGGGCTTTCTCCTAACAGCTAGGCACCGCCCCAGCCGGGACAAAATCTAAGCTTTCGATTAGTACGTACATAGTTAGCTCGAATTCAGCCGCTATCTCGAACAGAATTCTATTGCTCTGATTGGTAGTTTTCCGTGGTTTCTTCGATAGACACTAAGTGAATGACGGAGCAACACCCCAACAAACAGGTCACGGATCGCGCGCTATCTTTCCATCCTCTTCCTTGTCTTATTCTCACTCCTTATTTATTCACACATATACTGCAATACCACATATCGGGAGGCCATTCGGGAGCTTAGAGATTGATATTGGTTGGGGTGGTGCTCAGGTGGTAGGAGATAACCCTTACTTCGACATGTAGGTCGGCGCCAGATCTTGACATCTAGTGAGGGTATATCACCGCTACCTCCCGCGATAGAAACTTGCATTAAACCAAAAAGGAATAATGACCATACCAGTTGACGCGCCCGGAAACACGATACAATAAATCATTGATTCGCGTTTTTTCTGGATTCATGTATCAATATATTGTTAAGACGCTTGTAGATCATGCTTTAAGATATCGTGTTCAGATATTTTGTTTCTCCTACGTTAAGTGGTATTCGAAAACAGTTGAATCTTATCTTGAAGTATAAGGCGCAATGCGAATTCTCTAACTTTCTAAAAAATAACACATGTACAAATACCACTTTTGAAATAAGCTATTCGATTTATTTCAATCAGGACATAAGTGCAAATAATAATAAAAACTTATATCACGGAATGTAATTATTGTGATATCATTTTGATTCACGACAAGATGCAAAATCAACATCACCCTGTAAATTTAGCATTGAGATGAAAACACACCATACCTTAAAATATGCCTCGAAAACCAAGTTATCACTCTGAGTATCAATAGATTTTCAGATTCACCATTAAATATCACCACTTGCATCGATAATACTATAAAGTGATGAAACGTTAATAATATCATTTTCGCTTCTAAAACGTGAATCTTGTATCTCATTTTCACCGATTCCACGCACTACTTATATATGAAGCATACTATGTCAACTAATTAATTAAGCAACATTTAGAATGTTGGGAAAAATATGAACGCACGTGCCCGACCTATAAAGATTTTTCAGGGCGAATTTCCACTTAGACGTCAAAGGAAACCTAAACAAACTGACTAATAGCAATACACATAATTTATTCAACAAAACCTGTATATGGAGATTAGTTATCAGTATTTATGTTACGAGTTCTCTAAGTGAGCTTGTAAGGATAATGTCTGAAGGTTAACTGAAAAGTGTGGCGATAACAGTTCTTAGACTCTTGGAAGACGTGTGACATGCAAAGTTTTTATTTTTAAATTATAATTTTAAAATTTCAAAACAAATTTTGTAATTATCACTTTTAAGATGCTATCATTGATGTTCTAATCATTATTCTTTCATCGATGGCAATGCCTCCTCAACAATATGGATGTCTTCCCCTCTGATCATACAGTTCAAAGGGGTGGTGTTCGATTATTTAAGAAATGCTAGAAAATATAAATGAAAATGTGCTATATTATACTTTCGTGTCACTGACCTAAGCACAGCCACACATTGTACTGCGATAACTCACAAATATGATATTCCCCGATAGAACTGAACGAACACAAGGATTTGGAAGTTTCAACAGATATTTTGATTTTTGAGGCTACTTTACATAAAGCCTAAAGAACATTTTCAAAATTTTCTCAAAAATTGCACGAAATATTTTTATTAAATTTTGTTCTCGGATAGCGTAAAAGCTTCAGAGAATGCACCATCCTCTTAAGGACTTGTGCTCATTGAAATCCCAAATTTTTCGAAAATTACAAAAGTGCAATTTTTCGAGCGTCTTCCTACAACCATAATATTGAAGATAGAGATTTTCTCCTGAATGAAATATGTTCTTTAAAGAACGTCCTCGAAATAAGGTTAGGTTCAACTCTTCGAATATGAGTAGTTTTCGGGTTATTATGCGTAATATTTAAGCAATTTTATTTTTCTAATATTTTTTCTCCAAACGTGATTCTCATTTTTTCTTTACATTTCTTTTCAGATCAAATCACGGTAAAAAAATCAGCATCAAAAGACGGTAAGAAATATGGTTCTAGTCCTATTTTCTAGTCCTACGATTTTCTGGTGAACTCTATACTTTTTACAAAAACATTTTTACAAAAAACGCTCTAAATTTTTTTCTTCAAGTATTTTTTTTTCAAATTGTGTGTCATTTTCGTTAAGTTCTAAATTTTTGAAAATTACAAATTTAAAAATAATGCAAGAAATTATGTGTTATTGTATGACCACTAGTGCTACTTTCTCTTCCTTTTTATCTTTCATTGTATAAATATCCAAACTGAGAACGTTAAACTTTGAACCCTCTTCAATATCTATAGCAGGCTGAAACACTCTTCTTGGTATTAAACATTGTATTTAAAGTATTTCTTTAACTTATTTTTTGTCACAAACTGTTTGTGCAATTAACACTTTAATACAGAATTTATACGCTTTTCTGAAAAATTTTATAATGCATATTGCCCACAAAACGCAGATGGTATGAAAATGCTTTAGCGGGAATTGTTTTGCAAGCATGGTGAAAAATGAACCGCAACGCGGAAACATACTCTAGCAAAAACCAAATGCGTAAACAAAATAAAAGTCGACCGCTACACAAAAATGAATGTTTGGTACGGTACATGATACATCTGTGCTAAAATTTATGTTTATCAAGTTTGGAACATGTAAACATATTATTGAATTAATGAAAGACATAATTGTATTTTTAACTCTTGCCTCATTACGGTGTTTTTATTGTGCAAGTAATATGAGTGTTTCACATTAATTGCAGTCGTAAAAATATGCATACTAGTAGAATTTATAACATCTTATTACACAATTAACATTATCGTATTCAGTAGGAAATATCTTATTTTCTTAAGCACGTTCGTTACCGTACGTTCCTTTTTTCCAACTAGCGATCTTGACAAAAAGAAACATTATTTATTATACCTTTGCAAATGTAAATACATTTTCTATAACTGATACCTAGATTTTTTTAAATACAATATGATTGTGAACTTTGTTGAACCCTTGTTAATTTTAAACATAGGTAAGTGTTTTAAGCCTTTGTCATAAGAAACGGTGTCATTCATTTACAACCAAGGAATAAGACGTTACGACGGTGTCTTTGCACTTAGTGTCAATTTCTGTCTTCACAGTCATGGGCTTCTTTTAATATACTAACAACTTTCCCCAAGAAACTAATGCAACTTTCCTATGAAATTAGTGGATTGAGCACTATTGTCCCTTTCTCGTTCTTTGCCACACTCCCCATCAATACGTATTAATTGACCTCGATAAGGTGAAAATCCAGTAGAATCTGTTCCGTTAACGTCTGCTCCATATTTCTCTTTATTCTTTGATTCTTTCGTTGTTGTTGTTGTTCCTACTCTTGTAAACTTGTTGAGTCTAACCATAACTGCCTTCATTACGTATCTGTCACTGACCAAAACATGAGTATTTTTTGTAGATCTTATCCTATCAATATTAGAATAAGCGAAATTAAAATATTAAAATTACCACTGACTAAACCGATGTTGTTTTTAGTGTACCAGTGCTATGGACTGAGAAGTACTAATTCCTTCGCTTTTGACTACTGACTTCAGGGGTATTTGCGTGGAACCGTTGGGGTGCTTTTAGTTACCACCCCTTAGCCCTCTATGAGAAGGATCCACGAATTCTGTCGCCGAGAACAGCAACAAAAAGGCCATAAAAGTTTATTATTTCTGTTTGTCTATATTTACCTTTTTTAGTCACTTTCGTTTCAGCACCTGTGTTGGAAAGTTAATGCGAATGAGTTTTGTTATTGTTACAAATGCAATGTACTGAGAAACAGTATTTATAAAATGTCTACATTAATGTTAGAAGTTCTGTAATGACCGAACCATATTGCTTGTAGATTTGTGGATGTCATTCGTTATCGACTGTTCGTATAAATTTGTTCTTCTTACTTACAATAATGTCACACCTTAAAATTACTACGATATTTCTCATAGTTGAATGTAACAATTTTAATCACTAATGGCATTGATTGCTGATTTGTAGAGGACGACAGAGGGAAAAACTCAGGGTAATTACTAACGTATACGCTTCCATTGCGGACATGTTCCCCTACAATCCTCGGCCAATCCACGTGGAATTTGTGGAGGACAAGTTCTTGACGGGTTTTGTCAACATTCTCCCGTTTATGCTTCTGCCACATAAATGAAAAATAAAAATAAAATACAAAGTTCTTCCGTTTCCCCTGACATTCATTCTATCATTGTTGCATAATCTTTCATAACATTACCACTATCTACTGATGACATGATAACTCATGGAACTCGATGTCAGCTGTTGAAGACACTAAGTCATTCAGTGTATCTTTGTATTTGGCGTTGTATGGTCGGATTAATCCGACTTTTGCCAGCTAGCAGTGTTTACAGACCTGGACCCTGATTTTTATTTATTTCCCATGCCCGGGAGTACAAGGAGACGTGTAACAAGCCGGACATATTCCCATTAACACACATAACATACTTGGCCTGCCTGAGCTATTATTTCGTCATACAGCTAAAGAAACTGAGACGACTGTATCTGAAAGCTACAGCTCTATTTTTGCCCCGACCAGGAATCGACCCAGGGATCGCACCACGAAAAAGCCGTGAGTCACGCGAAAGCCTAATCAATATAATTACATTTCGGCACTTCTTTTCAAATTATTAAATTTATGTAACGAATTATTTAAAAATTATTACGATGTTAATGTTAGAACTGAAGAAGCCTTCAAAAGCTTTCGTATCTCATCTACAAAATTGTGATGAAAACTGTTTGATTTTCAGTTTTGCTCCAGCTTCAAATTTCCTTGGCATTTTTGTAAATTATTTAGTTTTAATGTAACGTAAATTATTTTTGCTACTGTAACATAATGAATAAATGTGTGGAAATAAAATGTAATATCATTGTCTTCATAAACCTCAAATACTTTATTCAAAATATGATGCATTCTTTGCATAGAGAGATTAACTCGAAAAGTCGCTCTTGGGAGAGAAGCTTCGGGTCTTCACTTCACTGTTTAGACTCCACTGCTTACAGCCCAAGTGAAAAATACATTACGGAGTTAAATGCTGTAAATAGAAAAATTTATCCTTCGCTCTTACTTACAATAGTTTAAAAAGGCAAGATAATGCTTTTAATATTAAACAATAATATCTACAGAAACGTATACGAATATTTCTTTTAGAGGAATCGTCCAGTGGTTTTGGAAACATGGTGCTGAGGTCTCCGAGGCACAGACTGAGACGCAGACAGTGCAGGGGCGGCGGATGCTGCGTGGGGCAGAAAGGGGAGGGGGCGGGGCGAGACAGGCCGGAGAGACTAATCAGTGCGATAAGCGGCATATGATGAGGCGAGGCCGCAGCAGCCGTCTGTGCACCCCTTGTCACATGGCGTACATTCAGAAGTGGAAAAGAGTGAAGCAATATGCCGCATTGTTATTGTCATTATGCAAATTCGAGCGGGCGGTAATGTAGCTAGCTTCGAGCGGGACAGGGTGGGGTGCGAGACGGGGAGGGGGCGGACAGAGATGGGGCGCCCCGAGCGAGGGCGAGGAAGAGGCAGTGGCGGGGCGGGGGCGGGAGCACGGGCGGGGGAGGGCGGGGTAGGGCGGAGGAAGGGAGCGAGGGGCAACGGGGAAGAAGTGCGCTCTGGGTGGAGGCAGGCAGCTTTGTTGGCTGCTTTTTTTCGGTCGTGCCTCTCTAACCGGGTCTGTCGCCGGCGCGCAGCGCTGTATAAGTTCATTCAAATTTCAAACTGTCGCTGTGGGTAATTAATGGTAGATTAGTGTGGCTTTAATCACGCGGAGGTGCGGCTGCTGTGTCCGCGCCCAGCTGGCTCCTCCATTAACATACTGACCGGCCGGCGGGGTGGCGCGCTGCGCGGGCTAGAGGGCCAGCGGCGGCGGTTGTAGCGGTTGTGGCGGTGGTCGCGGTGGTGGCGGAGGTCACTGCGGCGGCGAAGCCCCGGTTTCGCACCCCGCGCCGAACGCTCGTCTCCCTCCCCCGTCACCAACCCGTCTCGCCCTTTGCATACACGTACACAATACGTACACCGGGCGAGGAGCTTCACGGCCGCGGCAGCTTCAGCAGTTGGACGCACGTGCTGCTTGGCTTTAGAGGCATGTATCGGAAAACTAGGCTTCAGATGATTCATTCTTATTCAGCCTTTTCGCAGTCAATAAGCTTCTATATCTGTGTAAATGGAATACATGGTATTCCTATTCTGGCATTAGTATAAAAGTTACCTCTATCTTGTGTTGTTTATCACAGTTAATGAAGTTTTTTCGGCTACGCCAATAAAATATTTATTTGCTTTACCATAATATTTTATCCTTGACAAGCATTGACATTATTGTTTAATTGATGAAATTTGAAAAAAATTCCAGAATTCTTACAAGATTACATTAAGAACAAATTATGCACTTGGTTAAAGTTTTAGTTTAGTCACATACATGTGCTCGACGTAACAAAAGTAGAATATCTATTAATTCGCCTGGTTAGGTAATATCAATTACTCTTATTATCCAAATTGAAGATGTACATTTTTCGCATTGTGTAAAATATTTAATAATGTAGTTTAACTTTCATTTGTGGCATAAACTTCAGAAATAATATTCGAGTTTGCGAAATTGTTCTGTAAAATATCTCACAAAATCTACCCTACTGAATGTATGAAAATTTCCTAAAGCTCTCATATTTGTAAAATTTTGTTTTAATAATCTGATTGTCGAAATATACCATACCTCCCTGTGATTTATTTCTCCCAATTAAATACCTATACAACTTTCCTCTGAGCAAATACATTATGCAGTTTTTAACGTAGTCAATAGAAAAAATGCAAATAAATTGGTTGAGAAATTTGAAGAACAAGAAATAATTCGTGTAGTTTTATATTAAGATTTTGTTTAAATATTACAATTAATTTTGGAAGTCCGAAAATGTTTGATATATATAAATATAAGCCAAATTCTAACTATTTGGCATTTTTTGTGTTTTGAGGATGTTTTCATTGTTTAACTGAGTAAACTTTTCTTAAACTGTAGTAATCCTTTTATATAAAAGTATGTACAATCATTGTGTATTGTACTAGAGTTTTGCTAACTTCTGTGCGTAAACGAAATACATACATAGACAAGATTAGTGTGAAATTCACAGGGTTCTGAGACACATTTCTCTGAATAACGAAGAAATCGTTTTGTAAATATTAAGAAGCAAAGCTTGTAAAGGTGTAGGTTAAAGATTAATATATGCAGGGCGATTCAATGTATGCTTCCAATCCCGATCCAATTGCTGCTTCTAATTGAAAACGTTCATCTGATAATCCTTCTTCCGGGCCTCGATCACTCTTGATCGCAGCGTCGGTTCCGCCGTCCAAAGAAGGCGCGGAGACGGGTGGCGACTGAGGCGAGGTAATTTCGGGTGAATGGGCGCATCCACGCCACGCTGCGCAAGGCGCGCTTTGTCTCGCGAGATTGAGCCGCGCCGCCGCTGCCCTCTCCCCCTCCCCCCACCCTCCCCCGCGACCGCGGCGTTGAGCCTCCAAAAGGGAAGACCCGATCACGGAATCCCATTCCGCTTAATTCCGTTGGCGGTGAATCCCTCACAAAAAACGTATTGTGCCGTGTGCTGTACGTCCCGTAATACCGGTGGCCGAAGTCTGTTACTCGACTGAATCCGCGCGCTGAAAAGGTCGTTTTCCGCGTTCCTACGAGTGCGCCGCCACGTTTCGCGGTATCCGGCGTCATCGGGAGGGCAAGAGCTTCTTCGAGGCGGCGGCTGATGTCTCAGTCTGGGAGGGCCCCGCCAGGGGTCGAACGCATCCTCGCGGCACGCAAATTAGATGCGAGCGCGGGGCGCGGAGCGAGGGGTGGCGTCGCGCGGGCGGGAGCAGCAGGGGCGGTGGAGGCGGCGGCGGAGGCGGCAGCGGCAAGGAAAGAGACAGCGAGCCCCTTCTCGAAATAAAAAAAAAGGTCTTGATGTCATCTTTCTCTGCTTCACAGTCGAGTTGTTCCTTTTTCTCGGAGCGTGGCGCGTTTTTGCGGCCGCTGGTTTGGTCGCGCCTCACTCGCCCTCCCTCTCCCTGCCCCGCCACCCCCGCACCCTCGGGGCTCGGCAGCCCAGCGCGGTCGCCACCCTCGTCCACGCGCTCTAGAGACTTCGGAGGGCCCAACGCCTCCGCCCCCGCTCGCCCGCCGCGGCGCCCCGCACCCCTTTCTCGCTACTCTCCAGGACCCCGGTGCTAATGTCACTCTTATGCAAATACTCGTCGCGCTTTAACTGGTCGTCATTAAGCCCTCGCTCGAGCCTCGTGCATCACGCTTAATTCACTCATCACATTTAAAAGCGTCGTCGTAGATTCGGAGTCTCCGCCTTCGCCCGGGCCATCGCCTCGGCCGGCGCCGGCGCCAGCGCCCGCAGATGAGCCGTTGCCGATGCACCGGGCTCCTTTGGACCCGCGATGCCGGGCCGCTCCTTGCCCTTTTTCCCACACTGCCTGCGCTTCCTGCCCGGCCCCGCCCACTCTCCCCTTTCCCCACCCCGCACTGCCCTTTCCCGCCTTCGCGGCCCCGCCCTGCGCGAAGGCGTGCCTTAGTCATTAGGCGGTCCTCGCGAAACGTCTGAACAGATGCGGGCGACGTCTCGAGACCCTGGCCGTGATTAACTGCGTCCATTAACGAGGCGAGACTTTCTTCGATTGCGTCTTTGCTCGTTCAAGTTTCGTGTGGTTGCTCTCTATTGTCACTTTGCGTGTCTGACATTGATTATCTCCCAACAATTATAAACATTTTTATATTTTGTATGTCGATAAATCTCGCTGGCGTGAAACTTCTCAGCACTTCCAAGTGATTTGTAGGCGGGAAGTTTTCAATATTTTTAAAATATAATAAATATATGGAATTATTAATGTTAAATAATTTCATCTTGATTCTGAATTTAGTATATCCTACATTATGATTGCGTAATGTAGTGGTTGTATTTTTAGGAATCTTAATTTCTTTCGAAATCTTTGTTTTTAAAAATAGAGAAGGGAATACACATTTCTGGAGCAATTTAATAACTTTAACCCGTTTTACAGATCGATCAGAATTTCAATACGTTCTTTAAAGTTCTTTTTCAACATTTTTATATTCTGCCGATAGGTGGATCAGGGCATCAACTGATGTCACTTCAATGCCTATGGCCGAGATCTGATGGGGTTGGAGTACCGACGACGACAAGATTTTCGACACTAGCTAAACAGTTAGGCCGAATTCAGCTGCTGTCTACAGGTGAATTCTAGTGGTCATTTGCTCTTATCGGTAGTTTTCCGTGGTTTCTCCAATCAACACCAGGCGAATGGCGAAGCAGTTCACTAACAAATGGTCCACGGACCGCAAGCGATCTTTCCTTCCAGTTCCTTATCCAATCCTCACCCTTACTTACACACACTTGCACTTATATGAACTATAATACCACATATGCTAGGAGACCAGTCGGGTCCTTAGAATGTGTCCCGGCTGGAGCAGTGCTCTGCTAGTGGGAGATACTTGGTTCGGGAAACTCTTTAAGCCGACGGTAGGTCGGCGCCGGATCTCGCCATCCAGCTGGGGAAGATCACTGTCATCTCGCGCAATAAAACATGGCAAGTGAGTTATCATATATTTTGGAGGATGCTCTGTTGCAAACCATTGCTCATATTTCATATACGACGAGATACCTGCGCACTATTATAGCCAAATTCGCATACACATAAATCGAAAATTTCAGGAATTCATCGGCAGCAGACGGGACCAATAAGTTGGCTGCCGCGCTATTCAAACTCAATTCTCTGTTTTTTTGTGGGTATATTCTAATTGAAAGTATTTTCTCCCAGTCAAAGTAAATAATTATAACTATAAGAATTCATCAAAATATTGAATATACCAGAATTCCACTAATATGTTAGCATCAGTGCAATCGTCAGTTTTGCGGAGAGCAGGAAGTTGTCCGAATGTTCAAAACGACAGTTTTAGAACACTTATTTTACATTACATACCCGAGTTAGCAATTTTTGTTTGATCAATTTTCGTATATTTGTATTGAATTTTTTAAAAATCGTTTCAGTTATATTGATCAACCCTTGAGAATTTTAATCATCAACCTAATGCAGACCAAAATTGTTTTTATTTGTTTTTACCTTTTCAATCCCTCTTAATTTGATAAATTCTAGTGATATAACACTTGTCCCCGTAGCACGTCACACACAGTTTTGAGCTATTTTTGATGTCAAATAAAAAAAAAGGGTACAGCACTCTTCATCAAACCGGCATACACTATTCAATGCGTTTTCAGGTGGTTCGAGAAATAAAGAATGCTGTCAAGCAGAGCTGCGGGTGCGCGCCCGCACCTCTCGCAGCACCCTTTCGCCTAGCGCGGGGACGAAGTGACATCTCGACGCATTATGAGGTTGTGAGATGTAACACGTTAAACGAGTTGGAGATACTCTAGAGAGAATCTAGAGTATCTCTATCTCGAACGCGTTTGATGCTCAATTTTACTAATTTACAGTCAAAACCGTGCCGCGAAAATTTAGCAAAACTTTTTAAATTAATGAAACCCAACTCGGAGAGGTGAATTTCTTGCGTTGGTTCATTTTGATTTGAAGAGCACGTTTTTGTGTCTTTGAAACCGTGCATTTTTCAGTATACTGTCCAAGAAAAACCGCATTATATTTATGACTAGTTATCACACATAAAGGAAATTAGAAATTTTTGAAACATCATGAATAACATGTGTAAAAATGTTCTATGATTAACGCTATCCGTCCACGCTTTCTCGTCTCCTTTCGCCTTCACTTCTACCCCCACGCTCTGACTCTTGCCTCCACCAACGTTTACGCCTTTACCTCCACATCTGCCCTAGTCTCCGCTCCCGTCTCCGCCCTCATCACACATTAGCCTCTGTCCCCGAATTTACCCCCGTACCAGCCTCTCACCCTCCTCCACTTCATCCACCGTCCCTGCCTCCATCCTCGCCTGCACCGCTGCTCTTTCTCTCTCCTTCACCTCCACAACCGCGCCTGGGGTTTTTCCCCGTTCTCGCCTCCTCTTCGCTTTATTCACTTCTGCCTCCGCCCTCACTCTTGACTCCGGTCTCATCTCAGCCGTCGCCTTCGCCTCACTTCTTCTCACTTGTCACCGCCCCCACCCTCGCCTCCACTCTCGCATCCGTCCTACCTCTAATATTGTCACCACACCCTAGTCCCTACTCTCGCCTCCGCCCACGTTGATGTCTTTACCCATGCTTCCGTCTCCACCCCTTCCTAAGCCATCACCCAAATCATCCACCGCTCTTGGCATGTTCGATCTCGACTCCATCGCTCCGCACTTGCCTCTGCGCTCATCTCGCCATTTTTAATATTTCAAATACTATTGTTTTAAAACTCTTAGAAATTTCCAAAATTCAGTGATTTATGGTACCTGTATACGTAAAGTAGTAAATACACCAACTGAAGCAATAAAGTAGAGCGAGATACTAACAAAATGATCAAAACATTACAAAAAAAGTTGTTTTTTTCACAGTAAGTTACTTGTGTACATTGTAATAATGTTTTAAATATTATATAAAATCATTATTGATGAACCTAAAAAGATCTACTTTAAGTATCGTTCTCGAAATGTCGTGGTTTAATGGAAGCAACCATATCTAAACAAATAATGCACTTTCCGGAACCAGTGCCACCAATTCAACAAACAAAAGATATGATCCTAGATTGCAGAAAAGTAACACAATGAAATTCTGTATGTCTGCAAACGAGAAATTATAAATCAAAAGAAGCGAGTGTGCGTGTTGATTTTGAAATGTATCGATATACTTTAAAGGGTTCAACAGGACAGCACCTCTTGGAGTCTTGGTGAGTATTGAAGCAGTCACGTACATATGGATTTTAATATGCATGAAAATAAAACGAAAAAGAAGGTAAGTATTGCTCGTGAGGCAATATATCAGTCTCCTTACTCTCCAGTAAAGAGATTGGTGTTAACTTTTCAAAATGTTAATGATTTCATAGGGTCTTATAACGATTGTTTCTCAGAAATATTTGTTAGCTAGTAAGATTCTACTGTGGAATCTATTTTGATGTTAAGTATATATAAGACTGGAAAGACATGACTGACAGTGCTATTCTTGTTATTCTTCAGCTATTCTCACAATGTTTCAACGATGTATGATTTATTGTTTTGATTTTATGACATATGCAACCCAGAGTTTCATATAGCACGTACGTAACCAAAAAAATACGTGCGATACCCAATTGTCGACAAAACTACCTACCAAAAGATTTCACATGAACCATGGGTTTTCTAACGAACAATTTACCAGTAAATGAGGAGCAGTGGTCAGAGGTAGAAAGAGACATGACTTTAACTCAATATAATTATAGTAATAGTATGTAATTATTATAATAGTCATGATAATAGTAATAATAATTAAAATTAAATAATGATAAAATCTTGATGAGTACTTAATGAATGCGATAGGGAGATCAGCATTGATGTTTGTTTCTAAATGTCACCTTTGAATACTTTGCCATTAGTTCATGTGCATAGTGTTGCAAAACAAAATACAGACAAAGCATTCATATCATTTTAGAATTTGACCGAAGGTAAGTAGTAAAAAAGTGGAATTGATTCATTAATTCAAGATATTCTTCAGTATAGTTCACAAAATATCCAACAGTTCATAGTTCAATTTTAACTTATTGTTCATGGTCTGCATGATACTTTATTTATTTTTTTAAGTAGATTTATTCAGTATCACATGAGTGTATTACTCTTATATGCATCGTTGTTATTTTTGTTTTCTAAATATGTATGTATAATTCTACAATAAAATACACTTGGTATAGCCTGTATCCACTAAACAAAAAAGATAGCTCATTTTACTTTACGTGACATTGATTCTCCTTGTCCCCACATGTATCCACAATATTCACATTCTTTCACTCTTCATCAAGTTGCATTATTCTGATTTTGTTACTCATTATTTTAGTAAGGTGGTGTTTGATAAGTTTATAAAAATTGATTTTTCATAGCATTCATGATAAGATCACTAGTGTAGTCTTGTTCATTTCTAGGCAATTTATTTTGATACTTTTACCAAACTTTATTTCTGCTAATTAATTACTGCACAATTACATTTAAAATCTTAGCACATATTTCTAATAAATTGTATTACTTTGATTTTAAGTTATTATAAGCATATCTGATTTTATATAATATATTTAAAAAATGTTAAAAACTGATAATGTTAGAATAATTCCTGTTTGGGAGCTGTTTAAAGTTCTCTTTTTTTACAAAAATTAAGACTTTCAATTTCTTTTTCTTATATTAAAATGCTGCTTTCCACATTTACTCATAATAGGGTGTAAAGTAGAAATAATAGTGTGTAAAGAGTAGGAATTTGGGAACACAGAAAGACAAATGCACCCGCATACATCATATTTGACTCGTCATACACAATTGAAATTTTATATTGATTAAAATTTTTTATTATTGTTATTGTCATTAATATTATTAAATCAATATAATTTACCTCGAATTCTGCACTCTTTTTTTACATTTGCGAATTCAGACCGCTAAGAACTAATTTACTACTATTTCTCTACATTGGTAAAAATTTAGAACCACGCAACTATATTAACAAATCATGTAATATAAGAATATTACTTTCTATTTTTGAAATGAGTTAACAATACTTACTTCATGTTTTAAAACATTCATTGCCGAAATTACATGTAATGAATTTGCTTTTGAATTATTTTTTTTCATGAAAAAATTCACATGTTATTTTGAAAATATTATGGATATTATATTCCTGTTCTACATGATACATGATAATTAAATTTGATATTTCTCATTAGTACGGAATTAACAAGTTTAAGATGTATAACATATACTTAGTTGTTCTGTTATCTGCAAGTCTTACTTTTTATTTTATATATTCATAGCAAGAATTCTGGAAAAATATATTTATCCAATTTGATTTATTGGAAGAATACATGAATATTGTTTTAATGTTTCATGAAGCAACGAAGCCAAAAGCTCAAATTCCATCCAATATAATAATACCATGAAACACCAGTTAGAGTTAGCACTAAATCATAAATCACAAGCCCAAAATGACTGGATAAAGAAAGCTTTCCAATCAATTAATCTAATATTATTGTATTGTAAAAAATTCCAGACTATTTATAAATTTTACAAAATAAAAGTTGTTCTTTCACACAAAAATAGAGAAGAAGAATATGAAATTATTCAAGTACGCAATACAGCAGCGTCCCTTTCAGATGGCAACTGATCGTTTAAGATATCAGTGTTTTAAATGTAATGTAATAAATTCAATAAACATGGTAGTTCAATTAATTGTTTACGTGAATTAATTAATTACATATATGTATCAGTTATTAACAAAAAAATATTTGTGACTGAGTATGGTGTCCTGCATGGGACATTATAATTTTTTGGAAGCTCTTCTTTTTCTAGACGCTGTCCATCCCTTCACAGAATTTCATTGTGTTGTTTATTTTTAGTCTATTTTACTTTACTTATATGCATTCTCTCAATAATTGATACCACAGCAAAACACTTAAATAAGATTTTTCAGTCAGAATAATACCTTTTTGAATGAATATTTATATCTCTTGAAAACAAAAATTGCAATATTAATATTTTAATTAAATAACTTTTAAAAAAATCTTGTAATTAGAAAAAATCCATAATTGAATGTTCATGGTCGTAAGTATGAAGAAAGCAGTAACAATTTCGGGCGGCGGCGATGGTGTGACGGTTAGCGTACCGGATTGTTATACCCAAGCTCGCGGGTTCAAACCCGATCGAAGCCGTGGATTTTTAGGGCGACAAAATCCTTCGTACGCCTTCCTTCGGAGGGGAAGTAAAGCCGGCTGTCCCATGTTAGTAGATTTACTTGCATGTAAAAGATCCTCAAGCCTAAATGACGCCTCTGAGCAAAATTCAAAATCGCCTGTTTCTCGCCCAAGAAATATCTCCTTTCTCTGCTAGATGAAAGGAGCGTAGCGAAATTTGCGTGGTCAGCCGGAAGAGCGGGCCTGATGGCCCGAGTCTCGCCACGTAAAATAAGGCAAATTCAAATCAAATTTCTTGCAGTAATGTTTCTTCTATGGATTACATTATTCAAGATCATATTCTCAAAGTATCTTTTATAGGACATTTTGATGAGCCTCGCAGCATTTAAATACCTTCTATACTTTCCTAGAATACCTAACTTCTTTTCTTCACTTACCAATTTCTTTCTTAGGCCTTGTTATGGTAATTGGTTTTCGAGACAGCATTTCCTAGCGGTTACAATTCATTTTACCTTCAACTTTTTTAAACTTATGTATTAAATTTTACGTATATCGAATACTACTGAGAGTCGGGATAATTCACATTAGAAGAATTTCTCATTGCAGTGTTGGAGTCTTTGAACTCTTCTAGGTATAACTTTTATTATTATTTTTTATAGAATCAGCATTAAATCAAAAAGCACATAATGCTAGAAAATGTCTATTCGAGCTGTAGCCGACACATCATCGACCTTTTAGACCAAATCTAACAAAATGTATAAGATGTATAGTTATACTTGCAGAACTCGCCCCTTTGTCATCTCCTTGCTCAGCATTAGTTAAGACCTTGCCACACCCTGTGCCCTGTCTTGCTCGACCCCACCCCGCGTCACACGGCAACGCCCAACAACAAAGAAGCCCAGGTGGAGGCGATCCTAAGGATGGCTATGTTCCAGGTGAATTGTGAATTGCAATTAACTGAAGCGCCATCTAGTGGAGTGTTACAACGAAGAGAACAGCGTAAAATAAAAGAACAACAATTAGATGTTGTTACCAGCATGCCAACTTTCATGTAAATCGGTCAAACGGTGTCGGAGTTTATTGATCTCGGATATACCAACATCCTTTTTATGTATAGAGATAACAGAAAGATTTGAATTTTCCACGTGAATAGATGTGAAAACTACACCTTCTTGAAACTCATTTCTTCAAATAGAATAGTTATTGAAGATGTTACTAGTTAAAACCAGTTAAATAATGAAAGATTTCTAGATATTTGTTGAAAAATAAATATAAAAAAACGTTTTTTTGAATATGGAAAGTAAATGAGATTTCGTTGGTTGATTTGATCTCCAATCATCTTAATTGAATTACGTAATTTTAGTGGCAAGTAAACACATTTTCTAATTGTGTCTGAATTTAATCTACAAGATTTTTTATTTAGAAAGTTTTAGAATATTATAAAAATATTCAATGAGATGGTATTATTCATAATGAGTACATATTACGCACGCCAATATATCATTGAGCAATCTTGTGCAACCAAATGTGGCATCAAGTGAATCCTTTCTTTTTTTAAGCTAATACCGCAAGATGAACATATTGGGACTTATAAATGTATAGCGCGACCGTTAGTCATATGTGCAGGTCGACAGAATAATTTTTTCTTCGAAATCTTGAAATCGATTTTCCACAGCATTACGTAACTTTCTCTATGCTACATATAAGGGAAAGTAAAAATGGTGCAGGTGCCATTTTCGAATTTTCGAAAATCGCAATAACATTGATGATGGACTTATTTCCCTAATGAAATCTGATCAAAAAATCAAATCTTTCAATAAAATCATGTACAATCTTTTAAAATACCAGTTGTTTTTGAGTAATTTTTTGTTGAAGTTAAGGCAATTGAAAAGATTAAAAAAAAGGTTCCAATTCTTTCTTTTTTTGTAGATTTTGTTCTAGGATAGAATAAAGGGTGCGTAAAAATGCTCAGATCTAATTTTCGGTTAACTTCTTGTATTTTTTGAAAAATGCAAAAAATTAAATTGGAAAAATACAATATTGATGATAGATATTTTTTCTAGCGAAATACAGTGCGCCAGGAGTCTCTCCGCGCCGAGCCGAACCAGGGGCTTCTTTGCATTTATGTTCGTAGCCACCATATCTCTGGGAAACAAGTGATGGGGCACATTTCCGACATCTGTTTCGATTGTGGTGAGTACGCAATTAATGTTTTCATTTGTTACTACTTGCAGTTCGTGCTACAATCATAATTTCTATTGCTTACACTCTCACCAGCCACAGGTGCCATTGCGAAGAGACTTTACTGGCGCACTATCTTTTCCCACACTATTTTTAACTATCCCAATATTTCAAAATTCGGAGAGTTAAAAAAAAAATGAGAAATGCGTCATTTTTAAGCGTCCTTGCCCTATCTGATGAAAAAAAAATAAAGAAAATCCAATGGTGCAAGAGAATGATACAGACTTTTCCGTATTAGTTTTCTATTTTCTTTGGTCTCGGCTAGCTACTTGAACTTCCCACATACTCTTGCCAGCTGCCATTTATCGCCGTCCAAAGTACATTTTTTTTTGAATTTTTCTTAATTTTTTTAGTTTCCTAATAGGACAGAAATATTTTATAAATATTAAAGACCAAAAAACCTCATCCTAAATGGTAATTTTCTTTGAAAGAAATTGAGCCGTTTTTAAGAAATAGCGTTTAAGCGCAATTGTGAATTCGAAATTTGATGCTCTTTTTTACAGAAAATTTTTGAGTTTTCGAAAAACTTCATTCGAAGTCTTTTGAAGTACTTTAACTTACAAATAAATTGTGTTTATAAATTACTGGAAATAAGCATATCAGCGACGTGAGAGATCTTGCAATAAATTTATGTGTAATTTTTGAAACAAACAAAAAATACACTGAGATTAACTTTACAACGTATTAAAGAGTGCAATTATTACTATCCGTTCGAAATATTTGAAGAAAAAATTTGGAACGGTTTTTGAGAATATTTTTTTAAATATTTTTTTAAAATTGCACATTTTGCACGAAATATTGATCGAAAACTTCTAAGATTTTCAAAAAATTGTACATGACCTTAATGAAAGAACTCATTATGGAAAACAAATTTTATTTGAGGGAAAAATCTTTAACTTCGATTTTGTAGTTGTAAGAAAACACCGAAAAAAATCATACTTATGAAATTTTCAAAAATTCAGAGTTAACCGTGAAAATAGGACCTACGTCACCTTTATATGTTACCCTGTTCTTACAAGAGAGTTTAAAAAAAATTGGAGCTGATGTTGAGAAAATTTTGAAAATATCCGAAGGGGTTCACGTAAAGTACCCCAAATGTTAAAGATTTTTTTCAAAACCTCAAAGATTTGACGAGCCAGATCGACACGGGTTTCTTCAATTTGAAAAAAAATCCTTTTTAGGCGCTAGTATCGTTCACGGACACCAGACGGACTGATGTTTTGAAGGAGAGAAAAAAAAAGAAAAAAAAAAAACGTTTTCCGGGGACCTCAAAACGTGCATTTTCGTTGAAATCTCGGAATCGATTTTCCGCAGCATTACATAACTTTCCCTATACTACGTATATTACTCCGCATATACGTACGTATATGGGAAAGTAAAAAAATGAAGCCGATTTTGAGAATAATTTTATAAATTGCCTTTACTTCAAGTAAAATTTAAGCGAATAATACTCTTTAAGTGTAGAGTAGGTTATATTTCGGAAGGTGGCAATGTTCCCTCCCGCTCGAACGTGAGAACCGGTTAGAATGAGGAAGGAAAGATCGTGCGCGATCCGCGGCCTCTATGTTACAGTATTGTTCCATCTTTCACCTGGTATTGGTGGAGAAACCATGGAAAACTACTCTTCAGAGCAGCAGCTCGATGGAATTTTATTCCAGATAGTGTCTGAATTCGACCTAGCTATATGGCTAGTGTCGAAAATTCACCATTGTTGGAAATCGAGCCCTAAGACACCTAGGTCTGAGATGCATAGACGGCAGTTGTCCTGAGCCATCTTAGCAGGTGGCTGGTACTAAAGGTTTCTTTTGCGGACATTTACAAATTTTTCTGGGTCATAATATTAATTTTTTGCAGTCTCCAACTTACCTTATTCCTGTTCACTTCCAAGGCAACTTACTTTTATATCTTTTCTTAAAAACTGATTTCACAGGCAAAGTGTTCAATTAATTGTTACTAACTCGAGGGATGCACCATATGCCACTTCACCCATTTATGGGGAAGAGCTGCCTGAAGTAATAAGTCTATCTTTTGTCACGCCTAGCAACTAGTACTTGAGGAATTACACATATTGTTTTGAAAAAGCGACGTAAGGTGTGAAGTATCAATACATAGTAAAATGTCAATTTTTAAACAAAAAGATAATCCTAATATCTTCTTTAATGGGCAAAATTGTAGATTGTCCATTGCTAAGATGCCAGTGTAATAAACATACCATTCTTATTTTCCAATGTATCATACGTTTCCACTAAATTACGCTGCATTACGCTGCAACGCGGTCTGGAGACCATTCGGAAACTGTTTGCTAAGTAAGCGTTTTTTCTTTTAGAAATCCATTGAATTTTGTTCTCACGATGGTCCCTTCCGTTACAAACGCTCTCCTTCAGGAGACTTACCTTCTCCGTGAAACTATCAATTCAGTTTCCTGTGTGGACAGAAACAGTAATAATATTGCTGGTTGCAGTTTTAAAATTCGCCGCAGCTGTTACTCCGCATATAACCTGCATTTGCGCGGGTGCATTGCATATCGATAGAAGAAACATTACACCAAATATGGTATCTTGAATAACACTGAACATTATTTTAGTTAGTACCACAAATTTACAGGCGACTCGCGAAAGAAAAAATGTCATCTTTTCTGGAAATTGGGTGAAAATGATATTTCTGTGTCACTTGGGAATCATTACAGTAATTCTCCAACACCCTTGCCCCAAGTCACGAACTTTTTGCTACTTGAGGTTCTCTCCAAGTGGGTTCCTTATCTTGTGTGAACGTTTTCCTGCTGCCGCTTTCCCTCCGCATGTGAGTGAACGAGCATCTTGCGGCCAGGACACATGGCTCAGTCACCCTATTACGACCGTCCCCTCGCGAGACTAAACGCAGGCGGCACTAAACCCAGCATCTCCCATCGCCGCTGTCTCCGGCGTTTCCTGCCCACCCCTGCGCCCATCGCCCCGATTCACTTCAATACCATTGCTTCCCTTCGGATATCCAGAATTGTCCAGGGTATCACTGCTTAATCAACCTATCGTTTTTTCTGCCTCACCAATATCCAGACGTTTTGAAGGGCGGTCTCGTCTATCACTGTAAAAGAACAATTTTGAATATCTTCAGTTAGTGTAGCGTCTTCAATTTTACCTTCGCCGCCCCATCGAACGCTCCTGCCAACCGACTAACCGTATCATTGACTTCGTCAATGGTAGTCCAATGACCTTCGTTACCTCTCTAAATCTTTGCTACCGTCGTCATTGTAGCCTCTATCGTCACCGTCACCGTCACCGTCACCGTCACCGTCACCGTCACCGTCACCGTCGTCATTGTAGCCTCTATCGTTATCGTCACCGTCGCCGTCGCCCTCGCCGTCGCCATCGCCATCGCCGTCGGCAGTATTTGGATCCCCTAATGGTCAGACGAGCCCATTTCAGCAAGCACCTACTATGTTGCTACTGTTTCTGTCCCTGTTGCTCTCTACTCACCCTCGCGACCAGTTTCATGTCCTATAAAATGCTCCCAACTCGCATGCGACTGACCGAGTGAACTAGTGCGTACGGAGGTCATTTGTAACGCTTTAATAAAAATAGGGCAATCATAATTACGAACTATATTCAATGAATTCGTTATGTTCGTAGAATATAACGTACTATAAACATCCGAGGTATTATTCTCCCGAGAAGTATGATCATTGTTGCTTGAAAAACGCTCAAATGTTCAAAAATGCTAATGAAGTGTACAAAATGTTTTTGAAAAACAGTAACAACTGAATCCTGTAAGGCCACGTACACACGATACAGCTTTACGGAGCACTGACTAAAATTATGCGCGAAGTTAACATAGGCATATGTAACTTGACGCATAAGCGTCAAACAATGCACACTATAAATACATAGCCATGGAGTGCATATGATAGTGAGTATGGGATTTCCATTTAATACTCCATTTAATTATTTTAATAAATAAAATTTTATTATTTAATTTTATTAAAAATTTGACAAAAAACAAACAAAAGCATCTGTAAAAGGGAATATTTTAAAATGAAACCTGAAGAAAGAATTATTTTATTTTTAATTATAACGTCCGCATTTAGTATTGCACAAGGCATCCAGAAGCATCAGTATAATTTAATATTATGTTCTCTTCTGATTATAAAAACCCAATTCTCTGTTAACCTATACTAAATTGAAATTTTATTTCAAGGGACATAGAAAATATTTGCATGAACAGCATCATTTTTATGAGACCCAAACACGTATTCTAAAAGACCAAAAAACTTCAATTCAATTTCGCTAGAGATAGAGATAATAGAAACGCACAGTGTTCGGTGTGAAGTGTGTGCAGAGTTTACCTTTTGGAGAAAAATTGTAACTGAAAATGTCAAAATGCATGAGATTCCCACCTCCTGGCGAACGACATGCATTGCCGTAAGCGTTTCTTTTCCCAGAAAAGATGGATGCTCGGAAGAAATGCACCACACACGCTATCGCGAGCGTTTACACATACGCGAAAATGAACAAAAAGAGGCACTAGGTCGACGTAGCCTAAGAAGTTCAGCATCATACAGAATTTTATGATGAAAGCGTGGGTTTGAAGCTTAACTTTTCTTGCATTTGTTTGCCAATAATTAATGTCGCATAAGTGCAGTAAACTGATCTAAAAATGGTTTGCATGTAGAGTATGTGAAAGACTTGTGAGTACATATTCAATTTCACCAGGTGACATGGTTCAGGTTTTGTGCACATGTTAAGTTATTGAGATTTTATGTTTATGTAGTTGTATTCCTTTACCTGAAACGAGATGTCACCTCACTGTCAACTGTTCTGAGCATTTAATTTAACTGAATTTTAATCCACTTTTAATTGAATTTATTCCAACAAAGTTATTCAGTCGTATTCGCTATTTTGAATCGATTTGTGCGAATCATGTTAACTTTCAAGTTGAGTAAAAACACATCATTTGGATTACAGTATCCAAATGTCTACCGAAGTTTAGGGATGTAATTAAAACACAAATGATTTTCTTAATGCAACATTGGTAAGTTCTTGAAATATTAATTTGTAATATAAGAAAAATGTCTCATGAGTGGCTTCTTGTCTAAGCAATGAAATGCTAAGTCACCTTTGTCGATGTTCATTGGGAATTTGTTACAAGTGAGTATAAGGGACAAGATGGGAAATAAATTATTGATTGTAGTAATACAAATCCCACAAATTATTTCACGAGTGTGTATTTACGAAAACATTTGAACGACTAGAGCTAAACATAGTTTTTCTATAACATTAAATGTAAATCACTCTACTCAAAATTGTGTTTGTGTCAATAAGAAATTTTATATCAGACATTATATAAAAACTACTGATGCTAAAACAGAATGTACTTTCTCGCTCGTAATCTCACGTAAAATTACGCGAAAAGTACTCAAACTGCTGAAAAATTTTGCATGACCTTATTTCAAAATCTATCTTTAAGGAAAATATTTCATTAGGGGAAAAATCTCTATCATTAATATTTTAGTTGAAGAAGACTCCAAAAAACGTTTGAACTTTGGCAATATTCGAAAAATCAGGTTTTTCAAGGAACATGATGTCTGCACCATTCTTTTAAACGTCCTTTGCACTATCCAACAAAATTTAATCAAAAAAGATTGAGCCTTTTTTTGAGAATTTGGAAAATGTCAAGCAAAGTACTCCCAAAATAAAAATGTCGGTTTCAAATTCAAGGGGCTGCGACATCAGTCAGATCGATTGAGGAATATCAATTTTGGAGGAAATCGGCTGCATGGTTTGCGTTGCCGCTAGCGTTGTTCACAGGCGGACTGAAAGACGTTTTACCGCCTTCGATATTTCAGTATCAAGATCCTACAAAACATCGATTTTCGCTACACCACGTGATAAAGGATTTTTTTTTAATTTAGCAACGGGATTTATCCACTTTCTCGTTACCAGGGACCTGTAATAATAGTTTTTTTCTGCCGAAAATTCGCTGTTTTTTTGCGCAACATTATATAACCTTCTCTCTACTCCTTAGCGAGAAAGTAATATTTTATATTGAATCAGTATTCAATATTATTTCATATCAAGCATTACATTCATATATTTTGTATGATACAAGACATGATTGTGTTGTTTCAAATCCTATTGGTGTTTCGCAGCGTACGAAAACAATCTAAAGAAATTGAAAATGAACTAAATTAAACATTCACAACACGGACTAGGGTTCGTTATAAAAGTTAATAATGCTATGTTCTTAGTCTAAATATCAATGCTTTCCAATCATACACGAGCGCATCCATCTGTAAAGAATATTTTTCATTCAACAGTGTATCTTCGATACAAATATAAGCAGTCATACTAGTGGCAAGCTAATAACCACATTGGCAATGGCGCAAGTGCAGTTGAAAGAATGACGTCGAGCGAGCGGAGAGCAAGTGTGGGAACAGCGCTGGGTGGGCGCGCGGAGGCGATGCGGCACAGACCGGTTAGACGCGTCGCCGGCGATGGGCGCGGCGGCGGCGGCGGCAGCAGGAGCAGCAGCGGGGGCTAGGCGGCCGTGGCAGCGGGACGGCGTACACATTAAATATTAGTCTAATAACTCACATTCTTGTCTGCGGCGCTAATACCTTGTTTGTAGCGACACGTAGCCGTGGCTAATCCTAATGAAAGCTAAATACGAAACAGCTGCGGAGCTATTATTTATGACAAAGGAGAAGCCCTCCCGAGCGGACGAAGAAGGCTACCTTTGTATAATGCACACACTGGTGCGCGGTGGCGGCGGCGTGCCGCGGGGCGGGTGGGGGAGGAAGGGGTGGTGGGGGCGGGAGCAGGACAGACGCGGTGGCCGCAGCTCGGCATCGGCCGCGCTACTCTGCGCTCCGCTCCACGCCGCTAATAGATTACAGAAGAAACTGGAGAGGGAGACTCTTCTATTAAAGCTATCAATGCGTTGAATACACTTTGTAAAATAAATTGCTTTACTGAAAGCGGGCATCCTTAACTCGAAGCAGCCTCTGTCCGGTTACGTGATGTTATGGAGTGGCGCGCTATTTGTCATGGGCCGTATTAACTCGTAAAGCGCCGCCGCCACCGCCGATGCCGCCGCCGATGCCGCCCGTTCGGCCTCGACGCGTTCGGGCGGGTGCGCCCAGCCCTCCCACCCCCGCTCCTTCGGCTCTTTCGGCCCTTTCGGCGCTGGGCCTCGGCCTCCCGTCTTACGAGCGCAGGCCCCGCGAGCGGCGCGCCACGGCGCCCACCCTCTTCACGCTTTTTTGTTCTACGACCTGCCGCCTCCGCCTTCACTGCCTACGCTTGCATTCGGCGCAAAAGTAATGTGAACGTAAAGAGAACTCTGTCCAGAATAGTAGTGACTCTTGTGTTATTTGAATATGCTTTTTAGTCCCTTGGCAAGTGGACCCAAGTGCGAACACCCGAAAAAAGTTATTATTTTATTAAGTGTACTTAATTAATTATACTTTGCAAAGATGAGGCCAATATATTTCGATTGACCTATTTTTAAAAGTATTATAGTACAACTCCGTTTGACATAAATCTGATTTCAGGATGAATTGAAATAATGATTAATATCTCAAAAATATATCTGCATTATCGAACTGCGGGAGTCCGTGCTGAATAGAGACATCTTCTTTCAGGAGGGGAGTATCTATCTTCCTGAAAGAGATGTCATAAATATTAAAAGTATTTTATTTAGAGTAATAAAACCATGTTTTGAAATTATTCTCTAGTTAGAATACAATTTATTATATTTTTTTTCATTTACTTAACGTTAAAAACAGTTTAAAAAATTGTATGTGACATATGACCGATCAGGACAACCTGTGCACATTTTCTTGAGCTCTATCTCCTCTCTTTTACTACTTTTTCTCGTACACCTCTCTTTTAATTGGATTATAAAACGTTGAAACGAGGTGGTTTGCAGCATTAAATAAAACAAATTTTCGTTCTCGTGTAATAGAAACTATGTGCATAAACGAACTAAGCGTATACAATGGGCTTGGGGCAGTATGAAATCAAGTCGCACTAGAGACATCAAGACTCCCGCTATTTGTAAATGACTCGATTTTCATGAAGGCGTGGTTTATCTTGTCCATGGGTTTGGGATAGTCACAATATAAGGCGCTTAGATCAAAATCTAAATATTAACATCGAACAATAGCGGGAGTACGTACAATTTCTTCCAAAATTAATATTCTTCAGGCGACCTGGTTCGATTCGATGTGCTTCGATTTTGAAAAACTCTTCAAAATTTGGGGGTACTTTACATTAAGATCACGCACAATATCAACATTTTCTCAAAAACTGTTCCAAATATTTTCTTTAAATTTCTTGTAAGAGGTGGAAATCGGACCTATGCCACCTTTACAAGTGTATTTTAATATATTCTTACAAGTAATTAAAAGAAAAAAATTGGGGCGGATTTTGAGGAATTTTGAAAATGTTCGGAGGCTTTATGTAAAGTATCCCCAAATTTTGAAGAAAGATTTTGAAAATCGCAGCGCCTCGAGTCGAGCCAGATCGACCGGCAAAATCCAATTTGGAAAAATCCTACGTGTGGTGTACACAGACGGCCGCACACACGAACAAACAAACAGATGGACGGACGGATGCATATAATAACACTTTTCGGTATCAGGTGAACACAAAACGTGCATTTCCGTTGAAATCTTGAAATCGATTTCCGCAGCTTTACATAACTTTCTCTATTCTACGTATATACGTTCTTCTACGAGAAAGTAACCAGTGATGCTAAACACCAAACATCTTATTTCAAGAGATGTCTTTATGGAGCAAATTTCATTTAAAAAATCTCATCTTCAATATAATTGTAGAAAGACGCCCAAAGAAATTGTACTTTTGTAATTTTCGAAAAATCTGTGATATCAACGAACTTGAGGTTTGCACCATTCCCTTAAGCGTATATTGCACTACCTGAGAACAAATTTTAATAAAAAAATTTATAGCCATATTTGAGAAAAAATTGAAAATGATTTTGAGGCTTCATGTAAAGTGCCCTCAAAAACCAAAATATCCTGTTGAAGCTTCCAAACCCTCGAGTTCATTTAATTCGATTTAGGAATATCAATTTTGGACAAATTCGGCCAAATGGTTTAGGCGCTAGAATTGACCACAGATTGACGGAGAGACAGACGTTTAGCTGTCAATCGACTTTTCGCTGTTAAGGACCCACAAAACATAGATTACCAATTCAATAATTAGGTAGATACGAAGGTTAGCCGTAGCATGTTCAATATGCGGTGTACAAAGAACAACTATTAAGTACACAAAAAAATGTATATAGTCCATGTAATTCGAACGCGTGAATGAGGATTGCGCGTCAACTTTCGAGGTTATGAATTTCGTAAGTGTAGTGCCCTTTATAAACTGGGGATGGCGACGTTTTTCCTTGTCTCCCATTGGAACGTGAAATCTGGTGCTGATATACTGTACACGTCGGTTTGCGGGCTTTCTCTCTTTAGATATCTCTTATAAGGTCCCCCTAACAATCGGTTTCATTAATTAATTGATTAGCCGTACGTGTCAATTGCTAAGGTCATTAGTCCTGTAAGTAAAGGGCATGTGTTTTCCTCGAAAGGTGGTGGTGATCTTCCCCCGCTGGATGGTGAGGTCCGGCGCCGACCTACCCACGACTATCGGGGTTTCCCCAAACCTTCCCCAAACCAGGTATCACAGCCGGGAAACACTCAAAGCTCTCGGCCAGTCTTCCGGCATATGTGGTAGAGTAGTGCGTGTAAGTGTTTGTGTGTAAGTAAGGGGTGATGATAGGACAAGGAAAAGGAAGAAAAAGTTGCGCGCGGTCCGTGGTCCATTTGCTAGAGCACTGCTTGGTCGCTTGGTATTGATCGAAGAAAGCACGGAAAACTACCGAAGAGAGCAGCCGACCGCTATAATTCTCTAAACAGTTACTGACTTCGACCTGGCTAGTGACGAAAATCCTGCCACAGTCGGGACTCGAAGCTTGAACCTCCCGTTGAGAGGAAGTACAGTGACATCAGTTGATGCACTGAGCTCCCTCTCGGCACCAATCGGGTGCACCAATCGGGTAAGCACTAACTAAAGGGAGATGAAGGTTAAAGATGAGCAATGTCTTTGTCCCTTTGTAATGGAACTGCTCGGGGTTTCATCTGGTATTGGCCGCAGAAACCACGGAAAATTACCGATCAGAATAGCCGTCCGCTACAATTCTCCTCCATACATCGACTAGATTAGACTTAGTTTTCTTGGTAATGTTGAAAATACCGCAAGAGTCTGGTGTTGAATCCTAGAATCTCCCTAACGGCAATGCTGCAGATGAAACGTTGGTGGCGCTAAGATATCGCTACTCGTGAACTTGAAATAATTTATTTGCAATAACAATGTAATACACTTTTACGCAATGCTATCTTATTTCACTTCCTGAGGTCAATGAATGTTTAGTTCTGTCTCTTTATGTGCATTGTACTGTTTTATTATTCTTACACGATGAGAAATTGTTTGGAATAGGAAAGAAAATTTCACTCCAAGAGGAAAGTTCAATGACTAGAAATTTGCATTCACATATGCAAAGTATATGATATTGAAGACGATGATTATGATCAAGTTGAAGTAAAAACATTATTCTGTTGATCACGATGTATTTGCGACTGGTTTTTCAGAAGCACACAAATTCAAACAAATACAATGCATACAAATAGTGGGCGATGAATGGCGTCAATGCGCTCTTGAGGTCTTGAATCGCGCACAAAAGTACTAAAGGTCCATAAGTATCTACATTCTATTTATTTTTTATGAAAAAATTGAGGACTTTTTTGATGGCTATATTGAGTAATACCATATTGATGTGCACATGAGACAGTAAAAGGATTTTTAAGAAACTTTTGTTGAATTATGGAATTGGTCTTGACCGAAAAGTTTGTTATACGTCATAAAAGAATTTGCTCTTAATATGTAATTTGCTCTTGTTAGTTTTATTGAAAGTACTTGTAACGACATCCCCTTTAAAGCTAGCGGCGTAACAGAAAAATAAATATGACTATACAAGGGTGTGATAATTGTGGCAGAATTTTAACGTGAAATTCCTATATTACATCAGCAGTTCTCGATCTTTTATATAGATGCCGTGCCACATTCTGGTTTCACATTTATGTCATGTACGCGGAAGGAAGTGCGATTCCAGGAAGAATGGTATACATTACCTATATGATTTGTGTGCACAAACTAGCTCGTCTCTAAAACGTCCAAAAAGTTCGTTTGGAATCTGAATAACATAAGAAAGGTCCCGTTTATCCGTCTCCTTTCCATACGAAATGAGCAATTACTGTCAGGTGGAAGAACGTAAAGAGGAGGATATCCACATATAACCGGGTTCGAATGAATGCAGCCACCACAGGCATTCTCATCTTAAGGCGTCTTTCCTGAACTTGTTATTTCTCTAACGAACATCACAGTGTAGTATTTTTTGTGGAGTTTTATTGATGCGCAGAATCGGGAGAACGGTAAACACGTACATAACGGAATGTGAAGGAAATTATGGTAGAGTAAAAACTGACTATTGATACCAGTATTGAGAGTGATATTTTCAAAAAGGCCCTATCTTTTTATCGAAAAGAAATTCGAATTTGCACATAAGGATAAAATACTAAAAAGAAAACAATTATTTTACCAACATTATTGTTTATTTTAAAAACACATTTTCATGGCTTAGCCATCATCGTCAAGAGTTATTTGCTGAACAGCCAGAACAAAGGTGTACTTGGTACTAGATACGATGATTTTTTGACAGAAAAACGTATTGTAGAGTCCTGGAATCTAAAGGGTGTGTGTAACTTGTTCCTTCCGTTCACACGTTATGTAGTCAGAATTCATGTTGTGATAGTCCTTCAAATGATTTTCTCCAAAACTGATATTGCCCAATCTATCCGGACCAGCGGCTCCGAATCAGATATTTTGATCAGAGCCGCAGGTCCTGCGGCTCTGAATCAGATATTTTGATTTTTGGGGGTACTTTGAATGAAGCCTCAAGAACCTTTTTCAAAAAAATGTTGAGAAAATATCCAAATTGTTTATATATATATATATATATATATATATATATATATATATATATATATATCTTAAAAATGCCATAGATCTCATTTTCTTCAAATCTCTGATTTTTCGAAATATGTAAAGGTTCAAAATGATTCCGGAGTCTTCCTACAACTACAATATTAAAGGCAGAAGTATTGTTCCTGAATGAAATATGTTTTTGAAAGACATTTTAAAATATGGCCACGAACAATTTTTAGAAAATATAAGTAGTTGTACTGTAATGTTGGGTAAAATATAGGCTGTTTTTAAACATTTGTTTTTTCAAAAGTCTCCGAATTTTTCTTTTTTTCCTATATAGGAAAAGACGCTTGAAAATGGCGCTGGTACTATTTTCTACGATTTCTATATTTTCAAAACTTTCAAAATTTTCAAAACTTTCGAAAGAACATTTTTGAGAGAAATTCATTTCTTAATGAAATTTGTTCTAGAAAATAGATTTTAAAATAAGGTCAGGTTTTAAAAAAAGCAAGTAGTTTTCGCGGAATTATTGCTTGAAGTAAAGGTAATTTATAAAAATGTTTTTCTCTCAAAAAGGCTCCAAACTTCGTTTTTAAATTTAGCCTCGGAAAGGTCAAAGACACTTAAAAATGAAACAGGTATAACTTTTTTCGCAATTTTCTGAATTTTCGAAAATAGCAAAAATTATCAATAGTGCGAGGAAGTATGTGCTGTTTGAATCACCACTAGTTGTAACATAAGTTATCAAGACCGGCGTCCTTATTTATTTATTATGAAATACGCCAACACAATTTAAATCAAATGTTGAGGAATATAAACCATTCTTTTGAAATTGCATGCATAAATGTTTTGGCCTGTCTATTTTTATTTAATGGTAGCTATTGAGCTTTCTCATTTTTAGCTGTACAGTTGCTTTATCTTTCTAGTCCTCTTCTCTGCCGGTAACTCTTCGGTGTCTGTTATTGTCAAGGGTACTTTTCCGCATGAGTTCTGAACGAAATATCATCTATGATAGCAAGTAGTTCTGACCGTTCATTTTGCACTCTGATTACTCTTTCTGACCTCTTGCGCCCTTAATGGGTACGAAGTTGACATTGAAATGATATCCGCTTGGATATGGTGTTTTACTACCCTACTCTTACTATACATTTCATAGATTTTATTTATGATTTTTCACAAATTATATTTTCTTCAAATTAAATATCATTGTAATGGGCTTTCCACGTAGTCAGAAATTTTGGTTTGGTTTTGAATTTCTGCGTGAAATTTGCTAAGGATCTTTAAATAAGAGAGAAACGTTAGTGACTAATTTATTCTTAATCAGCCCTATCCTTGAAACGGCTCCGCGTTCCGGGAGTACAGAGAACAAAGCAGTTTAAAGAATTAGATAAAAATCTAGAAGCTAGGATTAAAATATGAATTATAAACTAGATAAAAATACAAGACATATGTGTATTGCGTATAAATGCTTCCGTATTGTAATACGCCAAGAAGGAAACCACTGCATAATGGGAAGATGATCGCTCCGCTACAGCGTCTTTATGGACAAGTTCCTGTGTGGATCCTCTGTAATGCCCCAGCGCTCGCCCGAAACGTTGGCCACCTACGTCGATGTTCCCTGCAGCCAGAGATGTAAGACGCAAGTCTGTTGCGTGCGAAAGGGCTTTCAAATTGTAGCCACTTGCTTCAAGCTAAGTAGTCCGCGCAAACCCAGTTTCTCTTCCTCAGCCTGAGCTTTTTGCTGGCGGCGCCTGCGGAAGGCGGAGGCCAAAGTTCTCAGAGGGCAGCGCGCGGCCTTACAAATTGGAGGGATACTGCTTACGTTGTTAGTCATTAATGGATTATGCTCACGCACACTACCAAACGTTCCCGTTTTATAGGCACATTTCCAATGGAAGAAACACAGTGGAGCAGGGTATGAGAGAAGGGAGTGTTGGCACAGAGACGGAATTAAAGAGAGAGCCAGACGGTGAGCGGAACGTCTTAAGAAACGGTCTCGGCGGCTGTGTACGCGGAACACTAATGACTCTTGATCTATTGGTTCGTTCTGAGTTTTAAACGCATGAACATCGCGATTATTGCTCGTAGCTGCGTCGGGCGAGGCTTTCAAGATGCAACGCCGTCAAAGAGACCGCGCAACGCGAAGCGTGGACTGAAAGGGCACGTTCTCTTCCTCTCTCGCGGGTTGAAGTAAATTCGCTTTGCCCTTGTGTACCCTGAGCGCACGCTTTGGATCTTGGATGCTTTTAGCATTTTAGAAAGGTCAAGGGGAACACTCGTACGTGACATTTATATGGACCATCTCGAATCCAGGTTTCTTGAATGATCGTGGAGTCGTGTGCTCGAGGATTTTACTGACGGGTGTTTATAAAATAACATGAAGTCTTCTTTTAGGAATTGAGAAACCAATTAATATCGTATTTCCATATCTACATAATTTTGATAAGTAATGCGATTTATATACGTTATATTGAATTTCATTAATTGGTTTACAAAACAAAAGTTTTATAACTTCAAGCAAAATAAAATATCAAGAAAAGATATTAGAAACGGAAAGTGTTGTAAAAGATGCGCGTACGCTTTTTTAATATTGTTTTACAAACAATTCTAAATTTTCTCTGACACCTACATATATTAAAATGATTGCCATGACAATCCTAAACATTTGTTAGAAAACGTTGATTATTTGCTAGGTCATTTAAAAAATTTTCATTCAAAGAGATGAGAGTTGAATGGTATACAAAGGAGTCAATATAGCCCCGAAGTGTGCAATAAGCACGCGAAAAAACAAAATGTAAACTATACAAAACGCATGAATAAGGGCAGATGTAGAGGACAATAGTCCCTTCTCTCTGTCTTACGCTGCACTGTTTTTCTTTCAATCAAAGTTCGTAACTCCAGGTCGTCTTCTTAAAGTCAATACACACATTCGTTTGATGAATGTCTTAATTTTTGGGACTCAGTTGTAAGCTGGTACTATATTTTCTGGAATTTCTACAAATGAACACATAATATAAGAACAAGGGAATCAAAATTTTTCTATAATTATTATACATAGTGAATTATGTATAACGTTGGCTAATTTTTATTTTCTCGCCATACTACGTAATTACGTAGCAAAGAGAAAGTATTTTAATACTGTGCCAAACATCTGTGATTTTTCGTGTATTCTGGTAAAGAAAAAGTTAATAAGTATTATTCTTAAACTTGCATTTAGTGTGTCCTTGTTACGTAAAAAGTGGCTCAGAGCTCAGTCCGTCTGTGGTCAACGCTAGCGCATAAACGGTTGATATTCCAGAATTGATATTCCTGACTTGCTCTGGACGACCTCGAGGCTCTGAGAGATCAACACGGATATTTTGATTTTTTCTGGACTACTGTACGGACATGAAACCTTAAGACAACTTTTTCGCAAAAATAGCTCGACAGAAAAACTCTTATTGTTTGTACCTGGTGCACAGAGATGCACAAATCTTGTTCGTATGTGTAGTAAATTACCTTCTTAAATTGTTGTGTAAGCTGAATTCATGATATATGGGTCCTAGGTGCCGAAAACTCCATTGATGTCAAATCGGCTTCCGTTTGTGGTTAACTTGTTCACATGATTTTCTCCAAAATTGATTTTCCCCAATCGACGTGAACGTACTGAAAGACTCTGCGAGTTTGAAAAGGATATTTTTATTTTTGCGGATACTTTACAAGACACCTCAACATTTTCAAACATTTTCTCAAACAGCTCCACATTTTGTATTAAATGTACTCCTCTGATAGTGTAAAGGACGTTAAGAGAATATCGTTAGTTTGTGCGCGTCGGGAAATGCGAGCATCCCTGAGCAATTTCACAAAATCATCTGCAACCATACTCCTCAGATGTCGGTATCAATATTAACAAAGAACACGGTGAGGGATACTATTAAAAATTTGTAGCTGATTTATCGTTGCATATAGATTTTATTATAAGGAAGCGAATATTTTATCAGTTCTTTTCAAAAACGCTCGTTTTTGTCTGTATTCTGAAAGCAACTTATATGCGGGGTATGGATTACAGGACTTTAGAAATCGTGTGCAGATAATCTTCTCCCTATAGTATGTCAGAACTAGTTTTTGCTGTTTTTGACGTTAAATAAATAAAACTTTCATGAGAGCAACCGCTAAAAAAATATTTAAAAATATTGGTTGAAGAGAGTGGAGACTGTTGCCCGATCGCACACGTCTTTTAAAACAACACACATTGTCGTTTAAAACAACATTCTCTTCAATGTCTCTAGTTGATGCATTTTTTACTGTACTCCACATTATTTTTATTTGGAAATCCAAGTTTAAACTTAATCGTGTTTCATTTTTTCCTGTTTTATGACTTTTCTTAATAGTTATTTATATTTTTAAGATAGATATGGAAAGTACGAGATACGTTATAATGCTTGTAAATGAAATAAAGATTTCGTTTGGTTTCACATGATGTTCTAATCCCTCGTGTTATCAACGTATTTCTTTTCCACAAAATGTTTATTTTTTTGTAAAAATAAAACACCTATTAAAGTGAAATGAAGACGTCTAAGTAAATGAATTAAATATGTCATTTGTATCAACAGTATTGTCAGCGTCCCATGATTTCTGCAGCGAGTAGTCTATTATATTTTTTGTTTTTTACGTCGATAAACACTCCTTAGCTGCTTAGCAACCAACCACCTAAACAACGCATTAAGAGCGTGTTCATGGCCGTTTAAATACTCGAGAGTCCATTAAAATATTTTAGCGGACTGTCGGGTTTAGAGTTTACCAGTGGTCATAAATCTTCGGATGAATGTCCCTTTTGACCACCTTGTCCCCCTTGCCCCCTTGCGCCGCGAGAGATGGCTCAGGGAATCAATGTCACTGCAGTCCTTCTGACTGGGAGGTCCTAGGTTCGAGTTCAGACGGTGGCAGGATTTTCGACACTAGCTTGTCAGATGTTTCGAATTCGATCGCTGTCTGGAGGAGAATACTAGCGGCCGGCTGCTCTGATCGCCAGTTTTCCGTGTTTCTCCGATAAACACCAGGCGAAAGCCGGAGCAGATAATAGATCTTGCGATTATTTTTATTTCTTGCCCTCATGCTCCGTGTCTTAGTCTATTGTGGTATTGAATATGTGTCAGCGTCTCCGTCAACGCTGTTCGTATCTTCTTCCTGTATTCGTATTTGTAGAGTCGCCTACCGCAGAACCCGCATCGAATGCGTTTGGATGAGGCTTTCTGAGCCAATGGCGAGATATTGTGGCGTCGTTAACACGAGGGCCAGAAACGTTAGGTCGGTGAAAGTGCGCTGCGGGGGAGGAAGGGGTTGAGCCTGAACATCCGGGATTTGGCGCTCTGGCAGTTGACGCAGACAGCGTGGCAGAGTCAAAAATAACCTTAGGCTGTAAACTCCTGGGGAAGCTGGCTAGCGAGCCTACCTGGGAATCTTGTGTGGCGGGGGGTGTATCCCCCCTCCTAAGATGCTGGCAGGCGAGCCTAGCTGCGACAGCGGGCGAGCCTATCTAGGGAACTTGTGAGGTGGGGGGTGTAGCCATCAGCTATTTAACGCGGCGCCATCTGCGCCCGCGTTCTCATTCAGTTTACATCAGAGGGCCTAGTACGCGTAGGTACAGGAAGTGTAAGAGTGGGGGCGAGATGTCCGGAGTGTAAGGGCCAGACGATCTCGGGTGCTTCGTGCACACGGTCCGCCAGACGGCGACCGGTTTAAATTTTGGCATCAGGCCATGTGACGGAAATTGTCACGGGACGGAAGTCCTACAGCTCGCATCACGCGTGGCTTGTTTTTCTGCGGTAAAGCAGGGTATTGGAAAGAAAAGGTTGCCGGAGTGTTTAAATTAAGCAATTTATTGTATCTAGTCTGTAACTTTTCAATATACTATTTTTATTTTTGTTATTTGAATTATTTCTCTTTTCACTACGTCACAATATTTTGATCGTTTCTTATGGTGTGAAAGTGTGAAACTATCGACTGTATACTCCCTGGCGTCAAGTAGTCCTTAACCCAAGTCACCGGACATCATATAGTCTCTGACCATCCCTACTCCATCCCCCAGAAATCTGTTTATTTTATCTTGCAAAAACTTAACGTACAACTCCCCAGCACTGTGTTTTTTGTAATCGTCGGCAGAAACTTGTAAACTATTGGAAACTTATGAAAATGGAAAATTGCAAAAGTTAGAATGAATGCGAGAAAGTATGTGCTCTTGCAGCACCACTAGCTTTTCTTCAATATAGGTTTGTATTTTCTATTTTTTTTATAGTTGTATAATAACATTTAAATAAATAATACATTTCGAAGATTTAATCATAGACAATATATAATGATAATGTAATAGTTTGCCTATTTTTGTTCAATTCATTTCTAAAAATTAAATATGTGCATTATAACTCTGAAGAAACATCTAAAAATACGAATGAATATATAAGACGTAAATGTAATAAATAAGTAAAGAAGAAACAAATGACCATTGGTTTCCCTATTTTGCTTAATGAAAGATTCCTACCATTACAGCAAGAGATATTGAAGGAATGAAATTACTCTCGCGTTATGTAATGATGCGAAATTATGTGATCATTCGTCAAAGTGATGAACGGGTTCAGCAGACTCTAAAGAAAGCAGATCACTAGCCTTGTATCTAGCACTTGACGCACACGTCGCGTTCTTCGAAGACACGGTTTATTCCTTATGTATTTTTTGTGCGTGTCTTGGGTCACTAATATTCAAATCCTCGGTGATCTTGTAGAAGAACGGAAGAGAGCGTGCGTATGCGCGTCCGTCCTCATGTTCTCCCCATCCCGCTTCGTCCTCCTTCCACTCTTCCTCTCCTTCCTCTTCCCACCTCCAGCCTACCGCTTCCTCCACCCTCCAGGCACCCTGGGCCGCGGGCGCTGCCAGGAAACTAGCTCTTAAGCGATAAAGGGTTGGAAACAAGAAACGGGCGTTTTTTACTGCACGGCTCGTGTGAATGGAAGTAGAAGTTCGCGCGAGCGTGGGCGCGGGGTCGGGTGTGGGCATGGGCGCGGGTCGACCCAGCCAGCGGCGGCGGCGGCGATGGAGGCGACAGCGGCGTGAGCGTAGGGGCCGGTGGAAGTGGCGGTGGCGGAGGCGGCGAAGTGGCACGCATCCGAGAAGGGGTGGTGTTGTTGCTTTCGTCTGGAGAAGCCATGCATACGTTCTCTACATACATTTTAGTTCAAGGCAGACTTGACTTTCTCGTAAGCCGAGGCATGGGCGCGGGGGAGTGAAGCCGAGTCCTAATTAATTTCTGCCGTTAATCACTGCACGCCAAAATCCTGTCGGCCGGAGCACAGTATCCCTTAGACTCGGCCCGAGGGCGGCGGGTGGGTGGGCGAACGGAGGCGGCCGCGAAGGCGTGGGCGTGTGCTGAGGCGGTGGGGCGGGGGCGGCGGGTAGCGGCCTGCTGAGGGTGTGACGAGGAGCGGCAAGAGGGACGCAGCGCCGGCCGAGGGGCAGCGATCAGCCTTGTCATCGCATTCTTGCGGGCCGGCGCGCACAAGGAGCAGGAAATTTGTAGTTTCATCGCGGCGCGGCCGAGGGGAGCAGCCGGCCGCCCCCGCCTTCTTCCCCTGCCCCTGCCCCGCCTCCTCGGCCGGCGCCTCGGCCCCCGCGACGCGATAAATTCATCGAGGTGGCGCTGCGTATTGTTTTGTGTTAGGGTGGGAGTCGCCGGAGGCGGAGGCAGGGGCAGTGGCGGAGGCATAAGCGGAGTCATACACGCTGGAGGAGGCGGATGAAATGGGGCGTCGCAGGGGGTTGGGGGTGCAAGGCGGAGGAGAACGGGTAGTAACGATTAACGCTGAGATGAAGAGTAAAGTAGGGAGCAAGTGCGACGGGAATGAGAAGCAGGAATTCTTAAGATGAATATAGGATTGCTATACTCATAAGCGGTGTGTTAACAACGGTCATTGAAATTAAAGAATATTATATGAAGAACAGAGGAATCCCCATCTCGACCCGGGTTTTTCGTTCTGTTTACCCCCGTTCCCTCAGCAAATGCTGAGAAAGTTCATTTCTTTGCTTATAGATACGCATTGTTTCCCCTCAGAAACGTCACTTACAATGTTTTAAAATTTCGGACAATAATACAATAATAATAGTAAAAATAACAACGATAATAACAATATTAATTAGCGTACCCGTTGGAGAACTCTTGAATGTGAAATCATGACCCCACTAACATGAGAGAAATTGAAGCTCAAACGTCGGTTGCAGTAGTAAACCTCATTGAATCTGCAATTGGAAAACTACAAAACTGAAACTTGAAGACAAAACTGAAGATGGCGTAGGCCCGATTTCTTTTCCACCTTCTCGGTTCGCACCTGTTTCTTCCAGACAAGTATTCAGTCATTGGACCGATGTATGGAATGATAGCTATAAATATACAGTAAAAAGTTGACGAAAACGTGAAAAGTGAGCAAAGGGTGAGTATGTGTCTTCCGAAGTGGCATAATGCAGGTTTGGGGTTTCAAATTAAGAAGATAGTAGATCCCAGAAGACTTCAGAGAAATGATTTATCACTCCTACTTGTGAGAAGGACGTAAAGACGGCGAGCAAGGCGAAGAGCAGTGTGGCTCGGACGAAGGAGGAAGACGAAGCCCAACCAGTATCGCAATCCCTTCCGATGGCCCCGAAACCACCCCCTCGCCGGCACGGCCGCTGGCTGGGAGCGTGCAGGACGCGTGCAGGGACCGGTCGCCTCCTCGCCGCTGGCCGCTGGCCGCTCTGCTTTATGCTTCACACTTCTTTGTGGCTGAGTGGCGCCCATTACTTTTGCTTTAATCTCCCTGGAGAGCTCGTTGCGTTCGCGCCGCCCCTCTCCTACGCGATCGTCATTTGTCTGGAGAAGGTGGGGCGCGCGTGTTTAGCGTAAATGAGAGGGTTCTCCAAAAGAGGCCCTGGGGATGGGAAGGGCTTTTGTACTTATGTTGTCTGGAAGAAAACACGATTTTCTTATTTAAAACTAGCAGCAAAATATTAAATTAAGTCTTTTGCTAAACAAGTGTCTACTAGTGTTCAGCAGAATCAAGATAAATTCTTTTGCAAAATTACTTTCGTTTACTTCGCGGAAAATCACTTATATTTGAATTATTTTTGCTATAATATTTTTGTTGATAAAACTTTGGATAATGTACGTTATAACGGATTATTTATTGTAACTTGTGGAGTTTTTAAACAATATTAAATTGTGTATAGTATTACAACTCACAGTAGCATTCACTCACAAGCTCACTAACTATATATTTAATATTTTACAACCATCCATGTTTCAAGACTCCACAACTACAGTAAATATTCTTGCTCTTGATTACATAGTATTTAATATCGAAATTGCTATTGTTCTTTGTTGGACCGGCACTATGCGTGCAATTTTTCTTGATATTCCACAGCGGGGGATGTGGAGAGAACATGGTTTTGGCTACATCATGATTTAAAAGGGCGTTCCAATTGTTGGTATGAACTTAAATCGCCAAACCGTTGCACGAAAAATACTACAATTGTTTTGAAGTTACGAAGTGGATGTTAGCAGCATTGTATACTGGTACGTCGGTTCCGAGTGGGACGTATATATCTCAACTGGCCATGCTATCCTGCGTAGGAGTGGACTGAGCATCTCGTGCGTGAAGAAAACTTGCGCGAGCAAAAGTTCATTCTTGGTCGAATGTAGAACGCGCCACGAAGCAGCGACCATATTGTTGACATCCCACTTCTTAACTTCAATTTTTTACCGCGGCAATGAAACTAGTCTACCTAAACGGTGTCTTCATACTAACAGTACTTGTCCTTATACTTATATACGAATTAAAATAAATTGAACCTACTTGCACCTCTAGCAACATCATGTATTACTCGTCCATTGTCTTGCACCATCAAAACGCTTCTTGTCCCCCTTCTATAGAAAACGAAAAAAACATACCTTACTAGCAAATGTCACATCTATATTGGTCAATCACCATGATCAATATACCATAGCCACGAGAATAATCTACATTGGCACAGATCAACCTTCACAACGTTTCTCGTACATATTTTGATTTGATTTATCTTGTCAAAGATCAGTAAAATCTCTATGTGACGTATGTGGGAGAAGTACATTAAGGCAGGTTATCTTTAGCTCTGGAATCACTTCCACATCCTTTAACCAGAATAATTGATTGATGAATAAAAGTACCAACAAAGCGAGGTTAGTAATACTTGAAAATATTTTCTTATCTAAATTATAAAAAACATTGCGTTAGTAAACGTACTACAGAATCGAATTTGTTAGTGTATATATATATATGTATATGTATATATGTATATGTATATATATATATATATATATATATATATCCGATAGATTTCATTAAGGAAGTCATTAATTGAGTTAGTAATCCAAAAGACGCGCGCAAAACCAAGCGGTGCCGCGAAACGCGGTACCGACAATGGAAGAACGGGTCTTCCGCACGTCCCAAGCCCGCGAGAGGCGAGACGTCCGTTAGTAGTGAGGACAAGCTCGACCAGCAAGGAGAGCAGGTAATTGTGTAATAAACGGAGGAATAGATGTAGTACCAAATGCACTAATAAGTCAGAATAATTGAGACGAGTAGGATTACCAGGATTGTAAGATAATGAACATTGATGGACAGTTATGGACTAAGCGTGGAAAGAATAACAAGGTAACAACAGTGCAGTATATTATAAAGAATTTCTATCTTCTCTATGATTGATTTTCCAGGTTTAATTATTTCTATTATTCTTTGATTTTTAATTATTTCCTTTCTTGTAATCTGACAACAGTCTCCAATATTCCATTTCTGTTCCTTGGATCCTACTTCTATCCCTGACATTAATAGTCCATAACTTAGCTCCATATGTGAATAGACTTTGAACAATTGTTTTATATAGTGTACTTTTTGTGCTTCATTTAATGCTTGAATTCCATATCAATGGATGGACAGATCTTATAACTTGCCTGCCTCTGATTGTTTTGTCCAGGACATCTTTGCTATCACGACCATCACTTGTTAGAGTTACACCCAAATAGTTGAATTCCTTTTCACATTTAATTATGCCCCTATGAGTTAACAGGTCCTGACCATTGCCTCCCACTACCATATATTATGTTTTTGATATGCTATGTCAAGTCCCCACTTTTCATATTCTTCAATTAATTCTCGAGTCATGTTGTGGATTTCATCACCACTGGCTAAGACCAGTTGGTCGTCTACATACACCAAGGTAAATAAAAAATCTGAACCAATTGGTATCCCCATACCCTTACACTCTCTCTTCCAGGTGTGGAGAACTCGTTTAATATATATTTTAAAGAGAGAAGGGGGTATACAGCAACCTTGCCTTAGGACTTTGTTTATTTTAAAAGCTGAAGAACTACTTGAACCAACATTTACGCAGCTTTGACAATTTACATATAGACGCTTCATAGCATTTATATACACCGTATTTATATTCTTATCTTACATAGTATCCCACAGTTTAGCTAGGGGTTGTTGTAACTTGAATTTTATCTTTTGAATGCGAGTAGCGGTTGTGCGCCATCTATCTTGTTTGCGCGCATGCGCCATGACTTGTCCGTGCGCATCGCGCTCAACCTTTTGTTTTTTTCCTCAGTTGTTTTTGATCACTAAGCAATGTAACACGTACATCAGAATATACGATTTGTTTACTTGGTAATCGTGTGTATTTATTCGGTTCGTTAGACTGTTAACCCTTCCTCGCTAACAGGGGTACCGAGTCAAATATTTTTCTCAGATCTATAAATACCATATGAATCTCTTAGCCTAAACTGATTCTTTTTTCCATAATTTGTTTTAAACAGAATATATTGTAAATGCAAGATCTCTCTCAAAAGCCACTTTGTTCCCTCCATTACCTCCATCTCTGTTTCCCATCTTTCTCTTAATATCCGGCTATACAGTCTCCCAATTGTACGGGTAACACTAATGCCTCTATAATTTTCACTTTCGTTCTTATTCCAAGATTCCAATGTAGTCCAAGGAATTCCAAGGAATTCTAAGGTATTCCAAGATTTTCCAAGATTCCAAGGTAAATGAAGAGAGGCTTACATGAAGCACGTGAATGGCATTTGCTTATTATTCGAATCATTTTTTTCTGCAATCTAAAATTTTGGGTACTATAGTTCTGACGAACTGACGTTCCCAAGAATATTATGCCAGATCTCAGGCGGAAATATATATTTGGAAAATACACGCACCGAGCTGCATGAAGGCCGACAATTTGAAAGAACTGTGAATGCCGAATATAATGGACTTAATTTAGTGTTTAAGTCACTTATATGGATATTCCATTTGAGGTGAGACTTAATTCAGAGATTCAGAAAATTTTGTAACATCAGCTAATTTCTTCGCGAACGTAGATAATATATTAATAGTGTATTATTATAAAACATATGTTGTATATTAAACATTATAAATTATACATGTGTCCCACCAACAATGGGCCACCCCGATAACTTCTAAACGGTTCTTGATATGGAAATGCAGTTGGCGCTGAACAATGCTGAATTATAGGGGAAGTAATTGATGATTAAATTTCCAGAAAATTAAAAACATTTCAGACCATATCTCTACTTGCCCAATGATTCTGCATTGTTGAGCGAAAACTCCATTTCGATCTCATGAATCGTTTAGAAGTGATGGGAGTCCCCCATAGTTGGCTGGACTCCCTGTATATTGAGATAAATGAATAAATTCAATGAGCGCTTGTGGTTAAGAAGATTGGACGTTATAGACGACCTAGTCCCTGATGCTGAGGGAAAACTGCCCCCGCATCACTCCACGCGTGAAAAAGAACTTGGGGAGGGTCACAGGCTAAGAAACAAATAAATATTCCGTTTATAGCAAAGAGGAAAGTGTCCTGACACTTCTTTTCTAGTTCAGAGTTTCCCGAATGTACGACCATAGGGGTTCCACAGAGTGCCTCCGATGAGTCTACTACAGATCCCAGGGCAAGGGCGATCCGTGTTGATAGTCTGTTGAGGATCTGTATATTCACGTCTTTAATTTCCGCACGAAATGAACCAAGTTGTTAATATTGTTGGAAAAAATATTTAGCCACCATCATACGTTTAGAATCAAAAAGCTGGTTTTGGAAAGTGAAATACTAACTGTTGAATCAACAAAACGACTTGCAAGTAATGTACAAAAGAAGGGGATTTAGAAATGCAATTTTTATTTCAACTTACGCTGAAAAATGGTATGTCAGAAGATTTTTTTAGAAGTATTCGACCTTCTAATATTATTCTACCTACTCCAGTGACCTTTCTAGATGTCGAATGTTCGTTGACAGCAATTCAGCGGCTTAAAATTTGCCTCGATAATTCAATGACATCTGAGCAACAGTGCGTCTGACGCAATTCGGTCAATATAGAAGCAACGTGGGTGAAACCAAAATAATTTAAATTGCATCAAAATGCATCAAGGGAGAAATGTGTGCATTCTAAAACTCGATCACAGCATTTTCTATTTGCGTAAATATGTAATATTACAATATTACATATTCTCAATGCTGCGAAGATAAATGCCATATATATGGCATTGCGCTCTATCTCTTATATATAATTTCCGAAATTTTATCTATTATAACTTCAAGGCTATATTTTAGAGCTCATGATTAAAATTCATTCAACGCAGTAAACTAGAAATTAAAGAATTCTTTTGAAGTTTCTATTAATATTAAAGCTTTGTTTTTCTCACAAACTCGGTGGACAGTACCCTAATATCCACACGAAACCAGTGAGCCGACAGTCTTGTATCAGTGGTTGTGTATATCAAAACGCGATGTTCTCCCGGGACGCGCTGAATGCCGAGTTGCCTGAGCGAACCATTATCACTTTTGCTTTCCCGAACTGTCGACGGCAACGCGTGTGGCGCTGACATGAATGGTGCGGCAACGTGTCGCTTTCCTCACTCACAAGGCGCGACGACAGACCTGGATGCCGCATCCGAGGAATGTTTGAAGAAAATTTCCTGGAATGAAAACGATACTTTCTCACATAAATTATATTTTAAAATATTTATACTTTTAAAAATTAGCATTTAATTACAACACAGATATTTTAAAATGTTAAAATAATGAGAATGGAACACCAGGATTTTCATGTTTCATTATTTCGACGATTAAATATATTTCATTCACATAATATTATTTATGGACTATCATGAGTTTTCTGCTGCTACCTTTGGACACATTTTAAAACGTATCGATTGTGACCCTTAATAGTGCTACATCTGGAAATATGGGGAGAGAGGAAAGCAACCATCCAATTCTCGAAATGATTGGTAATCGTTTCAGCAAAGCTCTAAATTGTTTTTACTTATCCATCGCTATTGCTTTCTACTTATTTTTTCGTGTTTTCATATGGTTGAATCCTTCCAGAATAAAATTCACGGGGCGCTACTGTTCAGGGGTCCACATACAACCTGGGGCTTTTTTGGTGAAATTCAACCTGGCCGCAGAGAAATAACAACTTTGGCCTCGGCAAATGGCCGCAGCTAAGGAACGAGGCGGAAAATTCAATCCTAGCTGAGATGCTAGATCTGGTAGGAGGTTTTCTCTCTACTGGAAATAATTTTTGAGTGTGACATATTGCGTACATCATTGACACATTGACAAGAACAATTTGTTATATCTAATCAACTATCGGTTATAAACTATTATTATTGAAAAGGTACGAAAGAATAATAATAATAATAATAATAATAATAATAATAATAATAATAATAATAATAATGTTTGAAAGGCATCATTAGATTTCAATTACTTTTCTTCCTCATAAACCTTTTTTTTATTGAAGTTCCTTTATATTGAAGTTACATGGCTGTCGTGTAATAGTTACCAAACATAATTATTATTTTATTATCGGAAGTCATATCTTTGTTAGCAATTGAACCAATTGCAGATACTTACTCCAATGTTCGCTATTAATAATTAAATAAAATATCTATAATAATTACTCTAGCTAAATAAAGGCTTGATAAAATTAATTTAATAACTTATTGTATTCAAAATTTTGAAATCTTCAGCATTGTAAACAATTTCTGTGACTAAGGAAAGCAAAGGAGTTGTGTTAGGAGCACATAGAAATTACTGTACGCTAACGAATATTTCGCATACCACATTTCCTTCAATAAACCTTTAGAATATAACAATCATTTTATCTTGCCATACACAATGCTATTCATAAATACGTATTTTAGGAATCACTGGTTTTATCTCTCCAAAAATGTCTTCAGCAGAAGTGATTACACTATTGCTGCAACTCATAATTGATACGTTGAAGTAAAGAAGATGTAGCTATGAAATTTCAAGAATGGAAATGAAGACTTACATGATACATGTGAGTACCTAGTACGTTCGTTTTATGAAAAGTAATATTAGAGGTTTTTAATGGAGTCCATTGTAACTAATACTTTTTAGTATATTAAGACTGACTCATCGGTTTCCTGAGTAAATTTGCATTGTCTTTATTTTAAGCTGATACTTATGAAATTAGCAGTAGAATGAGACAGAAAAATAGCATAAATGTGCGTAATATAAAGAATAATATGATATTTAACCTTAATTAGCTTTAGCGTGAGAAAACGGAAGAAAGAACCCGGTCGAAGTGCGCTTAGGCGTAGCGCGTGAGCAACGCGCAAAATATTCTTTGAAAGTGAGCGGGTGTGTAGAATACCATCTGTCGGAAAGAGGTGCTGGAAGATGAATGAGTGTTGTAACACATTGACAGGTATCTGAAGACAGAAGCGACTGCAGAATCGACGTCGATGTCCCCAATAGTGTCGGCACTGGAGCATCAGTATTCCTCCACGTGCAGTCATTATCATGGTAATTTTATGTGGCGACAGTGTGTGTCCTTTCTATTTTAATCACTTGCATATTACTTTTCTTCTTTTCATTCTTCTATTCTGTTTATTAATGTTCTTCCATCATCTGTTCTTAATTATTCTTGTCCATAGCTCCCCTTTTTTCTTGCTCCCCATTGTATTTTTTTGCCGTTGGGAAAATACTTGAACATTTATTGTACAGGTTCAGTTTCTTTAATTTTTCTTGCTGTTTTGATCTTATGTTAATACTCACCAGATCATTTCTATAATTTCCTCGAATCCTGATCTCATTTCCTCTTAGCTACATGCAGCTGATTCAACCCACTTGGTTCTTTCATCTTCCACTTTATCCGTTTCACTTCCTTTAATCCTTTATCTCCTTTACAATTTATATTTTTTCTGTCCGTGTAGGCACCTCCTTCTGAACGACTTTCCTTCGGCTCCAACATTTCTACTGCCGTGACTCAAAATCCCCAACGACTCCTTCCACGGATGCTTAAACGGAGAGCAGCATAATCGAACGGGTCGGATCTTTGCGGGGCGGGCCTGGGTGGGGCGGGGTCCGGAGCGCGGGGAGCAGGGCGCTGGGCTAAGGGCGCAGGGCGCAGGCCGGAGCAGAGGCCCTTGCCAAGCGCGGAGACCGTGGGCGCACGGGAGCCGTTGGGATTGCACCGAAAGTCGAAACAAAAGCATCCAAGTTGAACGACTTTGTTGTCGCGGCGGCGACTGGATAGCACTTCGGGGAGGTTCCTTTAGTGTCGATTATAACCGCGCGGGGTGGAGAAGGGCGCGGCAGCCGCCGCGAGGGGAGGGGTCTGTGCGTGGCGCGGGCGAAGGTCGGCGGTTCCTTGCCACCCCCACCCCCACCCCCCGCGGCTCGTCGCCTCCAGAGCGTCTCCCGGAAGTCTTGCGAGCTGTTCCGGGACTCCAGCCGCTTCTCCATTTAGTGGTGCAGCACAGGGGTTATAAGCCCCCTTTCGTGCTTGAATGTCTGCATTTCTGGGTTGGATGTATATGATATCAGCGAAAGAAAATATTTTGAATTGGAACTCTGATGTCAACAAAATTCTATGAGAATAATATTACCTCATTTTTACATATATTTTCAATTAATCAAAACAATCCATTTGGCTATGTTGTAAGCTTCTTCTTTCTCTTGAATACCCAGCAAAATTGCGAATGTTTAAGGGCTGAGTTATTCGCACATCACGTCAAGAGTAAATATTTTCCATGAACTCCCATTGAAATAGAGTACTTCACACTAGAATAGTACTTCAAAAACTGTAGAATATAATAGTCTTACGTGTTATTAATAACGTGCAACCTGTATGTATTAGTCATTGTTTTATTTACAATTGGCTAATTGCGAGGAGTTAACTACAATAAGAATTGCCAAATGCATACGAATATAAGTACAATGAATTTTACAGAAAAAGTCTACATAAAAATCATATAATAAGAATAAGTATTGCAGCCTCAACAGGACATAATTTCTCGTATTATTGGTAACTGTTACATAATATTATCATGCAACTTCTATCCTACTAACACTTCAGTTATCACTTCAGAGTTCTAACCCAACTAAGCGCAAAACATTCTAAAATAATACGTATATTCAGTTCTTTTGAAAAAGTAAAAAGAAAAGGGTTTTCTGACATTTCAGACCCTGTATTGTGCTCTCTTCTTTCAAAAGGTTTTTTGAAGAAGCAGTTCCTCGGTCTGGAATTTAAATAGTAGTGCTCCGATTCCGGAGGCAAAGGTCGTTCATCTGTGCCTTTGCTAAACATTATATCAGAAAAAATACGAAAAACTATTTATAAATAATTAGTGATATATTAACACGGAGTATAGATTTATCCGTTGAATTTATTGCATATGATGCACGTACAAAATCTAAAATACTAATTGAGAATCATTCGCATAGTCCAATGATATTACCTTCCCATTGAAAGTACGTACGTATGGTACATAGGTTAATACGATATATCACTGTATTGAATATTCGCGCCTAATTTATCGTATTGCATTATATTTAGTCTCTGAAAGCAAATGATAAAACATAGTAGTATGTCTCTGCCGACAACTTGTTCATGCATTTTACATTTCATTCCTCAAACATTGATAGATGTTTTCTTTTTACGATTAAGGGACTCATGTTCTAATACAGAAGCCTGTGTATTATTGTCGAGGCGAAACGTAGTTCTGTAAACACGCATACGAATTCATTTTCACACGGTGATCCGAGTGGCCTGCAAATACAGAGTGTATAATCCACCTCGTGCGAAACTCTCATTTTTGAGCGGTATGTTAATAAATATCGCTCGCATGGGGGCGCGGGGAGGGGGAGGCGCTCGGCACGTGTTTCCGCCGCATTTATTCACATTAGGCAGTGCGCGGACAGGCGAGGGTAGGAGCCAGCGGGCGGCGCGGCGGGGGCAGAGCGAAGGGCGACGCCAGCGGTGGTGACGGAGTGGCCGTGGCGGAGCGCCGAGCGTGAGCTGGTGGAGGGCGCAGCTGCAGCTGGGAGGGGACATGCTTGTGGACGAGGCTACGAGGGCACACACAAGCTGCGGAGGAGGTGACGGTAGTGGTGGTGACGCTGGCGTAGACGGCGATGGTCGTAGTAAACGCGTTGGCTACGGAGATGGTGAATGAGAGCCGAGGTAACGACCGCTGAGGCGGCAATGGTGGCGGCTGCAGTGGTATTTGCGAAGATGGCAGCAGAGACGACGGACGCAGCGACGGAGACGGCGAAGAAGACGGCGACGAAGACGGCGGAGACGGCGATGGAGACGGAGACGGCGGAGGCGGAGGCGGCGGCGGCGGCGGCGAAGGCGGCGGCGGCGGCGGAGGCGGCGGCGGCGGCGGCGAAGGCGGAGGCGGTGGCGAAGGCGGCAGTGGCGGAGGCGGCAGTGGCGGGGGCGGCGGCGGAAGCAGTGGCGGAGGCAGAGGCGGCGTGTCGCAGTCGAGCCACAGGGAATGTGGAACAGCGGCCGCCGCAGCTACACAATAACTCCCACGATGCAAGAAACAGCATCCGAAGCGCTCTGGTATTACAATATCCATGCTCGGGCCCAGATAATGAGTGCGGGAGGCGGGGATGGGACCCGGCCACCCGAGGGGAGCCGGCCCGCGCCCGGGAACGAGGCGGCGCGGCGCGGCGAGGCGGGGCCCAAGCGGCGCTGCGTGCGCCTCCCAAATGAGCAGCGGGGGGGGGGGGCGCCGTCGTGGGGGCGGGCGACGCGAGGGCGGGCCGACGTGCCGCCGGGCACAAACACATTCACAGATTTGTGTAATTAAGTGCTGAGACTGCAACAATGCACGCGGCGAGAGGAGTTTGCGAGACGCTCCCGCCGCCGCCGCCACCGCGACCCCCACGGCCCCCGCCGCCGCCACCGCCGCCGCCACCGCCGCCACCACCGCCGCCGCCACCGCGCCGCCTCCGCCGCGTCGCCGAGTAAGTAAGTACGCTGGCTGCGTACGGCGGCAGCGGCGGCGGCGGCGGCGCCCCCTCGCCAAGTCACCACCGCCTGCGCCGCCGCCTCGCTCTAGGAGCAGGGGCCAGCCCGAGGCCCGCGCGCCAAGATCTCCCTGGAGGATGCGCCGCGTCCGTGGGCCGAGGGTCGGGAAGGCGGCGCGGGGGCGCGGGGAGCCAGTTCTGCCGTCCGTTCAACGACGCTCGCTTTCTGGCGTCCGCTTTCACAACCTTTCCTCTCACGTGACCCGCAATGCTGCTGTGCTTTTCTGATCACCGACTACCTCAGTGCCCTACTGTCTTTGTGCAATGTCGTTCCTCTTGGTGCTTGATGTATTCCACCGCCTCTCCACTGCCATTTCCCAAAATCTGTTTGCTGTGACCAGGAGGTCCTAGTGTTCGCATCTGGATGAGGACAGATTTTCGACGCCAGCTTCTTGTACATAGCTGGGTAGCCGTTGTGAACTGAAGAATTCTAGCTGGCGGGGTCTAAACGTCAACTTCGCGTGTTCTTTTCGCTTCATGCAGCAGAATGCCCGAGCAGTACCTTAATAAATAGGCCACGAAACTTTCCTTCCTCGTCTTTTTTCTATCTTCTCCTCTTACACACAGCGACGTTTACCGACATAGTGTCTTAGCTTTAGACTATATTAGACTTAGACTATATTAGCTTTATTACATTCGTCGGAAGAGTAGATGCGAGCTTCGAGCATATCTTGGCTGAGGCCGTGCTTCGCTAGGGGAGATTCCTACAGTGGGAAATCCCGCAAGCGTGCAGCTTGACGCCGGATTTCACCATACAGTGGAACAGTGGGATCTCCACCCTTTGGGATAAAACTTTTACTACACTAACGGGACCAGCACTAACGATACTAATGCCCATAGAAGTTGTTTTATCACACATGACGGGAAACCAGTCAGGAACGTAATGGTTCGAAGCTGGGGGAGATATCTGGTGAGGGGAAACCTTGCAGTATATATGAACGTCGCTGTCGATTCTCACGTTCGAACGGGAGGGGAACGCCACCGCCTTGCGAGAAGTAACATACCCTACACTGACAGGGCTGATGATCAAAGTAGTTGACGAGCCGCGAATCACTAAATACTCACTCACTCACTCACTCACTCACTCACCTGTTCTCTGCGTCCGTGAATCAATGCCTTGCATTCGTTACGTGTCAGAGGCTCTCAGCTCCTTTATCCTCTCCATTTCATCATCTGCACCGCGACACCCACCGCTGCTCCCGCCGGCGCGGCGCCCCTCTGATTTGGTTCTCCTGCGCCCCCTGGTGCGCGGTGCGCCGTTTGCACGCCTGTCAGATCGTTCGTCGATCTGCTGCCGACGGCGCGGCTGTGGGCAGTGGCGTTTTATGAACGCCAGCATGTGCAGAGGTAGAGGGGTGAGGAGGTTGGGGGTCAGGAGCTGGGAACACTCGTGCAGTGGGCGCGTAGCGGACGGAGCCGACGCCCTTGGAAGCTCGATCCGCGGCTTCTTGCAGTTCTCATCTTTATGTGGTCGTCGCTTTATCGAATCCCGCGTTTGCGGTTTTACGAGTAGGTTTTATCGTGTGTAGAGTTTTTTATAATGAAGTGTGTTAGTACTGGTTTGTTGCGAAAAAAAGAAAAGTTTTGAAATTATGGAAATATATTTTCTGCGAACTTTGCTGTCCCATAACGTGTTGATAGTTTGTAATGTAATTTATATTACCTGGCAATGTAAATACTTTTCTTGTATTTCACTGACACTGATATTGCGATTTGATGAAGGTGATAGTAATGCATATATTATAGTAGGCCTATCTTCAGCAATATTATGGAAAATGTGTTGGAATCTCGTACCGTTGGAGAGCTAAGTACATCGACTCGCTTTAATATTCGGTCAGTTTATTATTCTAAGCTTTTTTCTATTGTAGACAGAATAAAGAATTAAATGTATATAAACTATTTTCTCTGTGCAAATACGAAATCGAAAAATTAAAAAATAAATTTGCAATTCTACATTTGGAGTGAATAAATTGGTAATTTACAATGGCTATTCCTCTCGTTAAATGTGAATAATTACGTTAAGAATTATCATATTGTTCGTCAGTTAGATACGAATTACCCCGTGGTTTTATCACTAGAGTTTTACCAATTATGTTGTACCACCTGGACGTGCTCCAATTTCTCGTAGTAACAGAACGGAGTGAAAATATATAGTAATGGTCGCTCACTTAGACGATCTGGCGAAGCGTCAGTAGGTGAAATTGATAAATCCATTGAAGAAAGAAAATAAAAAAGGTTAAGAATTGGAAGTTATATGTAGTATCAGTTTGTAAAATAACTAGTCATGCAAAACCGTCCTTTTTCAAGTAATAATTAAAATGAAAAATTTCTTGCAGTATCATAACGATATGTGATACGCAGAATGATATAAGTTCAAGTTTCAATGCTTCTGCAAGTATTAATAAATTATAATTTTTTCAACTATTCACTGCGGTAAAAATATTCCAACCGATTAATGAACAAAAATAAGGAACAATTCTCGAGCACAATATTTTAAATCTTCACGGACGCCTTTCAGTCACCTAGAATTTCAGGACTAGCATAATTATCCTTCGTAGGTTAGTTACTATGACATTGTATTTAATTGATACTAAATTACTATAAAGTACAATATTTTTCAACTATTAAGCATTCTTTTTACTGGCGGAATTGCCTTTCAAATTACCGCATTTCAAATTAAATTCTTTGAAACTATCATGCAAATTTATTATTCTGTCTTATTAAACAACCTGTTTTAATTACCCTTAAAATTTGTGCCCAGTACTGTGCAGAGTAATTTTTGCTTTTAATGGTTTGGAAACGCTGATGAATATGAAAATAATTTTTGAGTTACTCATGCCTATAAATACAAACGCGATCTTTAATACGTTCTTGTAAACACTTTCATATTATTGTCATGACAAGTTCCTTAGCCATATTATCTAAAACCAACACTTTTTCCGCGCTATAGAGTTCTTATCATACTTCACAAACGTAGCAATTCTGCTTCTCCCTAGTTTCACCGGGTTCTTTCCCTAATCTCAACAAGCATACTCCGTAAATTAAATATTCCGAAATTTGGCTCTAAAAAGAATTACAAAGGCTAGAATAGATCGTATTACTCAGCTAAAGATCCTTCTCATTACCAAAATAACGTTTGGGGATTTTAAATATACAGTGTAGCAGCTTTGTTTTTGTGCAGAATTCAACTGTGTAGACAACTATGATTTCAGGCATTTTCCCTACCCTTTTGAATCGAAATTTATGATGGGTGTAAATCAATTTGAGGACTCATATTTTCAAGTGCACTGAATGTCGCTGAACTTTTCGTCAAAAAAGAGAGTAAACACCTTAGGCGTCAGACGTGCACTTTTGCAGTTGCTTGTAATGAGGAGAATTTCATTTCGCGTACCATTATATTCATAGCTACCATTCATTTAAGTGCGCATCTGACGATGTAGTGAAGAACTATACAAAAACAATTTTTCATGATTTCTATTCTTAGATTTTACAATTCGTATCCTAAAAACTAGCTAATAATTTGTATAACAGGCCCAAGTGCTAAAAGAAGAGATGTTAGCTATTGACTACCGAAATCGAAGTTGCGCATTCAAACCTGCTTGTGTGTGACACGTCACACTTAAGGTATGTAAAAGAACTCTATCTAAATACCCTACAAGATTAAATGATTTCCCTAATCAGATCCAAAATTCCTTCAATCTGGGAAAGACACAAGTAAAGTGACAGAGAACTTCGCCCCCTGGCGCTGAAAATGATTGTCAAAAATAGCGGGCGTTCATGTCGTGTTAGTTTAAATATATCTACAATGCAAATGCATCCCATGACGGATAGGAGTTGGATACGTTTCCAGAACACGAGCATCGAATAATAACATACTTTGTAAGATATTGAAAGTTTCGTTTTTCTAACAACATACGTTTTCGTTGTGTTTCATTGGATGCCACTGGTGAGAAAGTAATGCGCCTTTTGCGAACTACTCGCAACTTCTTCTACCAGTAGGTTAGCGGTGCGACTCTTCCCAGCGCCGAAAAGTGAAGAAGAGCTAGGGAAAGAAAAGTTATTTCAGGAGGCGGCGGCAGTGGTGTCCATCATAAGCAGGAATGCCGACTTGAGTCGACGCGAGGAACAAAACGAGCGGTTATTAAACATATATCAAGTAATCAATCGTACGCGAGCGATGAGTCCTCCATCCGGGGTTAAGAACCCCTGATCAAGCACGCTTGTCTGGCAAGTCGGCGCTCGTTACCTCTGCAGAAAGAAAAGACGCCTAGTACGCGAAGAAATATTCACGGAATGTTAACACCTTGCGAGTTATATAAGACTACTCGCAGTATAGTTATTTGAAGCGAAAGCCACTTATTCATGGACAAACGAGACCAAGAAGCGATAATTCGAAATTCCTAGAATATTATTCAACGGCTTGGCGTGCAGCGATGTGCGCCAGCTCCAGACTCTTTATCCGGAGGCGGTTCCTTCCCTTCATGCAGCTGTTTTCTCCTCTCACTTTTCGTCGAAACATGGATAGTATCAAATCGGGCCGTGCGTGTTCTCTTGGTTCTAATTAAGACTCCCATCAGAAAGGGAAGATCTGGAGTATGAGTATGAGATTTTACTAGCGATTACTGTGCTGACTTGAGATGTCAGGAAGGAAAGTGAGGAATTTAAAAAGAGCGAAGACGTACAAGTAATCAGAATAAAGTAGAAACACGAAAAGCGAAGCGAATAGGAAACGAGAAGTGAAAAGGTTACTGAAAAAGTACGAATGGGCAGGTTAAAATTGAAGAAAAATCTATTGCTAAAATTGAAAAAAATAAGTGATTATTGATGAAAATGAATTATTTTATGACACTAAAATAGCTACCAATGTTAATGTATCACAAAGCATAAGCTTACAAGCATATACTTAAATTATGAGGAAATCATCCAATAGAAAGGAAATTGAGATAAAGTATTCAAGATAATTTGATTAACAAATAAATGACAATAAATATAGGCATGACGAAGCACGAAGTAACCCAGAAGGAAAGACATTGCGAAATTCAGTCGAGCAAACAAAGACAAGAGAAGAAGGATAATTCGGGGAACGGGAAGAGAATCTTGGACTCACTTGCGCACAAAGATGTGAGAGCTTGAGAAACGACCTTCTATCTCCTTCCTCGCCTCCGACTCCGCGGCTGCGGCTAACCTTGACACCTGGGCGAGTTGGGCGATGACGACAGATGCACGATGATCGATCTCCAGTGTCTGCCTGACGCCTCACCCTGCTCAAATACTGCGCCAAACAAATCGGCCGTCCGGCGGTGCCCGGCCGGAGGCCCCGTGCCGAGTCGCCCTGCGCTGCGCCGCGCCGCGCCTCGCCACCCCACGCCTCGCCACTCTTCGCCTCGCCCCGCCACACCACACCACGCCACACCACGCCACGCCACGCCACGCCAAGCCACGCCACGCCACGCATCGCCGAGGCCGCGCACGCGGCGTGGGAGGCAGCCGCACTTATTGAGTAATTGATTCGTGTTTGGAGGACGGCTCCGAACGTATCGCTTTCATCATTTTTCAATCGATTGGCGTGGGCCTATCCGGGCCGGGCCGGGTCGGAGGTGGAGGAGACGAAGGAGGCGGAGGAGGTCGGGAGGAGGATGTGGAGGTGAGGTGGGAGGGGCGGAGGGGCGCTCTTTTTGCTGCGATGCGCCGTCACCTGAGGCGTGGCCGGCGGGCCGTGCGCCGCCGCGCGGCCGCTTTTTGTGGGCCTTCGGCGGGGAAATTACATGGCACGGCTTATTGATAGCGCTACCGGAGATAGAGCGGGAAGCCGCGGAAACGGAGCGGGAGGGGCGGCGAGGCGAGGGGGGACGGGGGAGGAGGGGCCTCTGCCGCCACGCGAGCACCCAGTCCTTGCCCCCCCTCGACTTTCAATTTGCTGACCTTCCCGTGATGGGCCTAGTTAACGCCTTCGGTTCTTGCTCAACACCTGCCTGCATTCCGTTGTAAAGCTTTCCGTGCTTACGTAACGTCTGCGCCGGAGCTGCCCTCCGTGGATTCTGATCGTATGAGACGTGCCCTCGTCACTATACCCGCGCTCAGGTAACCTGATTGTTCGTATCGGTGAAGTTCGCTCCTTTTAAGAGTTTGGGTAGATGTATAACTCTTATGTCTTTAGAGTAGCTACAGCCTTCTATTGAGATGTTTTTAGGAGAGAACTGTCAGTATTATTATGGGAGATATTCTGTGACATTATGTGGCCATAATGCATTGACTGCATTCAGTCTTAAATGTAATCGTGAGACATGTTTCAACAAGATGTAAAAACAGTTTTCTTAATATTTGTTGGGAAATCATCCTATTACGTAGTCTTCTGTGGTGAACATTCTAGGGTCTTGGTAACTTATTATGTAAATTAATAACGAAGTATGAGGCCGAGTTCCTTTCGACAGTTGTGCCGTGGCGGTATCGGACCAGAGGACAGCGGATTCGAGTCTCGTCCTTGTATATCATTGAATTTTAATAATCGGTCCAAATATTACTATCAGGTCTCAGATCTGATGTCATGCATTTCATTAGAATATTTCACTTAAAAAGTGGTCACCCCACTATTGGTAGTTGTAAATGACAAAGTGCTGGTTGTTCAGACTTAGCGATGGGTGGTTGATTGGCTAATTGTTTATCGGCGAATTCGTAATAGATGTACAAGACTTCTACACTAAAATTGTTAAAACGTTTCTTTAGTGAGAAACCACTCCATTCGAAACCTGTTGTAAATTAATTTGCAAAGGTATTTTACGTATTATATTTAATATCATGTATCGTGTATCTTGAACTTCTGACTAATGGATTAATTGTAACTATAATTTTACTGATAACTGTATAAAATTACTTATACAAAGTTCTTCTTCTGTTTGATATAAGTGAATATTATCCTATATTCGACGAGCGTCGAATTCACTTCCGCTTATTAATGTATTTAATATCTTGTTTTTCAATTATCGGAAACATATGCAGTTGGAATAGCTGTTTTAATTTTTCACTCTTGTGTTGACGTAACAAAATGCATGTTTAAAGATTTAAAAGTACTGGTTCAGTACTGGTGCTTTTCAAATCTGTGTTTTGCGGATATGGAGAAAACGATATTATCGATGCGGTGCATTACTAAGAAAAATCTGAAAAAATCATGTTAGTAAAGTACATTATAACGAACAAAAATAATCTTAAAAAGTTTTTCCATGCCTTAATAGTTCAATAAAAAATATTTTTTTGTACACCAGCATTATAAACAACCTTTAGGTTGCAAGAAATCGTTCATAATCGGGCATTTAACGGCACAAATGATTCCTAACGTTGCTCATTTTCAAAACATATACCTATGCAATAAAGCTTAACGTTATAATCTAATTGCATAAACTACTCTTATTGCATTTTATTACTTTTATTGTCAGACCATTCAATAACCTTCGAAGGAAGCATTTGTATTAAAAATATTTTTACTCTAATTAAAACTATAAAGATAACAAAACTATCAATTAACATAAAGCTTGAAAATAAAAAATAATACACCCATTTACATCTCTGTGCCTTAAGGGCCGCACGCTACAAAATACTCGTAAACAACAGCAGGCGAAATGTGTTTTCATATACGTTTACGAATGTCATGTAGTCACATTTACCGTGCCTATAATTACTTTCAGCTCAAAGAACTTTTAGTAAGATCTCTGTTACTTGTATTTTCAAGTATATTACCTCGTCTAATCTTTACTTGGTAGTTTTTTATTTATCATAAAAAAAGTGTGTGAAAACACAGTTAAATACTTTGACGTACTATGGAGAGAACTGCAACCTGTACACATTTTTTCTGCGATCCCTACCCTAACTCTCCTTCTACATTAAGTAGAATTATTAATACTGGTAACAACGAGCGTTTTTGGTAAGAATTGATTAGACAATATTCTTCCGCCGTAAAAAAAAAACTATTTCCAAACGAAAATCACGTACAGATTTGTTTTCCATTAATGTGTACTTCGTGATAGCATCGACATACCGTCGCGAAAACATGGATAAGAATAATTGTCGTCGGATGAACTGTATTTCTCACTCAGCTCACGAAAACGTGAGCAGAGAGTGAAGATTCATTTATATAATAGAAAAATCAGGGGCTTCTCAGTGTCTCTTGCTCTCTTCCCATCTCATTCTCATTATCATATACTTTGTTGCTTTTCGAGGAATGAAAAAGAAATGATTCTCAAATAGCATATACTGTTTCGCATTATTGATGAATTTGCAGTTCTAGAGAATTCAGAGTTCAACTAATATAAGACCTGCGATAGTAACGTTTTGAAATTTTCGAAATTACAGAGATTTCGCCGAAATAATACTAACTTCAATTTTTATAGTCTTTTGATACATACGAGGACAAAATTTAAAAAAATTGGAGCCGTTTTAGAGATAAAAATTGCTTAAAAGTGTTTATATTTCACGCCAAATTACACGAAAATTCTAATATTTTCAAATATTATATAAAGTCTCATATTTGTACCTGACTTTATATCAAGATCTGTCTTTAAAGAATAGATTTCATTAAGATTAATATTGTAGTTGTAAGAAAACTCCGAAAAATTTTGCAGTCTGCGAAAAATCAGTGTTTTCGAAGAAAATGAGACATGTACCATTCTTTTAAGCGTCTTTTGCGCTTTCCGAGGACAAAAATAAGTGAAGCAACTTTCGATAAAATTTTGAAAATGTTTTAAAGGCTTCATTTAAAATACCCTCCAAATAAAAATATTCGTTCCAAACTCAGAGGTCCTTGAATTCCTTTACATCGATGGAGATCTATTAATTTTTGAGAAATTCGGCTGAACGGTTTTAGCGCTATCGCTGATCACACACAGAGAGACGGATGGACAGACAGACGTTTTGCCGTCAATCGATTTTTCGGTATCATCGGCTCACAAAATTTGTATTCCAACTACACATGTTAGAGAAAGTAATTTACGATAAGAGAAATAAGATTTATCCACGTTTTCGTTATCAGGGCCCGGAAATAAAAAGTTTTTCTGTCGAAAATTTGTCAATTTCCGGAAAGTGTCTCTCCTTATAAAGTAAGGGCGAGAAAGTAAAACTTCAAGGAAAACAAAAAAGTAACATATTGATCTGGCGTACTGTATTGAAAGGCTAATAAGGGATTGAAAAAGGGTTTCAAATACGGTTTATATTTTAACTTCGGTTTCATTGGGAAACTAGTGGTATTACATCTGCTTTTTTTCCCTCATATTATTGGTAATAATTCCGAAACAGTATAAAATTGCAAATTCTCACCTATTCAACCAAAATTGAAAATTGCTTAATCTTACGGAGTGCAAAAGGTTTGAAAAACTACATAACATTTTTTTTATTTCAAAAGTTTAAATGAAAGAGGCTTTTTGCTATTCAATTGAACGAATTGTTCTCGATTCTTGCTAGAAAAGTTCAAACAAAAAATAAATTAGGAGGAGGAGATTCCAACCCAAGTGCTGCGGTCGACATACACACACGGGCTATCAGTTGCACTTCTCTGACAACAAATATCTAAATTTATTGTGCTGTAATAAGTTTGTAAACTTACGCTGATTGTTGTGCATTATCATTCCAAAATACGCGAAAACTTCAGTTACTTAAAAAAAGAGTACATACAATAATTTAATGATGTAATATTGACAAATACACATGTATGAAACCAATTTCAATGGATCGTGGTTTTGCTCCACGTTTCTATCCACCTTTGCCGTGAAAGCTAAGTAGGCATTTTGCGCTTCTGGACACCCATACCAATGCAACCATATTCGCCTAAAACGTCGGATGGACTATACTTGTGAGCTCGCACATAACAGTAGCCGTGAGAGAGCATTTGACTTATTCAGCCGAACAGAACCCTTCATTACAGACATTAACAAACTTGTTTCGTTAATTTATGAAAAAAAAATGCGGAAGAAATTCGATTAATTTCTCCAAAATTATGTCAATAAATTGCAAAAGAAACCTACGAAATATGTTTCTGAACGTTCTGCGAAATAAACGTCATGACTGGAAGTTTCATTCGTCATAACCCACTACTATGTCTTATTAATATGCCTACGAATACTAGCGGTGTTTGCTTTTGAAATCGTATATTTAATGTCATAACAAAGATTATGTAATTAATTTATGTAATGTCTATAACACAAAATCAACATTACATAAATATTATGTAATTGAAACGAGAAGAGTTAATCTTCTCGATTAAATTACATGTCAACTGTAAGTAATGATATGAAGACGGTACATTTCAGTGCAGGGTGATCGCTACCGTTCGGCAGAGCCAGTTGGCCGTTCAGGTCAGAACATTTCTTCAGCCGAACACAGAACTACTCTGAACATACCTTGAATTTCTGTTTACTTAGCGCAACATCCGAGCGCTCTTATTGGCCAAACTTTTGAAGTACAAGTCCGATCTGCCCATTGGATGAACATACCATGCAAGGAGACTTCGTTGAGAAGGAGTAAAATATCTGATTGTAATATAATAACTTGGTTGTAAAAGCTTGAGAAATTAAAATATGTTGGTCGTCAACCACTTCCTAATTCAGTCATCAATACGACGAATGATCATTGCTAATTACAGGGGTAGCCGCAAACTGGGATGTTTATCTTTAAGTTACTAATTGAAAGTCATTTTCATTATTTTTTTTTTGTTTTTAACTCTTCTATAAATCAAATGTGTGAATGCATTATCTAAACTTTTGGCGGCTATGCAGGCCTGCAAAGTGTTAATAATATGCTTTTGAATTAATGAACATAATAGCATGTGCCACAAAATTGAGAAAATGTATTACTAATAACGCTCTTATTTCAAACATCATTATAAATGTAGTGATCACGACAACAACTATTGCCAATATCACCGCCGACACCGCCATTTACAAACTGGACCACCACCACCACCACCACCACCACCTCAGCTACCCCCTTTACTTGCATGGTCTACACTGCCACCATCAGCACTCCCTACTAACATTACTATTACCATTAGCATCCCAACTACCAATACTTTTGACACCACTAATGCCATTATTACCATCGCCAGCATCAATCACTAACGCAGCTATAACGAAACATCAACATTATCACTATAAGTACTGGTACCATCCTTACCCATCACTTCACTACCAACCCTTCACAGCGATGTCCCATTCGCTCAGGACCAAGGGTCGCACGAAGAAAAATATCAGTGCAGTGGGCGGGGTAAAGCTTGGGCGGAACGAAGGAAATTGTGCACTCGGCAGCCGAGGCACCGCCGCAACCACTACCACCGCCGCATCATATGTCGGCAGCGCGTAGCAACGGCGTCCTCTTAACCCCTGCCTTCTCGGTTTTCCCACTGCTGGACGGCGCCCCGCCTCTCTCTTACCCTGCCCCGCCCTACCCCACTCCACCCCACCCCTCCCCACCCCTCCCCACCCGCCTTTGCCGGCCTGCTCGCCCACCTCCGCTCTTCGCTCTGGTGTTTGCATGTTGCTGTGATTTCATTATAGTAAGATAAGATTAATGTCTGCAAAAAGCTTCTCACTGGATTGCAAGTAATCATGCTCAGCCCTATAATTCTGAAGCATTTGCGATAACCCCTTTTTGCCCCGGCCCTTGCGACCCCTCGGCCCGCGCCGTTCCCGTCTGCGACCGCGTCCCCGTCCCCGTCCCTCGACCGGTCGCCCCGCCCCCGCATCTCGCTCCGCCCCGTCCTGCGCTGCGCGCGGGGCCGGCCATTACTCGTGAGCCCGCAGCCCCAGGAGGGGGTGGTGGGGTGGGGCGGGGCGGGGGCGGAGGCGCTCTACGCGCTGACCCCGTTCGGCTGACCGGCGTTGGCCGCCGCCGCCGCAGCCCCGGCCCCACTCCTCTGCGTTCCCGCCCCCGCTGCCGGCACCGCCGGCGCCGCCTGCTCTCACGTCCGCCCTGTCGTCCCCGCTGATCCCGCGCTGCCGCCCTCGCCCTCGCCCTCGTCCGAGCAGCCTTATCGCAGGGGCAGGCGCCAAGCGGGGCGGCCGGGGGAGGAAGTGGTGGTCAGCTAGCTTCGCGCAGCTCCTTCCAGCGCCGCGCCGCTCCCTCTAGAAAGGAGCTCAAAGCTTGCGCGGCAGAATGGTACACCTTCTTTCGTCACAGTTACTATTGTTCAAACTGTACAACTGGCCTTGCACTAAGTGCACCTAAAGCAGTGAGGTACTTGTGAATTGTCCTTACTGTAATCCGAGATATTAGAGTTCGAGCAGGAAATTGCCCATACGTGATCCACGGCGATAAGTTTTTTTTGTTGATATAATTTCTAGAACAGAGTTCCCAACCTTTTTTTTTACCGCGTCCCATCTGTCAATAGCAAAACTTCCCACGACCCCCTTTCGCATTTTTAATTCGTAATGAATAAAACAAGTGTTACATTGAGTAACAATATATTAATTTTTTTACTCTTAACAATTTTACAAGGTAATTATGTTTTATTACCTCGTGTTAAAAATTCTCGTTTTTTATTAGATCAAGAAAATGCAATACGAGTTATGCCTAATTAATATTAAAATTTGAAATTTAAATCAAAGAACGGACAAGAAAAATTAGTGAGAAGGATGAGCAACCATATTTTACCAGATTCCCTATCCTTGGTTGAGTATTAGAAAGTGCAAAACGTAAATCATTAGCAATGTCAACTTCGCCCTGATACTTTTTTTAAATTGCAACAACTGCTGAAAACGCTTTCTCACACAAGTTGCTCAATTCTACATAGCAAATAACATACTGAGGATGTTCGACGATACTCTTAAGGATGCAAATAATTCGATATTTAATATAATCATTGTTATACTTGCGTTTTTCCGTTGAACTCATCTTGAACGATATCTTATGTCACAAATCACATAATGAAACAAGGCAACTCTGACAAAATTCATATCTTCTTAGCGCGTCAAGTACTCGGGAATGTTCGAGTATACCATGGCTCGATGGGTCCCGTGCGCTCTTGGCTAGTCTCTACACCTCCTTTGGGGAGCGTGCCACTACTTAGGGAGTCAATGTTCTACGAGAAATGGTATTTACAAGAATGATTGAGAATCTTCGTGGAACATGTTCACAAAAAAAAACTCTTCATTTAAAAGGATTCCTGAACGAACTTATAAAAGAGGGATTCCTATCCATTGTTACGAATAATTGGTGCTATTTAAGTGGGATCTAATATGTACGGACTATTCCCTAACTTTTTGATAACTTAGGTAAAATATCGTAATTCCAAACAGATACGATGATTTTCAAAAATAATTTTCGTTTACTCTGACAGTTGTGATACTTAAATTTATAAGAATCTTATAGGTACAGTGTAATGCTGTACAGATAAGACTAAAACAAACCTAAAATTAAAATCCTATTGGCAACAAATAAACTTTATTCTCCACACTACGGTGATATTTTACAATTTTTGGAAATATCATACCATTGTAAAATTAATGGCAAATAAAATAGTACTTTTCTGTCATCTTGAAAATCATTATGAAATTCGCTGTTTTATCGAAATGCGTTTAAAAATTACGATATAACAATATAATGATTACTGTTAAAAATATTTACTTAATATAAACGGACAATGTGATTCTTTACACAATTTTGAAGTCTGAATTACAACTGGGACAATTTAAAAGATTTTCAGTTATATATTTATTTTTATTGAACATAAATAACGGTTAAATAACTGTACATGAAATCCGGGGGAGAAAACGTACGTTTAAAATTCGGAAACATAGCAGGGAACAATATCAGCATTTACTCAATAGGTGAATTGTTAAGTGCGATTTTAGACAAGGTATCCCTACGAGTGGTAAGAATACATAGTCACGCGTTTTAGAAATATTTGCTCTCAGATGCACAGCGCAAATAATAACTAGTAAAATTATCCCTACGAACACTTTGGTGCAGATTAGCAATACATCAGTGTAGTTTAGATAACGATATTATTATTATTATTATTATTATTAATTTTAAAGAACGGGAGGAATGTTTGTCCTTATTTGGGCTCGCCAAGGACATTAGTAGAGAATTTAAATATTTCAATTGCTAATGATTTTAGGGTATACTTTAACATGCATAAAATAACACATTATCGACTAAATTATTCCATTAACAACTACGTGGAGACACTGTAGCTTAAAATATGTTCAGAGCACCGAGAAACAGGCAGGGTTTTATGAATTTTCCAATACTAAAAAAATAAAATTTCATATTTATAAACATGTTCGACAAATTTTAAATATTTAATGATTCATCGTCTAGTAATTGTAAGTATTCTTACCTCATTTTCTTCCAACAAAGTAATGCGATTCGGTGACATATCACGTTTGTCACGTATATATCCAGTTTTTCACAACCACTGGGGACAGGAGAAAGCAATAAATCTAAGTCTCGCCGATAAAAATCACACCCTCCAAACCTTTATCTTCATTGGAAGTCCAATATAATGTACACATTGCCGCACTCGCTGGCCTCCTATAGATGTGTAGGGACAAACTGCGCGAGAGACGGGTCGAGACAGGTCAGAACGAAAAACTGGTCTAAGTGTTTCGTTATTGCAAAAGACTAACTACGATGCCGTCAAGAGTCCAATATTCCACCAAACGAGGTGTCAATCCAGATAATTTGGTGCCACCTAAATGCAATACCCACCCTTTACCCAGCTGTGTTATCTATCAACGACGTTTCCCTTCTCTTCGCCCACCTCTTCTTCGCCGTCTTTCTCTTCGCCATAGCCCTCCTCATAGCTGCTGCCTCCTCTTCGGCACTACCCTCTTCGCCGCCGTTGTCTTCTACCCGTCCTCCTCACCCCCTATCCTCTTCCCCGCCGTCCTCGTCTTTGCCATCGTCCTCGTCTTCGTGCCGCCGTCCTCATCTTCCTCGGCGTCCTCTTCGCCGTCTTCTTTCCTGCCGTCCTCGTCCCCATTCTCCTTTTCGCCACCGCCCTCCTATTCGTCGCTTATTTCTTCTTTACAACCGCCATCCTTTTCGTATCCGCACTCCTCTGCGCCACCGTCCTCTTCCTCTCTATCGCCCACTTCCTTGCCACCGCACTGGTCTTCGCCGCCATCCTCCTTTTCGCCTCCATCCTCCTCGTCGCCCTCTTTGCCACCGCCCTTGCCATTCTTCCTGCCGTCATTTGCAAGCCCTGCGCCAGCCGGTGGTTGCGTCGGCTGCTTCTGCTCCGGCTGATGCTGCAGCGGCGGCGGCGGAGGGCGGCGGAGGGCGGCGGAGGGCGGCGGAGGGCGGCGTCTTGTGCTGCGCGGGGCGGCTGGAGACATTCCTGGCTATTTTTCTCCGTCGGGCGCGGAAGAAAGCGTGGAGGTAGATGAAACCGGAACCCGGCTACCCTCCCTTTGTCTTGCGATCCAGCTCTTGTACCAATTACGGGAGGGATGTTCTCGGGCGCTCCCCTCGGCGCGCAGGCCAGGGGACCGGCCGGCCAGTGGGACGCCGGCGCAGGGGCCGTTTGTTCTTAATTACTTTCCCAATAAAATGGCAAGTGCCGGTCATTGTTTCCATTTCCTTCTCTTGCGCCGCGCTGCCACACCGCGCTCCCGCCCTTCGGCCGCCACGCCCAGACCCTCGGGCCCCGCACGGACGCCAGCGGCCTCGCATGCGATAGCGTCCAGCCCGCCCCGCTTTTCCCGCCCCACCTCCCATGGCCCTGGTCACGCTCGGCCCTGCCTCCTCCTCCGCCCTACTTCCTCCCCCGCCTCTCACCCCTACCTACGACATCTGTGCATCTTGCACAAAGCCCAGCATCCATCACTTCATAATTTGTTTTGTATTATTCCGCTGTAACTCATAGTCTTGTCATTGCTTAAAACTATATCACTTTTTTTGATTGTGCGTTGTTACATCTTACTTACGTCACCTTTATCTTCGTGCAAAAAATTTGCAATCCTTTTCTGACTGCTTTCTCTTCATCCACATTTTAATTATTCCTCTTGTCTGTTTCTAATTTTCATTGTCTTTACTCCGCTTTAAATATGTGACCATTCAAATTTGTGATAGCGTTTTCATTCATTGACGTAAAGGAAACTTTAAGGGTCTTTCTCTTTGTCGTTTTTCGTACTCTTAGCTACATAATCTTTATAAAAACTGACTCAGACGAGTTACCACTAAAGTTAAATTTTGAGAATATTGATTTACTACTCCTTCGAAAACAAGGTTTCTGTTTCAATAAATTATCTTTTGATTAATGCCATTAGAAGATCGTGGATCACAATTCTTATCTCCGTGTCATATTTTAACATGTGGTTTATATTCTAATCACCTGTTATTGCGATAAATTTGATCTTATTTCTGTTTTTCTGTCTCTGAGACCATTATGTATGATTTGGTATGTAGTGGTTGGTTCATTTCAGTACCTGAAGACGTAGAGCGCTAAACACGCTCGAAACGAATTAAAATAACAACTTTCGCGTCATAATTGACTTGCCCTCAGGTTATATTATTATTATTATATATCCCGAAGATTTTTATAATTACGATTGTAGTTTGTTTATGAATGTGATATGATTTCATCCACTCGCTACAGATTTATAGGAAACGTGGGAAATTAAACAGCTGTGTATCTCTTTCACGCCTTGAGTTACGCCTGGAGAAAGAAAATCGAGAACAGTGGTCCGACAAATGCGTTCATTGGGATGTGATGAGTAATTTATCGAAAGAGATTAATGGTTTATTCGAATTGGAGCATCAATGAAGTGTCGAAGGCAATGGATTGTCTGCTCGTCATCTGCTCTTTTCTACGGCAAGTGTGGAGGTGTTGCTAAATGCGACTGTTCACATATGTGTGGAAGTTGTGCTGATGCTGGGTGGTGTGGTTAGTCAGGATGTTAATATGGGAAAAAATGAAATTGAATACAATGGAAGTCCCTGGCTATATCTGATAAATTGCTTCGACTGGTAATAAAGAACTCATACTCTGACAGAATAATGAATGTACTTGGAAAGTGCACGTTAAGCTCTCGTTCTCCGGCGTATGATTTAAAACGTATAATAGTCTGTTTTCTTACAATTTATTAACATATTAATTAAAGTAAGCTCGTACGAAGAATTTTTATTTTAAAATTAATTTTAATTAACTTTTTTATATTATAACTGAGTTAAGAGTATGATAAGTTATAATTACGTAAATATAATTATTTTACGTATTATTTGGTGAGATAATGAGAATAAGTTCCTAATAAAATTCAGAAGCAGTCGAGTTTAATTAAATCTTCAAATTTTATATTGATGGAAATTCAAAGCTAGTGACGTCACTTCGAATTGCGACAGTAGAAAATTATTTCCTTTCCGAGCGGGTCGCATTTATTTTATTACAGCGTTCCAGAAATGTTTTTTTTTCTTGATACGTCGTTGAACTAATGAGCTCGTCAGTGTTAGTATTTACATTAGCAGCAGGTTCAGGGCACGGTTGTCGGTACGAGCTACGCTAGTTGCGGTGAATGAGGCAACAAGCAAAAACTAATACCTTTAATATTGTACTATGGTTATTAGTGTCGATTAAACAGCTTCTTCTAAGGGTAGGCGCAACGAAAGAGGAGGTTTATTATTTACGACTATCGATTGGGTATTTGCGTCATTAGCGTATCGTGTGATCTGGAAATCGCTCCCCCGGCCGGCGTCGCCGCTTGTGTTGCTGCCGAGCGCCTCCTGCCCGGCGAGGGGGCGGGGCTTCGCGGAAAAGGCGCGAGACAGGTGTTTTGTTCCATCGACGCCTCGTGGCGGTGGAGGCGGCGGCGAAGGCGGCGGCGGCGCCAACGACGAAGGTGGTGGCGCGCGTCCGCCGCCGCCGCCGCCGCCGCCGCCGCTGCCACGGCCTGGTAGTAAATCAGCCGGCGACGCGCCGCCTCTCACTTGGCGCTGCGAAATAATGAACAAAAAATCGGCAGCCTCTGTGTACGTTGACACAACCACAATGTTTCACCGTTGAATATATTTGAAGGAATTGATGAAACAAAATGGGATCAGGTTGTTCGTGTCACGTCTTGTTAATGATGATCTCGCTGTTTTTATTTTAAAGATCCCATCTGTACATTTTCTTAGATTTGTTTTATATCTTTGCCATTCTGCAAGAAGTAGGTCCCTGCTTCCAATTTGCTTAAGTTCAAACTTTTCAAAATTTTATTATGCCTTTTGAAATCAGAATTGAATTGTAAGTTAAAGGGCTTGAAGACAAACGCTGGCGATATGTCCGCATGCGAATGATGACTTTACGTGTACGAAATAAAATTGCTTTCTTAGTGTACACAAGTGTTTTTCGAAGGAAGGGGTTTCGTTTTTTATTGTACGCTGAATTCATTCCCGAGTGACATTGAGACACGTGAAATAACGAAAATTGAGTTTGAGACTAAATAGTAGTTCAAAAAGTCTTCTAAATCGTTCCTCGTTGTTTCCACTCTGAGAGGTGAATTTAAACTATAGATATTTTCAAAATAAAATACAAGCACATGCACACTCTTCAAGCTATAATTGATATGCAAAATAGGCAGTAAGGCGTAGGATATGAACAGAAATATAAAAGACAAGAGTTGTGATTAAAGCCCTTAATTTGTATAGCAACTCTTTTTTTAAAGTTAAATGTTTAAAGGGTCTTACTAGCTCTGTTTTCTTAAGAAATGTCAGGCCAAAGAATTTCGTAGAATCTATGCACAACTTGTCAAGTCGATCTGCATGTCGACAATTGTGCTACAAACGTTTGGTTTCTATCCTGAAGAGCAATGGATTTATTTATACATCTTAATTAATCTTAATTATTTCTCGCGATAACAATCTAAAAATATATTAAGGCGTATATAGTAATATAACATACGCCTTTTCTGCTTTCATGCTCGACCAAGGGGGGGATGTTGCAAGGCAAAGGAAGCTGCTCCAAATGTCTCGAAACGCAATGACTTCTCGGGACAGTTTTGTACATGACATTGTGAAGTCGGAAAGAATATTGGTAAGAAGCATGGACGGAGACATGACATGTTGAGGCTTATATATTCATAGAAAAAAAATAGGATTACTGTTAAATAGTAAAATTTGCTTGTAGGAATAAAATAAGTGGTCGACTCACCTGTCTGATTGAAGAAAGGCGTTTTGCATGTAGTAAATTATTTACTACATTACTATCATACTAGAAATAGATGTAAAATATCACAAAATTTATTTTCACAAATTTGGAAACAATTGCAAGAAAGTAAACGTGTTGTGATAATAAGTTTTTATGAACGACTTCACTGTAGATAATTTCTCTCTTTGATTCTTTTAGACAAATTTCTTCCTGGCTTTTCAACTCTTGGAAAGGTTAATCACTACGTTAGCTGTCTATTCTTTATTTACTATTTAATATTGAAAAATGATTTTTAAATGAATTCCAAAAGCCAGTGTCATCAAAACTTCACCATTTCCTCGTAGGATAAGGCCGTATTTGAAGGATTTCTTGTTCAAAAATATCATCTTCCCCGATCACACTCTAATGTCACTCCTAAGGCTACTCCCACCGTTTCTGGCCTCATCATTGTTCTTCAGAGCTCTGAGCTCTTAGTACTTCAAACGTACCTCCTTCCTGCCCCTTCCCTTGGCTCTCAGACTGTCCTGCTTTGACTCCCGCCCCTTCAACCGCGCTAGTCACCGTCCATACCTCTTCATAGACGTTATCTGCTCCTGATCCCATGCCCCATTTCAACACGTCTTCACCCAACCTTCTCGCCCCCTCACCTTTCCTCCTCGCCCTTCTCTGCCTCCCCCGTCTATGCTCGAGCCCCTCCTCCATTTCTGCTCACACGTTTTCCTTCTCTTATTCATGTTCAGCGTCCGCCTACGCCTCTCCACCCTGCTCCCGCCTCCTGACCCTGTTCCCGCCTCGCCTCCACCCTTCACTGCCCCTCGCCGCCTTTGGCGGGTGCTCCGCCGAGGAGCGGCTTGGAGACGGCTCGGCTTAGTGGCGCGGAGCCCTGCAAGAAGCGCGGCGAGCGCGGCCGCGGCCTCCACCTCCCCCGCCCCCGCCCCCGCCCCCCGCCGCCCGCTCCCCCCGCACCGCGAACCGCGCACCGTGCACCGCGCGCCACAGCTCACCTTCTTGCTTCGCAGCGCAGACATCTTGGGAGCGCGGCCACCAACTTCTTCTTAAGGAGGCTATTAACAGAAACCGCATTCCTGCTATCTCTTTGCTCCGTGTTTCTCGTTTGAGAGCTCTTTCAGAATTAGCTCATTGGAAGATTTGAAAAGAAGCACGAAATGTTGCTAAGCAGCTTTGGGCGAGTTCCGTGCGTCGCTCGCTTTGTTGTGCCCTCGCGTCGGAGGCGGTGGATGCGAGATCCGCGCGGCCCTTCCGCGCGCTCCCACGCCCTTCGCGCGCCTTCCTTTCCGAATTTCCGGAGGTCCACAGTTTGCGTTTGGCGCGATCGTCTTCTGCTTCAAGAGAGCTCTCTTCTGGCATGCTCATTATATTTGGCTTGCTTCTTGGCATGCTCATTTTATTAGCTGCCAGCGGATGTACCGTGTACGACAAAGATCTTTCTTAACATTTCACACGGAGCTAATTACACAGATGTTCTCAACAATCACTTTTTTCGTAATTTCAGAATTTAGTATTTTCTCAATATAATTTTGTCTCCTCTTGTGTCGTTGTTTCATGCGCCATGAAGGACTACATTCATTCATAACTTTGAAAAAATTGGCGTTGCAAATTGTTGACGTTTAAAAAAACGACAGAGTTCTTGTAATAATGTTGCTAAAGTAATCGTAAGTAAAAGTAATCGTAAAGTAATCGTAGTAAAAATAACCATAACAGGTCGTAGAAAATGTCAGCAACAATTACGAAACATCGTTTTTCTTTGCGTATTTCTATAGAATAAATAGCATAGATTCGCAAAGATTTTCAAATACGTAGATACAAAGATTTTGAGCGAAATAGTATAAAAGAAGATTAAACCATGAAGAGTGATGTAATTATTAAGAGTATTAAAATGAAATAATTCTAATACAGAAGAGGTAAGAATATCTGTACAAAGTGGTTGGAGGAGAGAGAAGAAACAGAGTAAGGATGTGTGACTACTGAAAGATAGGAAGGAAAAGGAAGAATTGAAATGGGCACATATTTGCTCGTGGGGACATCTTATTGACAAGAAATAATAATAATAATAATAATAATAATAATAATAATAATAATAATAATAAATTATTATTTATTGGTAGGATTCCACTCTATGGTAGTGAGATTTGCCAGTAATTTTCGTAATGTAACAGTATTATTAGAGTCTGATCAGTGAATTACATATTCCTCAAAAAACCATTTTATTGCTCGAACCTTAAAACAGCAATATGCCATACCCCACATACAGTTGCACAGAACTGAAGAACTGCAGAAAGTATATATATATATATATATATATATATATATATATATATATATATATATATATATATATATAATCTCATTTTCTTAGCTTGTTCTAGCTTATCAGTACATCCTCTAGGTTCTCGTCTACTGCATCGCCTTACGTTAGTTTCTTCTGTTTCTCATTTTGGTGTCTGTCTCCGATATTTCTTGATACAAAACTAATATTTTTATTATTACTAAAAGCACGTCATTCTTATTTGCGAGACAATTTTCCATCATTTTTTGCTCTCTCTCTCGTGTGTCATTTTTTTTTTGTGAAAGCTTCAGTTTGAGCACAACTGACGCATCACTGATTGCATCCAGGTCGTTGGCCAGCGGCGACAAGTCCTAACGAACCCGCGTCCCCCAGCGCCCATTGATCCCGCCGCCCTCCTCTGCCCACCCTCGCCCTCCATCGTCCTCCACCGCCCTCCGCCGCCCTCCACCGCCCTCCACCGCCCTCGCGGGGCCCGCGGCCTACGCGCCGCGGCGGAGCCCTGCCTGCCCCAGCGCGTCACGCGGTCCAGCTCGGCCGGGCCTTTGTCATTTGCGCTCGCAGTAAAAAGCCATGTAAACGCAAAGCGATATGAAATGAGCACGCGGGCGCGGCCTGCGCAGCGGGCGCAGCAGGCGCGGCCGGCCCGAACATCGCGCAACATCGCGGGTGGTGGCAGCCGGCGGCGGCGAGACTAGCGCGCTACATCATGTCCCCTGTTCGATCCCCGAGCCGAGCTACCGGCGACGGCGCAGCTGCCACGCATGGAGTGGAGTCTAGCGCCTGGGGTCGCCTCCTAATCACGAGGCTTGCTCCCGTGTCAACGTTTTTGTTGGTGGTCCTGGCCTGGCAAGGAAGGAGGTTGTCAGTTACACCAAGTTCCTGTTTCTTTCTCTGCATTGATGGGTATTATTTGTTTTAAAACAGATAAATACGCAAAAAATCGAGGAAGAACCATTTAATGAATAATTTCAATGACGGAAAACAAAATCTTGACAATACAAAACTTATGAAGGATCACGGCTGACCGGGTGAGGCCGCGCCGAGGGCAGTGATGCCGAGATTTCGACCATCATATCGTGGTCTTGTCAGAACAGGAGTACCGAGTTAGCACTACAGCCCTGCATTCGTAGTAGTCTGCTATTTAAAACTTATCTTTATAATTTCAGATGACGGTCATCGCAGAATGTGCAACACCAATTGATCAATTTGTTTTTAGAAATTGGTGGGGAAAAATCAGATTGGGGCCTAGATTAAAATGGGTTTGTAGTGAAAACCGTAAACATTTCGTTGTTCTTTCATCCTTTAATAAGATTAAATAGTTTCATAAGATAAAACTCTATCATCTCTATATGATCAGAGACGAAGCGTCGAATTAGGCAGAGAAAGCTCAGTTTTTTCAAACAAATTTGAAGAAGACTAGTAAAATCTCTTCACATATGAAAGGAAAATTGGAAATATAAAAGCGATTTTTATCTAATTAATGCTTACGTAAGTGAGGCAAGAGAATTGTTATTTTCTCACCTATTACGCACGCGATTTTGTGTGGGTCACTGAATCGGAAACTTCTTTTGGGTGTTACTGATTGGAAAAGTGGGTAAGTCTTTATCTTAAATATACTAAATTACTTCCTCAAATACGTTGCCTTGGCAGAATTTATGTTTTGTGGATCCTTCATACAGAGAAATTATACAGAGAAATTAGTTACGGTCAAACATCTATTCACCCGCTCGTTCCTTATTGAAATCTGTTCTTGAAGTTAAGAATATTAAATAAGGTCATGCACTGCTTTTCGTAAATCTTAGTCATTGTCACGTAATTTTGCGAGAAATGTAGGTAATTAAAAATTAATTTTCTCAACAACGCTTCAGTTTTTGTCTTTAAATATTTCTGGACTAGAACAGAGTAGTTTTATACGATATATAAGATATATCAAACATATATAAAAAATTTCAAACGCAAAGATTCAACTTCCTTTTTAAAGCATCAGGAAGGCCATATTTATGCGTGAGTCTGGTGGTGTAGGGGTAACGCTAAACCTAAGTATCTGGATTGGATTCACAACGTGGAAAAAATTGTCTTGATGGAACCTTTTTTGCAGGTTCAAATAGTGTTCGTATTACGAAACTACGTTGCCGTTGAAAATAATGCAAGAAAGTATATCCATTTGTAGCACTAGTTTTGTTTATATCGACATCATCGAGCATAGTCTCCATCTGCCTAAAAGGCTAATATCACAATAGCCTTGGAAGTGCTATGGGTTAGAGAACACCATGCGCACGGGGTAGGCTGGCCGGCTTGACTTGCCTGGAATAAGTTTGTATTTCCCTGTGTGTTTCTAATGCGAATTGTTGCCATTAGGCACGAGCGGTTCCTAAAGCCTTTTCTTCGAGTGTGCGTGAGCGGATGTCTCTGAACTTAAACTGTCACTACCGACTTTGGAAAAGAAAGGACTTTGCAACACAAAAAATTAAAAACTCATTTTGAAGATTTCGTAATATACTAAATTTGTCGAATATTCAATACTTTTCCGGAATTAAAATAAATTAAAATAAAACAATGATTATTCATTTAAATGTAGATAAATATTCTCCTAACGAGTATAAAATGCTTGATATTGAGAAAATGTTTTATTACCATTACATTAGCTACAATTTATATTATTCTATTAATTCGAGCGCCTCCCTATTGAGGTTCGTAATCTCTACTCCTCATTTATCATACACATATAGTTGAATGATGAATAGAAAATATTAACGCGTGTTGTTGGCCACATTTGATAACAATTTTTTATCATTTCTAATAAGTTGTAAACGAGCTGCAGATTTGATTTGATAGCACTGCGAAATAACGAACTCCGCTTATCGAAGTGACGGTAGATTATACTGCCATTGCTATAATAGGTGTATTCTTCTGGTTTCTTTATTCAGTAATATTTTAAAATTTAGTTTTTGTGTGTTTGTGTAATGTTCGCGACTGAGCTTATCCCAAAAGATATATTGCATGAGCCTCCAAGCGAACATGGCTTCTCCTTCTAAGTACTTGAAGCACTCATATTTGCATTTTTCAATATTATGTAGTACTTCGATGAGTTGTATAAGCTGTACCATTTTTATCTCATTCGCATCTTGTTGTGCCTCTTCTTCCGTAGCCAAAATACCTCTGGCAGTCTTGTTACGTCATCAAAGTTCTCTCTGCAACTATCACTCTCACTTCTTGCTCTTTACAGAGACATTAAATATCCTGGCATGCAGTGTTGCCCTCTTGCCCTCGCCGTTCTATAGCCTTCACATCACTTCATAAAAACGATCACTCTAGACGTTATGTGACACCAGTTTTTATTTAAAAAAATGTATTTTAACACGTGGCAAATTATATATTATTCCATTACATCACCCTCAACTTTGACTTAAATGCAAAGGCTTTGAACTTTACAATCTATTGGATGCCAAATTCTTGTGCTGAGAATTTCAAACGATATTGTACCATGTGTTAACTTAACATCACTTCACTCAGATTGCATTGCTACTAGTACAGTTCAGTAGTTTGGTGCGTAAACGTTGCAAATACACATTCTTCTCAGATACATAGTAATATAGCGAGCAAACGTATAGTTAATACACAAACCTTAGCTTACCGAAAACTATTTGCAAATGATGAGCAAATGCCATCCACAACTTTTCTGCAAGCATCTCTTCAATGAGTTTAAAATACTGCCGCCTCGTTATTCACGAATCAGTGTTTTCGTCAAACTGATTTCCACAATGGATAGGATGCATATTTTCACGCAATGCAGATATTGTACATAGAAATTGGGTACTTTTACTTATTTATCATATTCATCAAATGTCAGTATCAACAGACCACCACAAAGCTCAACATAATACTCTTATGAACTATTTTACGTTTTATATATTTCATTAAACACTTGAAATAAATGTGATAGTTTAAATACCTAGTAAAAGTCTTCCGTGTTGCATACCTGTTTTTATAAAATTATAGGTTATTTTTCAGTTAAAATGTGGAACATTGAAAATGATTAAAGAATACTAAACTTCCGTCAAGTCAATAGTCTCAAACTAAGTTAGAATTGAACTTGCTTCACAACACAAATACATCACAACAAAAACAATATCAGGAATATTTTTGACGACATATTTCTCTTCGCCGGACGTAACATACAGAAATGATGAATTTTGCCAATGAACACCAGGTGGGAAATTTCTGTTAAAGAAGTTACATATGTGACATGAGCCCCTGATTGGTAGGCAACTTACCAAGCACTCATGTTGGGCAGGCAAATAAAATCTCTTTGACTGCCGCCACAATTTGACCTGCTAAACATAAAAGCATAATGCGTTGGCTACCAGTCAGGAAGGTATTTCACATGTGGAACTTCGTTATATAGAATTTTTCATCCATATTTATTGGCAAAAAGTGATCACTTCGGCCCCTCTACTTACTTTAGAAGTTGCTAAAAACATACATTTTGTATAGTAAATTCCCATTTCAGTTTTCCCTTTAATTTCCATGTAAAATATAAATGATGGTCTCTCGGGTTTTCTCGAGGTGTCGCTTTGTTTTTAAACTCGCACTACCGGTTCCCTCTTGTCCATCATTCCTAATACCTTCTCCATCACGCCTCTTCGACAAATCTCTCTTGACTTTCCATTCCTGCTCGTCCTCATATATCCACACTTGCTGTGCGGTCCCCTCCCTGCGTGCCCAATTCTCTACTGGGCCGACCCTCAGCGCCCGCTGTGCTCTCAGGGCCCCGCACGTCTGAGCCCAGCCCCAGCCCAGCCCCAGCCCTAGGCCCGGGCCCGCGGCGCGGCGCGGCGCGGCTGGGGGCGTCGGGGGCGGCCGGAGGCGGCGGCCGGCAGTGGCCGTTTCTTGCATTGTCGGCGGCATCTGCGCCTCCCGCCGGCAATAAGCGACCGGAGCGGTGGGCAGGGGCGGGGGCGGGGCCGAGAGCGGGGGCGGCAGCGAGCTGCGATCCATCATGCGGCGCGCGCCGCCGCGCATGTAGTGGCGCCCCAGCCTTCGCGTCGTCTGTCGGCCCCGCCCCGCCCCGCCCGCGGGACAGATGCACAGTGGCTCAGATTGCTATCCCGCACGCCTTCGGGCGCTCAGCGCAGCGATAGAGCAGCCACATCACACCGGCGTGTGAGTGCAGTACGGGCATTCTGAAACGAAAACAAAAAAGCTTGTTTGTTTTTGAATATCCTTTCAACGATTGATGACACAACTTTTCCACGAATATTTCGTAGGTGTAAAAGATAATTTTAAATAATTCATTGTTGTAAAGGCACAATGGAGTCCTTGGTGTTTTCATAAAAAATACAACAAACTACTTCTAATTAGTCAGATAGTGTGATTGATGAATTTTATGGTTACGCAAGAGAATTGCAGGGCACTGGTTCCAATTATCACAGAATATAATTTCTTCAAGGCTTATCCAAGAATTTATGTACAAATATGACGATTTCAGTCGAAGTAGAAGAGAAGAAAGGTAAATTTCATATGGACATTTTTTGTAAAAAATTAAATTGTGTCAATCTGAACTTACATTCCAGTGGTTTGAGAACTTCACAGTCGTGAATCCGTATGGTCAAATCCAACTCTTACAAACCTCGTAACAGAATCTTATAGTGGACAGCCGAAGATTATCAAGGATGATTAATACGAGGAAATTGTACAATGACTATCATGTAAACGAGGTCTAAACGGTTTTTTAAGTTCAGAACGTCGACGGAATATTGTTGCTTATTAGTTTAGTGCTTATTAGTAGTTATATATATATATATATATATATATATATATATATATATATATATATATGACGTTATATAAATAGTGTATTATATTAAATGAAAATTCAACATAACAGTATTTTAATAAAAACAAATCAAAAAAACTGTATTTTTATACTAAAATGCCGCGCAAGATACTCGATATCCGTTAACTCTTTCGGCAGTTCCGTAAAATATAACCCGCAACTACGAAAGATGAAAATGTTTGAAAGACACAAATTAGTGGTGCTAAACAGCACATAATTTCTCGCATTTTTTCTAAGTTGCAATTTTCGAAAATTCAGAGTGTTCAATGAAAATTAGACCCGTGCCATTCGGAAATCATAGAAAAGTATCTCTTCTATCCATGGAAAAAATTAAAGAAAAAACGACGGAGCGTTTTTTTGAGAAAAAATGTTATTTTTTAATTGCCCATATTTAGCACCAAGTTGCACAAAATCCACCCATATTTTCAAAAATTACACATTAGCTTCTTCAAATATCCTTCTTAACAAAACAGATTTCAGTAAGGAAAAATATCTATTTTCAATATTATACTTATAAGAAGACCAAACAAAAATTGCCTTTTTCAATTTTCAAAATATCTGGGATTTCAATGAACATGAGACCTGCGTCATTCCCTTAAGCAATTTTTACGCTATTCGAAGAAAAAAGTTTGATAAAGAACTTCGGTTTTTGAGAAACTTTTGGAAATGTTTTTGAAACTTCATGTAAAGTACCCTCAAAAATCAAAATATCCATTTTAAACCACGAAAACCCTGAGTTCATTCAATTCGCGTGGGGAATATCAATTTTGAAGAAAATTGGCAGAACGGGTTAGGTGCTAGCGTTGATTTCATACAGACGGACAGACAGATGGACAGCGACACGTTTTGTGTCAATCGATTTTTTGATATCGGTAACCCCCAAAACCTGGATATTCTCTACACCATGTGGTTGAGGATTGTTTTCTATATTTAGCAATAGGATTCATCTATTTTTCGTTACCAGATCTTGGCAATAAGAGTTTTTATGCCGAAATTTTCAGCGCACGAACTTTCTCTTCATACGAAATACATTCGTAAGAGTGAGAAAGTTAAAAGATTCTATCAACTGTGCATCCCTCTAAAATTGTGTTTCGACCAGTGTGTGACGGCTGCAGCTAGGGCGAATGAAGGGCCGGCGGTGGTGGATAGGCAGTCCCAGGCGGCTACCCGGCTGCCGCCCCTGTGCTCTTTTCCTTTGTGTGCCGGAAAACGAAACAGTTTATGAATATCTAAGGCGATGGAGATCATTACGTTCATCGTGTAATGAAGTTACTACTTGACGGTGGAGATTATCAGCGGTCGTATCTAGGGAATTTAACTGAGGTTCTCGTTTTCGTGTAAGCCGTTGTTCGTTCTTACACCCCAGTTCTTATGGCGTGGTGATAAGGCACGTGAAACAAGGGTTCGCTGGAAGAATGCCGAGAAGATACTTACTACCTTGATTCAAAAAAAGAAATGAAATGAAAAGAGCGTCTCTGAAAAAAGTAGATGGAAGCGAAAAATAGCATCGATTTACATTCTGTGGTTAAGAAACATTTTATGGTCATTTATCGTAGAAAAAGTCAGAATTGACGACTTAATGATGATGTAGGATAATTCATTCTATTTTCCTGCTACTTAAAGTCCAGATATTGTCGTGCTATCAAAGATATCACACTTTTTAGTCGGAGTTTCAACTTTGGAGAAATAGCTTCTGTTGATTGCTAGGCGTCTGTTATAGTTACTACTCTTCATTTGGGAATTTCTGATCATAAAAACGTAATTTTAGTTTGTTTTTCTTTTCTCGGATTACTTGACTAGAACATTAGAAGTTCTTCATTTGCGATTTAAAATGTATCCTTCGATTTAAAGTAAAATATAATGTTTAGGGGTAATGTATGATATTGGGAGTGAAGAATTGAATGAATGTAAAGATAATGAAATGATAATATATGATCAATAATAAGTATACTATATTTTTATTTCTTGTACTCCGTTTTAGATTTCTATTTTGCGAGTAGCAGAAAAGAAAACAAATGAAGTTAGGGTGATTCCTTGAGACGTCATCCGCACACGACAACTGTAGTTACGCAAAATGTACTTATACTTCTATTGCGTGAGTCACGATTAATAATGTTTTTAATATATATTTATTACATTTGAAGGGGATTACATGGTTTAGTCATTGCAATAACTTTGTTACATGCATTGGTGGCTTAGAAACTAACTTATAACTAGATTATTACAGCTAATACATTGTTTGAGGTACCTCTATTTATTCCATTTCAGAGAACAATTTAAGAAAAACACGGAATGGATACTTGTTTTTATTCTTGTTTTGTTGGTTGGGTTTCTGCACGGCGTGAATTCGGATAGGGATGGTATTTGCATGATATTTATATAAACGTTAGAGGAGAGGTATGTGATGTGATAGGCTAATTGCTCCAGATTGAATTCTTTATTTAGTTGATAGTTAAGAAACATAGCATGGTGCATTTGTTATTGTCCTTAGGTTTTGGGTTAGGATGATTTGTATTTTTTTAATCTTTGTTTTTTATGCATTTAACCATACTGGACAAGCGTACAGCAACAGGGGTCTTATTATAATTTTGTATAATATCAGAGCTGTGTTTTATGGCAGATGGCTATTCCTGTTTATAAGAGGTTTATTTTTGTCGTCGTTTATTTTTCGCTTGGTTAATTTTGATGTTCTCTGTTAGATAAAATAAGAAATGATGAAATAAGAAATAAAATGAAAGTGCAAACAACCTTGAACGATACGATCGAAATGAGACAACTAAAATGGTATGGACATATGAGAAGGTTGAAATCGGATAGACTTCCTCAAAAAGTTTGGGAGTGGATACCAAATCGAAGAAGATACAGGGGTAGACCGAGAAGAACATGGAACATGGCAATAACTGAAGCCATGGAAAAAAGAGAAATGGAAGAAAACGATGTATGGGATAAAGAGGCATGGAAATTGGGGATGCGGAAAACGGGCAAGGCTGTAAAAAACCGCTAAATAGATAGATAGATAATTTTGATGTCTTTATGTTGTTTCCAATTAAGGGGCGTGTCGATGTTTAATCCCAGATATCTTTTGGTTTATTCTTGGAGGGTACCAGCTTATTTGGGCATTGTTTAAAATTAAGGGGGGAGGGAACGTGTACGGTCTGAGAGTGAAAATTTTTGCTGCAGTTTTAGTTGGGTTCAGGAGAAATTTAGATATCCAAGCCCAGCTTTCGATTTGATATAGGTATAGTTGAAGTCTAATTTTTATGTCTGTTAATGTAGTTCCGGATGAGAATATGGCTGTATCGTCTGCAAATTGTGCAATATGGTTTCCGTTTTGTTTGGAGATATCGGCTACGTATAGGTTGAAAAGAGGTATAGGTTAAAGGGGGGAGCCATAGGGTAAACTTGCCATTATTAATTTGGGATTAGATTGGTGTGATGATTGTTTACTGTAACTGCAAAAGTTCTGTTTTTTAGGAAGTTTTTTTTATTTCGGCAATATAGTGAGGGGTCGCAGCTTTTCTGATTTTGTAATTTAATACTTTGTGCCAGACTCGTATGACTTGTGACGTATATTAGTGTGTTTAGTGTTGAAACTGCCTTATTTATTTCTAAAGGATGATTTAAAATTTTAAATTTAGGAATTTCATTACTTGTGTCTGAAATTTATGCCAGTTTACCTTGAGGGTATTTTGTTCAGGCGGAGGGGAGTAGGGGTGGTAATTGGCGAGTTGTTATTAATACGCGTGTATGATCTGAGTTAAGATCAAAAATTGGGGTTGGAAAAAAATTGTTTGTGTAATTCCGATGTGAAGAATGTCTGGACTTCTTAGTCGATCATATGGGTAGTGAGTCGGTTCTGCAGATATTTTTAAGTTGTGCTGATTTACAATTCTTTCGAGTGTTTTGCCGTCTTGAATATATGAATGACAACCCCATTGGATATTTTTTGCGTTTAGTTCGCCGAGAATAATAGTGTTAATATGGGGTTTGAACATGTTTTCAATGCTCGCTGTAGTTATTTGGGCCGAAGGTTGTTTATAAGCTGATATTGCGTTCTAATTTTGGTCATTTATTTTTATTCTGATTGCAATAGTTTCTATGCCTGGAGTATCAGATGTGTTCCATGGTGTTCGATAATTGATTTTATGGCTATTAACACTTCACCTCCATTATTGTCATTTCTATCTGTTCTATGGATGGTATACCCTGGATATACAATTTATTTTTATTTTTTAAGTATGCTTCGGTTATGAATGCGATATAGACTTGTGAATGTATGAGGTTATTTAGTTCTGTTTTTGTTATTTGTGATGCCATTTGCCTTCCAATTTATGAAAGTTATTATATGAAAGTTATTATGGAGATGGACTGCCATAGCTGTTGCTTAAATATGATGATATTGAATTTTGAATTGTTGTAATGATAGTTGGGATTAATGAGTTGACGAAATTTATGAAACGTGGCGTTATATTATTGATTATAGTGTTTAGGAAGGGATTGTTTGATTGGGAGGGGAGTGTATTTCTATTACACCGTGAGAAGGTTGAATTTCGCACATTGCTCTGATTTGGAGGATGTAGCTTATTATTGTGGGTAAAATTGTGTAGAGGTTGAGTGGTTGACAGGTATAGAAATTGAGTTGTTGAGTTATTGGGGGGAGGAGATGTGTTATCTTTGTTGGTGGTAATTTGTTTCTATTGCTTACATTATTAGAATTTCGTTCATATATAGCACTATAGCATGAACAGTTTGTATCTCTAACATCTGCTTGGTGCTCCCCATTGCAGTTAGCGCACTTAGGTTTTGAATTTTTACTTTGGCAAGTAACTGTGTAGTGATTTCCTGCGCGATACGCACATGTTATTACATGATTACAATTATTTTTTGTGTGTCCATAGTCAAGGCATCTTTGACATTGAATGGGACCGGAAGGTCTTCGTCTTCTTTCTGTTTTTACTTTATGATTACATATTTCATTTATTGATAATATAGCATCTAATTGTTCATTCCGCGGAATTCTGCTGCAACAACTGATATGAGTTTATTTTCTGTGTGAAATTTTCTCTGTGTGCTAATTAAGTACTTCACCAGGTTTCTAAAGTCTGTAATAGAATTGGCACTAATTTTTACTTTCTGATTTCTGAAGTCTGCTATGAAATTTGTTGACACTTTTGATTTTAGTTCTGTTACGAAATTATTTACATTAGGAATGTTGGCTACGAAATTGGGAGGAATTTGATTTGCATTGTTGGTTGGCCGCTACTGTTTTCTTTTAGATAGGCGAATCTGATATTTTCGAGGCTTGGGTAAACTTCACTTAAAGATACAAATCTGTTGCCGATTGGTACATTGTAATGTAAATTGGTTGGAACTGACTTTTCACTATCACATACCGAACCTGCACATTTTTTCTTCGCATCTTGCGTAATTTCGGAATCACTCACTGTCCTTTGTCGATGATCGCCGTTGTTTGTTGATATTGGAATGGCCGTGCCCTCTACGGTTGATAGGTTGGAGGCCACTCCATTACGGGAGTCGATGATTTGATGGTTCATGGCTGCCTGTCCATTTCTCCATGGATGTCCACGGATGTCCATTTCTTCTTCCGTGGAAGCGGACTGTTGGAATGCGGTCACTTCACCATTAGCTGAGTAATTGATGTCATTGTTGCCTAGGTGCAGGGCTTGACTAATTGCTAGCCCTGTTGCTGAGAGTATGTCATTAGACTTATACAAATGAAAGTCACTTAGTTGACTACTGACTCACTTCAACATAAACAAGGTTTACTACACCAAGTTATGCACGGTGAACGGAGCTCCGATGAGACGAACCCCACAGCTCGGACGCTCGAGCAGAATCGACGATTAATAATAGAAACTCGGCATTTAGAATACAGTATTCGTTTTAAAAAGTAGAAGAAATGAATTTCTTAAGTGTGTGTGTGTGTGTGTGCTACACTACTTCCTACAATGGGAAATTAATCTAACTTACATTTTTAATCTAATGCCGAGCTAGCACCTATTGTATCCATAAGCATCATGATTAGAAAATTAATACGCTTATCAGAAGTGGAAATGATTAAAAATCCTTTAAAATCATGAATTATTTAAATTGTGCTTAATTATCGTCTTTTGAAGTCTCCTAAAACTATTGAAACTAAAGCACAGTAACAATGTATAACTCCACCTGAATATTTGAAAAACTAAGTAGCTTTGTTTTTATACACAAGTCAAAGCAAACCCTACAAATTCACAATATATTTTTTTAAACTAGTATTCTAAATGGCTCATTACCTACGATGCATAATACTATAATTATCTACAGTTGTAATATTTTCTATTAATTTCAATGTATTACTGATATCAAAATATAATTATAATTGCTCATCCGGATGGCGGATATCGTTACGGCAGTAGTGCCGTAGCGATCTCGGACCGAAGGTTCGAGTCCCGCTTCGGGCACGGTTTTATTTGTTTTCGTCCTTTCACCCCCTATCCTCACCATATCATGTCATCTTCACATTTACCATGCCGTTAAATGCAGTAGTGGTCGCTAATGACCTAGATGTTGATGCGACCTTAAATAACAAAAAAAAACAACAACTATAATTGTATTTACATACAATTTATCAGAAATAAAAATGAAATATGTTTGAGTTATTTATTCGATTTCATTTCATTTATTTGAGTTTGAAGCTATACACCTTAATTAAACCTTTAGTAAACAAATAACTTAATAATGAATATGTTTAAAAAATAGCACTGAATTTGTGAATATTCAATCACATTTACATCTGATGTAAGTTTGTTTTGATGATTACGAGTTAAAATTAAATGTTAACGAGAATTACTGTGAATCAATCATTATTCATTATAGTTGTATGGTATGGTTCCTTATTACACTTTGTTATTTATTTAATAAATTATACATCCAAAAACTACTCTATTAATATAACTATGTATATCAATTAATTTAAAAATGATAGTTTTCATTTTAAAAAATCATGATTTTCACTTTTGATAACTGTTATCTTTGTGATACGTCTCTAATCCTTAAAATAAGTTTTTCGCACTAAAAGACGTGATCGATGTTGAACATTTTTATCTACTGTTATTATGAGGGTGATTTATAAATATATTATTGTGGAGTAATAAAACAAAATAATAAATATTTAATTTAAAAGTAATTACTTGTTTCTGAAAATAAACTGAATGCAATCTTTATTCTGCATTCGTGGACCCTTGTTATCTTTCAAGGTCGTTTTGACTGTAGGAAACTATTTCAGTAATTAAGAAGGAGGCGTGTTTCAGAAAGAATCTGTGTGCTCGCATCTCCCCCATGAAGGAAGGTCGGCCCCTCGAAGACGGACGCGTCAGTGTGGGATGTAGGACTTTGGGAGCGGGTCCTTGGTGGCGAGACAGCGGTGGAGCGCAGTGCGCGGTATAACGGTTATAAAAGATCAAAAATCAGGAGCTGTCGGTCATTGAGGAGTACGAGTATATCTTCAAAATGACATTTAAATGTAGCACCCTTATAGCCAGGTTATAAATGTAATCTTAAACAATTAAAAAGATAAATGGTACTTATATTTTTAATTGTAATGAATCAGATAATGAAGTGAGTAATCATGATTTTTTAGAACTCTCTAATCCTTGAAAAGAAGTTTTCAAACTTAAAGTCGTGAACGAAGTTGAAAATGTATAAGGGTTCGCCAAATTGTGACTGATGAATAATAAGCTGAATAAACTCTGATAATAAATATGCACTGATGTTCCTGTTTTAAAATATTTTCTGTAATATTTAAATATTCGTTGATTATGTCGCGATGTTGAACATATTCCATATCTGGATTCACTAAATCGCCTCTTATTATACATCAATTGAATCAAAAGAGCGGCGATAAATGAATGAACAATGACGAAGGTGGTATGTATGTATGTATTGATTTGAGTACATTTCAAAACGTTTTTAGAAATTTTCAAGTAAGTAGCATTATTTAATGTTCTCAACGATGTATGGTCAATATCATGAATAAGGAATCTCATTGATTAATGTTTGCAATGTGTTTCAAGCGTCGCGTCAATTATTATTTGTGTTGTATGGGCATAATTACGTTAATGGCTAAGCCAACTGATAGTAATAACTACCAGCTATGATTAAGAGGAAATTTGCTCTGAGAAAACATATGAAGGGAAAATACTCGAAAATGTTTTCTGTAACTATAGCCCATTCATACTTTCCGCTCCATCAATTGCTGACCTTTAAGAATATATTAAAAAAGCATAAGACCAACGTTGAAACGGGTGTTGGTGTGACTATGAGAATGAAATATGGCCAAAAGCTATTCAGCAACATGGAAAACCAAATGATTCTCTCCAAGTTTTGGGACGCGAAAACTAATAGAGGAGAATATATTAATTGCTCACTACATTACTTCTGACAGACTTCCTAAATATTCCAAATCACAAAAATTGAATGTAAGCCGCTCAGTATTAATCAGAACTTACTTTTTGTTCGTTAGTTTAAAAAAATTAAACGAGTTTCGTTTTCTAATTCACAGCATGTGAGTGTTAATATCTAAGTTGAAACCAATTGCCTGCAAACGATCAGAAAGTTTTACTAATTTTTGTAAATACTGTAAATGAAGCTCTTAGATCTATAACACTGCTTAATGGATTCTTATCTTGAAGGTTTCGTTTGAAATTTGAATATTTACTGTTACCCCCATTTAAATTTTTTGATCATTTCACCATCCAAAAAAATCTATGTAAGAATATCTAACGAAAACATGTCGTGTTCCATAAAAAGATTTGGCAAATCTGTTGCAACCAATTAACAACAAACTCCACTGGCTCAAATATATTACCATTCCATTTCTACTCTTGAAGAAGATGAACAATAATATAGAAGAAAGGAAATTTGTGTTAAGTGTTCCATGAGATTAAAAACGACAATGAACTCTGTGTAAATAATTTGCTCAGGATAATAGTCTATTCCAATGAATTCGGAGAAAAACAAATAACTATTATCTTCTGTATGATGAACCACTCATGCACTGGCCGGCCTGGTGACGCAAAGTATTGGACGAAGACTGTGGCAATTGCAAATGGAATTTTAACACCAAATTTTTCTGGGATTTTTAATCGTGTTCCCCTAAGCATTGTTATTTCGCTGTGCGTAGGGAATCCCTTCGTCCGGTAAGAACGAGGCTTCGCCCTCTCAGGCAGTGATTAGAGGCCGGACGGAGGGGGCCGGGCCGGCGAGACGCCGCCATATGCGGCCCCGGGTCGAGCACAGCGGCCTCCCACAGCCGCTCAACTCTTCCGAGACCGAGCGCTGCAGCCGCCAGTGACACGCCGTCATAAAGTTCTCGCCCCATTACACAACATGTGGGCTACGCCGGGCGCCGCGCCTCCGCCGCCGAGGAAGACCCGAAGGCGCGGGCCGAGGCGAAGGCGGCGACTGAGGAGGAAGAGTCTGAGGAGGAGGAGGATTACGAGGAAGAATATGAGTAAAAGGTTGGGGAAGAGGCTGAGTAGCAGGAGGACGCCATGGTGGAGGCGACCGAGGAGAAGGAAGAGGCTGAGGAGTAGGAAGAGGAGGAAAAAGAGTAAGAGGCTGGGGAACAGGTTGAATGGGAGTGGCTGAGGAAGAGAAGGAAGAGGAAGAGGATGCCAAGGAGGAGGCGGCTGAGGGAAAGGAAGAGGCTGTGGAGGTGGAAGAGGCTGAAGAGCAGGGGGAAGAGGCTGAAGAGCAGGAGGAAGAAGAAGAGTAAGAGGATGGGGAAGAGGTTGCGGAGAAAGATGGGTGGCTAAGGAGGAGGAAGAGGCTGAAGAGCAAGAAGAGTCTGAAGAGGAGGAGGAAGAGAGGACTAATGAGGAGACCGAGGTAAGAATAGAAGAGGAGGTAAGTCGGTGGTATAAAAGGAAATGGAGGTGACGGTGGTTGTAGAGGGCAACCACGGGGAAGCATGTCGTGTCGGGCATTAGCGGGGAACCTAACACGTGGGTGGTGTTTCGGGCTTGTAGCCAACGATGCTAGAGGATGAGTGTTGGCGGTAGGGTGATGGCGGGAGAAGCCATATGCAAGGCATAAATGATGGACTAACTCGGCACAGAAAAGTAGTTTCGTGGGTACAGATGGACAGTGAAGGCGGTGTTGGCGGCAGTCCACAACGATGAGTGGCAGGATAGGATGCAGGAAGAATGTTAAGTAGACACGAGATAAGTTACGTGATTTCATGTTGGAAGGCGTAGTAGTTCTGGTGATGTAAGAAATCTGTTGGGGGAGATGCCTGAGAAAAGTTCAGGTAAAACAATGGCCTGAGATTTTCTGAAAGTTAGTGTAAAAAGGTGTACAATTGGTCGACGACAAACGTTACCCTTTGTAAACATAGCAAGAAATGTATGTTATTAAATTAGACATGTCATCCACTTTAGCGTGTGGTTTAAGTGGTAATATAGACTACAACAACACTAGCAAAATAATACACGAAACGAGCGATAATTATAATTTGCAATAGTGTTATGTGCGTGTGTCAATACATTTATGTTATCCTTCTACGTAGATTTCTTCGTTTGCAATATAATTTGGGAATTGTTAGAACAGTAATGCCTAACATTTTTGACGCCCTACAAACTAGTACAATAATCGGGTAATCTGCGAGTGTCAGTCCGTCCGTCCATCACCCGAATCAGACCCTTTTCCGGTCCACCATTTGGGACAAACGAGGTGTTATTCGATGCGTATCGGTCTGATGGGGAAACGGGATTTTTTCGAATCCTACTGATCTAATTAGAAATCCTCGAATTAATAAATAGTTTGTACATATTTTAAAAACTGTTTAAAGCGTTGGAGACGCCAGAAGAAGCTACTGAGATTGATATATAGTGATCATTAACATTATTATTCATATATATAATCGTTAGTAATATCAAACGGGAAAATACTGATAAGATGAAAGTGAATGAACTAGCCAAATATTTTTATTATAAAATAGTTATTATAATAAAAAATGTGAGAACATTTTAAATGCTAAAAACATATGATGAATAATCCTCAATAATGGAATGGCTGAGAGGAGAACGTTGTGCCACTTAAATGCCGCAGAGTGTAGGACATTCGAACGAAACATATGCTGTCGACTGCTTTACCAAAGCGGTCGATCTAAACGGCTCACATGCTCCACTTTTTTTCTTTTTTACCTATTCCTTTAATTTCTTAATTATTTACTGCACATTTTGATCCACTACCAATTTTAATTTTCTTAGTAAAGGTTATAAATTTTCACCTATTTTCATGAAATTCGTCGATTTTGACACTAAAATATACTACTTATTACATTCTCGACGTTATGATTCAAAACTTTTGTTTCTTAGGTGGAACGAATGATTAATACACTTAATTTCCCCTGAACGACACTCCATTGCCAGAGTTTTGTAGTAGTTTCCATTTCTCACTAATTTCAGTTCTGATTTTTCGGCAGCTTCAATTCTTTTGCGGGACGTTTATATATCCTATCCCAAAAATTATACATTACTTTTCGGTCGGTTTCAATAAATTCGTAATTTGTTCCCCCAGGTTACATAGCCTCTTGCGTAATATACGGCCCTGGCCATTACGCCAAGTCGGGCCAAAAGGCAGTAGCCGTGTTCTAAGAGGCCAGCAGAGCAGCGGATGGCCGAGACCAACTGGTGCAGCTGCCTGGCGAGCGCCGGCAGAGGCTCGTGATTGAGACGGAGGCTGCGGGCTGCGCGCTGGAACCGCCGCCGCCGCCGCGTCACTATCAGGGCTCGGATGCTGATGACATGTCATCTTTTCATTGGTGCATTCTACACGTAGCGAAGTCGTTAAGGAATCATTATTACAACATATAGGTGATAGAAATGTAGTTATTGGGTATTTTTTTTTATAATTTTTACCATTTTTCAATTTTTAGGTATCTCTTTTTGGACTTTTGGGAAATTTTGTCATTTTTATGCATTTTGTTGTTTTTCCGTGTTTTTTGTTAGTGAATGTTTCATGAATTTGCAATGACTCTCTAAGACAAAGTTTTTATTGAATCTTCTGTTCATGACGAAATTCACTACTGCAGTGGATTCTGTTTTTCTAACTCTCAAAATTACACGGGTGTTCGGTTACATCCTCGACCTTTCAAAACTGGCAGTTGGAAGACCGGAGCTAAGGATTACATTTCCTCCTAAAATAAAGACTATGTTAAATATAATTTTATTGAAATAAATTTTGTTACAAATCGTAAAATGCATTGAATGAAAAATAAATATTTTCATACAAATTTTTCAGTATTATTTTAGGGAATTCGGTCATTTCCCCCCTTTTTTAAGTCATTTTATAGGTCATTTTCAAAGATTTTCAGGTCATCAGAATCCGAGCCCTGGTCACTCTTAATCCCGCCCATCGGACGCTTCAGATGGCGTGGTCCGAGGACTAGATGGAAAACAGCCATTTGCTATCTTCTTGTTCCTCCCTCCCTCTCTCCCTCTACCTCGCGACCTCTCTCTTCCTCTATTGCCAGAGGAATCTTTCGACGACGCCTGCACCCTACTTTGAGGCTTTCATTGCCTCGAGTTTCACTATAACAGGAAAATTGTCTTCTTAGTTTTTTACCGCTCCAATTATATCCGAGGGAGAACGCAAAACACCCTACACTTGTTTTTAGGCAGAGATTGCTGTGGTAACGAGGAGGGACACTTGTTCGCTGATGTTCTGTTCGTGCGACCATGAAGAAGCAGCAATAGATTCCTGTAACTGTTGTCCATTGCCCCAGGGAATTTCTAGAATACTCGTTGTTCGTATCGGGTACGCGCTGCAAGAGCCAGCTTGGAATTCTTTTTTATGTTGTGACCTGTAATGATCTAAATGTACAAAGCATTAAGAATTATATACATCCGCGCTCGGTAAAATTGCAATCCATGTTTCCGAAATATTGTATGTATGTATGTATGTATGTATGTATGTATGTATGTATGTATGTATGTATGTATGTATGTATGTATGTATGTATGTATGTATGTATGTATGTATGTATGTATTATTTGAATTTAAAAAAAATGTTTTGTTTCATGTATTTAGCCCACATTTCAAATTGTTTAGTTCATAATTCGAAATACTGATGTAAAAGACAAATAGTTAAATTTCTTTTATTTTTTGGTGTGTTTGAAATAATATATTTATTCGTTCCCTAGAATGTTGGTTCACAAAACCCAACAGTATTGAAGACTTAAAGGTTTGTGAACATTCACACAGTAAATTTTCGAGTTATGTTTTGAACAGTTTTATTACTATCAGATTGTGGATTATAACCGAGATGAATGTTAATAACTTTAAAAGGAACTAACACACACGCTCTAACTACAAGTATTTCTTCTGAATAGGAATCAGAGCGTATGTCAACATAATTATTGTCGTGAAGAAGTCATAGGAGCAAAAATGCTACCGTGCCAACGCATTGTGTTACTACAAACAAGAATGTGGAAACTCATAATTTCAAGTCTTACAAGTTAATCTACCTTCTTATCGTAGCCAGTGCGTTAAGAGCCGTGAATCTTCTCGACTTCATTGTTCTCCTTCTCGTCCTTCCTTGTACCTCACCATCTCCGACATGGGCGCCAACACCTGCCGCTTCCTAAGCTTCCACCCTGGCAGCATCTCCACGTCTCCCTCGCCACCCCTACGGCCTTCTCCATCCACCATCACAGCCACCGCCCCAAACGGCGTCACGCCATCGCTTCCACCTCCATTATCTCACTTCCAGTTGGACACTGCACCCGTTCCCAGCTCGCCTACACCCCGCCCCGTCCCCGTCCCCATCCCCGCCGTATCCCCGTCCGCATCCCCGCCTCCGCCGCCATCGCTGCGCCTCGAGCGCCGCACCCTGCCGAGCTCCGCGCCGATTGAGTTGTTTCTATGCTAACGGCGAGTCGTTAAATCTCGAACGAGAAGCCCGCTCGCACACCTTATTGGTTGCGCGATTTTATTGTTGACTAGTTGCTTCAAACAAAAGGCGTTCGCTCGGGAATTTTTCGAATAATTACATTTAATTACGTAATAAGAAACTGGCTCGTTGTAAAGCCGCGGCGCGAACGGGAGCACGGCCGCGGCGGAGAGTGGGGATGGGGTGAGCGGCGAGGGCGAGGCGGTGGGGTGGGAGGGCGGGACAGCGTGAGCGGCGGCCTCCACGGCGGCGTGGGCGCCTCCTCTCTGGCGCGGCCTCTCGCGATCGCTGGCCGCTTTGGCTGCAGTTCCTAGATGCAGAGTAGCGCCTTCCACTGTGCGGCCGATTCCGCCAACTTGCAACCAGTTGTAGGGAAAGGTCCAACTGTGTTAGTTGAGAACCACCAATTTACCAAAACTCAATATTATTATTATTATAATGATTATTATTCCTTATTCTTCTTTCTTTCCAGGATTATACATGGTTGCCTTTTTGTTCCCAGTCAACCACTTCTTGGTCTGGAAGGTTTGTTATTTAGGATCTTCTTGGGGATTCTTCTTAGCGCTATACGCATGACAAGTTCCCCCCATGTTCCTGTGTTAACAGTTGCAATTTCTGTCAATAGTTTCACCCGTTATAACCTCTGCGAAGCCTTCAGTTGTTATCATTGTCTGCAACTTTTGAATGACGTCTGGCGGGGGTATTGGTAGAGAGAGGATATTAAAATCGAAGTGATTGTTCAGGTTCCCTATTTCTGCGTGTACTCTAGTCCGACGGAAAGCGGCGTCGGGGACGCAACTGATGCCAGCACGCCTCTGGTCCCACCGACGATCCCCCGCGGCGTGTGTGCCTGCCTCGTGGGTTTCACACCGCGTTGACGAGATTCTGGGTTGTCTCGAGTGGAAAGGTTGTATGTGGGCGAGGAATGATGGATTGCGCATCGTAGATATTTCCTGGAGCAAGGAGAAATACGTTATTTGTAAAGAAATGAATAAAAATAGAAGTTCGTTTCACACTGTTTCTTCCTCTTCTTGTACCTTTCAGTTCGTCTCTTGGAGTGTCTTTACATGACGAAGGATATTTACTTTTTTAAGTCTCCTCTACTTGGAATGTTTCGATAAAAGTAAATGTTTTGTAGAACTGTATCGACGTAGAATGGTATGCGCTTCCTTTATTATTTTGAATCCTAGAGAACCTTCAGGTTTATGAAATTTAAATGAGGTTTTGCCCGAACCTGGGTTTACGATAAAAGATATTTGCTGATTTGTTAACTATTAGCTTCCACTCCTATTCCGTTAATCAAGAGATATTATGACCGCGCATTCGTGAACTTAACTTCCTACGACGAAATGTCTTAACTATTTTATTAGTTTTGTTTTTTAACTTTATAACTCGCTTTATTGTCATTTTATTTGACAATAAAATTTTTTACAAATAGAAATAACTAACCTTTTAGAGCTCGTTGTAATTTATGGATGCATAATTAATTGTAACTTTTTTCTTCACCTCAATATACATATAATGAAGAGCTTCGTGAGTTCATATCGAAACAAAGAACAACATCGTTTTATTGCCATCATCATTTCATCTCTTTAAAGAACATTATTTAGGAAAACCGGGCATGTCATTCTTGTTGGATAAGTGAATTTAACAAGCATGTACTGCCCCATTTCCTAATTACTTGCATTTTAAAAACATATTTGTTATAACAAATTTATATTTCATTTAAATTTATATGATAAAGCGTATATTATTTCTTACAAGTTATAATAACGAATCCCAATTTAAAAGCAGTATTATTTTGAGATTTTCAAGTTGTTAAAGCATTAAAAACGTTATATTACACACATCACTATAGTCTATTACACTTTTTTCCATTCCTCTTTTGTCATCTTTTTTATTGTGCGTTTTGACGACAGTTGTGTCGTCATCTTCAGATACGAAGTTAAAAGTTTCTGTTGTCTATTACAATATGTTCTCTTCGTTATTGAAGACTTACGTTGACAGCCTAGCATTCTAAACACAAAACAAAAAAATATTAGTATACAGATGACCATGGCTAAAATTATAAGGGGTCAAAAAAGTAAAATAGCCCACCTTTGTTTATGTTATAAGTTACTTTATTCTGTATCAAAAACTCTAACGTGAACATTAAAGTTTTTCACTACAGGCGAAGTGAAGTAGTGATAGCCCTGAGATCTACGGAACCACTGAGTTATAACAGAGCTACATAGAGCAGTAGGCGGTAGGGGTCACTGGTAGGGGAGGGGAGAGCAAATGTGATGCTGTTGGTGGGGAGAGAAAAATGTAAGCTCAGAGCTTGTACGAGTATTATACCATTTCATGTTTAAATTTCAAAAGTGGAGTATATATTTGATTGTCATTTTGTTACATTTCAAAACAAAACATTACACATTTTTATGTTTAATATATCCATTGTTGGTCCTCATAATATTCTGTTCTATATTGAAAAAATTCGGATTATCAAAATCAATACTATGAATAGAAGTTACGCTGTGACGAGTGTGTGAATCCGATTTTTGAACGTGTCCATTGATATTACGCTTGTGCTGATTTGTTCTCACCCGTAATTTTCTCTTAGATAGTTCTACATATTATAGAGCGCAATCAGAAGAGGATATTAAATAAACCGTGTTTTGACGATCCAATACAGGGATGAAGTCTTCATTATAACCAAGGAGAACATTATTAAACACCAAAAAGACCCAGTATTGGATAGACAAAGCAGTTTTTTATATAGTTTTTTATCTCTCTTTTATATTGAGAATGCTGTAGACTGTCAGATTGATAAGTCTTTAATGACAAAGACGATATATCGTAATAGACAACAAAAACTTTTAAGTTATTTTATGGCTTTGTACCTAAAGATGACGACACTACGGTCGTCGAAACGCACAATAAAGATGACAAAAGTGTAATAGGTTCGTGAGATAACTTGTTTTAAATGCTTAACCAATTTTCAGTTATTATTATTATTATTATTATTACTATTATTATAAGATATTTTATATTTGAACTTACCGCATTATTATGATGGAAAGAAGAAGGATCATGTATTTAGAATCGCATTGTACTAAAAATGAAACATAAATGTAACGAAATGTCCAGGGATATAACATTCTCATCCACACGAAATAAAAAGAAAAGTAGTAGTTTAAGGTAAATAATTTAATATAGGCCAATTACTGAGACATTCGCATTACTGAGACATTCGCATTCATACCAGGACAAACTGACCAAAAAGACAGATTAAAAAAGTCTGTGAGTGAACAGGATTGTATCGAGATGAGAATCTCCAAAAGGTGAATTCAAAGTCACGTTTCTACGAGTAATTCAATTATGTGAAGTAAAATGTTAAGGTAGGGATTCTGGAGCTTAATAAAACTTGCTCAGATTATAGTTCTTTTCCAAACGTCACATGCAGATTCCCTTTTTTGTCGATAAATTAAAATAAAATGTTTTGGTTAGCATAATATTTTTGACAGTCGTGTTGAATTAGAAAGGTGCTATTTGCACATGTTCGATAAAAACTATCATCATTCACTCCAATATTGTAAGTCCTTCATGGAAATACATAAATAACTGTCATATACATGTTCATCAAACACCAAAATTTAGCTCAATCAACTAGTTTAAAAATGGAATGTTATTGAAAGAACTGCAATGTCACAACCTGCAATGCTAGGTTATAGACATTTGATATCACCTATTTCCTGATACGACCCAATGAATAAATACCAGAACTTCATCGATCTGGAAAGTAAGAAAAACTGAGATGTAGTGCGGCAGTAAAGAACCGATAGAGGTTTCTTACATACTACGTCATGTAGGACTTTGACTTTTGAAATAACATTCGTACAGTGCGACAGAATGTCGCACTGGACGAAATAAATAAGAATTCTGAAGACGCCCCAAGTGTAAGCACCCGCGTGAGCGCGCTGGGCTGCCACACGTGCAGAGGCCCTAAGCTTCTGGCGGCCGAACTGAAGCGCTGACTGTTGGCTTCCGCGTCCCGGAAGGGCGAAGGAGCCTCCACAGAACTCCCGACGCGGACGGCGCGGCGGCTGCCAGGCCGCGCCCGCCGCTCCTTCGCAGAGAGACATTTCCTCCCGCCGCCCCCGCCGCTCCCACCGCGCCTCCGCCCCGCTGCCGCCGCCGAGACGCCGAGCGCCGCGACGCTCCGCGCCCCGAACAAGGCAGCGCGCGCTGACGTCACTTCCGCGGGTCCACGCGCCGCCTGGCTTGAGGCCGCTCCAGCATCTGCGGTGGCGCTGGCGGAGAAGGAGGAGGCGGAGGCAGGGCGGAGGCAAAGGCGAAGGCCGAGGAGGAGGCGGCTTGCGCCGCCCGCGGCACACGCATCTCCTCCCGGTGGCTGAGCCAGAAGTTGAAATGGAGGAAGTTGCGAAGAGAAAAGAGGGAAGGAGGAAAAGCAGCAGGAGATGCCGATTGTACAGACGTGTTTGAGAAGAGGGTGCGAGCGAATGCTGGGAGTAAAATTAGGATTAGGAGGCTTAGGCATCAATTGATACCACTGCAGTGCCCCCGACTGGGAGGTCGTAGCGTTCCAGTTTCATCGGTCGCAGCATTTTCGACACTAGGTAGATAGCTAGGTCGAATTCAACTGCTCTCAGGAGGAAATTGTAGGGGCCAGCTGCTCTGATTGGTATAGTGTGTCGTGGTTTCTCCGATTAAGGCGAGCTGACGTTAATGGGCCACGGACCGCGCGCGATTTTTCTTTCCTCTTCCTTGTTGCATCGTCACCCCTTGCACACACACACACACACACAGACATGTATATGCACTACATTGTCATACATATCAGGGGACCAGTCAGGAGCGTAGAGCTTGTCCCGGCTGAAGCGATGCCTCGCTGATATCAGTTGACGTGCCCGGAAACCCCAATCAATTGAAGGAAAGAAGTTAAGAATTGCTCATTTTACACAACGATACCAGGAAAGGAGAGGCGACAGGATACTCAAACAAACAGAACAGTGAGCTATGAAAGGTAGGCATGTGGACTGGAAGAGTTTGAGAAGAGAAAAGAAATGAAGAACAGGTTATGGTTGCGGGATGGTGACTGCAACGAATGTTTAGATACGAATGAGATTCGTTTTACAATAACAAGAGGTACAAGGGAAAAAGAGAGAATCGGAGAGGTCGACCTAAAATATTGAGACAGCAAAGCGAATCAAGAAGAGCGAAAGAACGAGAAAGAAAAAAAAAGCAACAGAGGAGTGGATGGGCCGGAGATGAAGGTGGGAAAATGGTAAGGCAGCGACAGGGGCCGACGCATTGACACAGGCCGCGGCTGTGGAAGCCCCGCTAGGCAGCGCTGCCGCAGCTTCCCACGGCGAGGGCCGCCCGCCGATCGCCCGATAAGCATCGCCCGCGGGCGGCTCCCCCCTTCGCCCTCCGCCCGCCCCCACTCCCGCCTCCGCCTCTGCCTCCGCCCGCGCCCGCGCGCGCTCCCGCTCCTGCACCCGCGCCTCGAACCTTATGAATATGAATGTTAATTTAAATTGTTTTCTCATTTATTACGCACAAATTGCAGCCTCCAAATTTCATCTTAAGAGACATCTTGATTTCAGATAATAGAATAAAAAATGTGGATGCTTAATAAATCAATGTATTTGAAAAATACGCGGCGCGGGCGGGGGCGGGGTGGGGGTGCGGGCGGGGACGGCGTGCGGGCGCTGCGAGGACGCCGTCGCTGCCGAATGTGTGATTATGTAATTAACCGGTGAAACGTCCGACGCTACAGGAGCTGCCGCTCAGCCTTTTAGGAAGATGAACGACTCGCCAGATTTATTGAGTGTCTTCTAAAGGATTTTCAGTCTGTATATGCATATTGAGAAATGCGTGGAAGCCGTCCGCCTGCTTTCTAACGTAGTGTTCGCGTGAAGATTTAAGTGTTTTGTGATACATATTGATTGTACTAAGGATAACCATTCATTCATTTGATTAAATTTCTAACAGTGACAAATTCTGAATTATTGCATGACCATGTTGATTCGGAGGGTTTTGTGTACTGTTATTTTAGAACTGCTACGTAGTACAATTCCATTATATCCTCTGCACCCCTTACATTGCTCTCTGAATAATCTTTCTCAGTTCCCCATCGTTCCAGTCGCAGTGTCCCAGAGCGTAATACGAATCGTAGTAATTTCTTCTGAATCTATTCTCTATTGATTTTCTCTCTCTTCTCTTCTTTGCCCCCCTCTCTCGCCCTCTCCCTTCGCTCCTATCTCATTTTTCTCTCATTCTCTTTTCCTCCAGTTGTCATTTCTCATAAAGATCTATTCCTCCAAGTTGGTTGAAATCGTCTTAGTTTATTTTTTATCAATCCTCTTCTGCATACAGAAATCTTGATGATCAGTTTCTTACAAGTTATTAATGTCATAAATAAAATAAACTGTGTCTCGCTTGCCAGAAATACAACTACTTCTAATATCCACAAAAATCAGGGAACCATCGTAGCATTCACTCTAAAGATAGGTGAGAAGCAGACGGAAATCCATAATGTACATGGAAGTCAAATGATATGGGAGGTACCACTATCATCAACAGCATTATTTCTAGCATTGTGACCAAGTAGTTCTGATTCTCCAGCCCTTGCAATCATACCAACATTCATTTTCCATCCCCAATGGAGGAAAATATTTCTTATTTATTACAATTTATCTTCACAATTTCGAGGAATAACGTTATTAATGAGGATGACTTACTCTTGATTCGTCTTTCAGAAAACTAATCCTACATGGAATTATTGCAATGTACTGTAATATTTCATTAGTTATATTGATTGTCTGTAATGTATCTTTATATTAAAATAGTTTCCACTGATTTTATAGACAATCATATTTATTTTAATCATACACGTATTATCTTATTGTAGCATGATTTGTAATCTTTTTAACCTGTAACTTGATTTGTAAACTGCAGAAAAGCTTAATAAATCAAATTCTAATAAGATAATACCTATATGATTCAAATAAATGTAATTGTCTATAAAATCAGTGTAACCAGTTTTCATATAAAGATACTGTAATATTTGTATAACACGAATAACGCGAACATAAGTTCTCTTTTAAAGTTTGTTTTACCCTACCCCGTTCAATACCGATTCAATGACTGGTAGTTAAATTCGGCCCGGTGCGGTGCACTGTGAACATGTCTGGAGCGACTGCGAGTGGCGCAGCGGGAGGGAGACCACCCTGCCTGGCCGAAGTGCCCTCCGTGTCGCCTTTGCCTCCGCGGGGCCCGTGTGTTTATCACCCTCGCCCAGCAGCATTCGTTTCATTGCTCCTCTTGTCACAATTTATTGCCTTCATTTCCATTTAATTGGAGACACGGTGACACATCGAGAAATGGGTGCATTGAACAGGCAAATCACACTCTGCTAGCATGCATTTTTAATGAATAATAATACCTTCTCCGCAGATGGGAGAATGTAGGCGATTTATTAATGTTGAATAAATATTTCTTTGACTTCGAAGGGTGCGTGCTTAACTGAAGCGTTCGAACAACGGTGTTGTGAAACATTGATTAAAGGACGGTAGGCTTCAACTTCAAAGGACAATTCGACAAGATGGTGGCTAGATAACCTGCAACCCAGTATTTCTTTTATTTGCTTCGGAATCTCGCATCAAAAATTCCAAAACTTATGTTTTAAATTGAGTTATTATCGGTATTGAGTTGAAAACATGTTACTCCCATTCATACTTCCAACTCAGATGTTGAAGAAATATAAAATTTATTTAATTAACACATGCGCCTTCTTACCAGCAATGTTGGCTGCTTATGCCCATGCGGTTTCAGCTAGAAACTGCTTTGTAAAACTTTTGTTCAAATACTTGTTTCAGCGTCTGTGCTCGTGCATGTGGACAATGGGACACTTGCATCCAGTGAGGAAAGGAAGCACTTGCCGTTCCAGACAGAAAGAAGAAGAAGAAGAAGAAGAAGAAGAAGAAGAAGAAGAAGAAGAAGAAGAAGAAGAAGAAGGAGAGAGAGAGAAAACTGCAAAAAGGCGGCGATGAGTAATGAAGAAATTTAGACCAATTCTATCGTTATTAATATGCTTTCAAATTTGGGTCCCAGCTGAAGTTCAGAACATCTACATTTGGAAATCTATAATCAGTATCGTTTTTTCTGTATGTTACACGGCGAGGAATCGTGACCACTTTGCATGTTATCCCTTGTACCTTGTTTGGAATCATTTCTGACCCCACCGATAATGTAAAAATTAATATATCATACGTCATTGTATTTGTAAATTTTTTTACGATCCAGATGTTATTCCTGATCCTTCCAATGCTTAATAGACAATATAACTCATTTTACATATTTTAATACTGTTAATATGGATTTCATGGTGTGCAGGCAGAATTGATCCTATAAAGGATTTACGATTTTTTTTATTTCTCGACTTATTTTGGGTTTTATTCAGTTTTAGGTTCCACATTCAGCTGCAACGCCCAATTGGCAATTCGGGAATTAGTACTAGAAGCATCGTGCACTGTTGACTCAGGTCGTATTTTTCCCACTGATATGGCTGTTCGATGTATAATGAATATTAACGATGTCATATGTCCAAAAACAATCTAAAAGTAATAAATAATATATCATCAAAAATTACTGAGTAGTTAAACTTTGTAATTAATAATTTTGAGATAAAACTGGAAAAAGTAGAATCTTCTACGTAGGTCAAAACTTTTCAAGTATTCTTATTTTACGGAATAAAATTTTGGAACAATATTATAAAAACAAATATAAAAAATAATTTAATTTTGTTTAGTGTCATGGAATGCATGACATCTGGTTTAAACTTGTAGGATAATTTTAAACGTAATACAAAACGCAATTATTCATATGACCCCGTACAGGATTGACTTAATTCTTAATGAAATAGAGAGCAAGAAGCATTCGCATTGTAGTGAAAAAATTGGTGACCACTACCTGCTAATCGTTTGCATTTGGCCAGCGATGAGTGGCTCTACCTCATCGCTGTTCGCAAAGAAACTTGTGGTTACGACACTGTAAAGGGGTTGTGAGCGAGTCAGCTGGGACACTAGGAGACATCTTGGTCAGGAGCTGCAACAAAATCCCAAAACAGAAGGAAAATAATGGTGTTTTTTTTAATTCGAGAGTGTAAATCCAGATTAATATTATAAGAGAGTGAAAGACCTGTGAACTGTTGAGGCATTTGCGACTCATTTTCATAAATACTTCATATGCTTTGAGTGCCCAAGAAAAATTGTATGGTTGGTGCAAATTTATCCCCTAGTGATCAGCCGAAATCCGTCATTTAATTTCTGCTGCTAAAGGGCATACGGTGATCATCATTAAGTATTGACGAGCTCATCTTGGTACTTTCAAAAGCGTGGCAGAACACTTGGCAGCGTGCTGCACGACCAGAAGGCAGCATAAATATTTCAAGCAAATGGAAAGTGAGTGAGTTCTTAGTATTTCTGAGCGCGTCAGCTACTGTAGTCATTAGTCCCGTGAGAGTAGTGTATGTTGTGTCCCTGGAGGAGGAAGTGTTTCTCCTCCGCTGAAACGTGAGATCCGACGCCGACATACACGTTTGCTTCGTGCCGTCGTGTGTGGTACTGTAGTGTAAGAATAAGGGAGATTAGGGAGCCAGGATGAGAAAGGAAATAATCCTCACAGTTCGTGGCCCGTTTGTTAAGGGTTTTCTCCAGCATTCGCCTGATATTGATAGAGACGACGGAAAACTATATAACAGAACACCAGCCTGTAAAATTCTTCAGTGATTCTTCAGTGATTGAATCCGATCTAGGTACGCACTGTCGAAAACTCGCCATAGACTCAAGCCTACGAGCTCCCGGCCAGCGACGCTGCAAAGACTACTGTAATGCTGCCACTGAGCCATTGCAATTTGTAGATAAGCTGGAAACGAAAGTGAATAGAAACTGTACCAATATATGAATGGAAGCGAAAAATATCAAGAAAATGCAAATAATAAAAGTAAGATAATTCATACGTTTCCAGATGTTAGCTTTTAAATTTGCTATCTTGAAGAGCATCATTTCGCGATCCACAGCCTGCAACAGCATCGCTGAAGATTCATGAGAGCCTGCGTGAGTATTAAACTTGAGGCTCCCGCCTCAAGCCCATTGGCTAGTCGTCCCCGCCCCCATCTTTGCCCTCGCCCTCGCACCGTGGAGTCGCCAGCTGCGACCGAGGTGTTCGCCAGTTTTGATAATCGATAGCTCATGTAGGGTAGTGGCGCCAGAGTGGTCGCGCCCCCCTCCGTCACACGGTCTTCGCTGCTCGACACCGCTCCCTGGGGAGGAATGTGTGAAAAACACGAGGAGACTCGGAAAGAATAAAGCGATTGTTCTAGTTCAAGAACCATTTTTATCTTTAAGAAAACTTCAGTGCATCGCTCATGAAATTCATCTGTTTCAACTTTTAAGAACGGAGTTACATAGCTTTCTTAAATGATGCGCTTATCGATTCCATGGACGTTTCGTGTTGTGCTCCTTCATGCTAGTTTTGAATAATTTTCTAATTGAATATAGTGATAATCTTATCTCGACAATGCATACATTTACAGTTATTCGTTTTATATTACAACCAAACATAAAAAAAATATTTCCATAATTCAACTGGTTTCATTGAAGTTTTTCCTGTATTTATTTATTAGATTGTGACGGTAATAATGATTTCTAGTACACCAAGAGACTGAGACGCGTCGAAGGCCTCCTCATTTGTTGTGATTACTGGAGGAGAAGGGGTCTCACCATGAGTAAAGTGACGACAGTCGGACGAACAAACGGACAGACGGGCCGACGGACAGACGGGCCGACGGACAGACGGGCCGACGGACGGACAGACAGAGGTAGGTTAGTCCAATACTATACAAGGATAGGTAAGAAATAATTAAATTTTTGTATTATGAAAAAGTACGTAAAATAGTGCTAATGAACATCGACGGTGCAATATCTCTATATGAAATGTCTGTGATAAGCGTACACAGCCAGTGTTGTCACAGTATCTTGGCTCGTGAAGTTGAACGCAACCAATTACCGGATAAGTTTCCGGAACCAATTACCACATAATACGCCCCCTATCTTTGCCCGTCGTGGATCTCCGTCTCCTCACCGCAACAACTGCCATATAGTCGCCACCTCCATCTCAATCTCCACAGCCCTGTCTATCTTCACTGCCGCGTCCACCTCCAGTTCAGTAATCTCCCCTACCATCACGGATGCCTTTACATCTTCAGCCGCCTCTTCCTCCACCGCAGCCTCCACCTTCGCTTCCGCTGCCATACCCACCTCCGTTTCCACCTCCACTACAGCCTCCGTCTCCACCTACACCTCTTCCTCCGCTGCCGCCCCCACATCTGCTTCCACCTCCTCCGCAGTCTCCGCCTTCGTTTCCACCAACACCGCCGCCGCCCCCGCCCCCGCCCCCGCCTCTGCTTCCACCTCCTCCACAACCTACTCGTCTATCTCTACTTCCGCTCCTGCCCCCTACCACTCCTTCCATCTCTTCAGCCTCCGTTTCCTCCTCCACCTTTACTTACACTTCAATCTCCACCTACACCGTGTTCACCTCTGCTTCCACCTCCTCAACCTCCAACATCGCCTCCACCTCCATCTACATCTAAATCTCCATCTCTACCACCACTTCCACCTACACCTCCGTGTCCATCGCCGCTCTCACCTCTGTTTCCACTCTCTCAGCCTCCTCCTCCATTTCCTCCTGCATCACCGCCTTCGCCGCCATCCCCTCCTCCTTTTCGACATCCAGCTCAACCTCCGCATGCGTCCCCACCTTTGACTCTGCGGGCACTTTCCGCTGCGCCCTGTGGTTCCGGGGCGGACGCTCGTCCTCGCCCGCCGCAGCCGCAGTTGCAGTGCCCGGCGGCCCCGCCGCCCTCTAATTGCCTGCGTTCTGTGGGCCCTCGCCCTCGCGCTGCCTCTTGGGGCACCTGGGCGTCGCGATCGGAAGATCACATTCCGGAAGGGAGATCTTGACCGGGTTTTCCCTTTACGGCGCTCAGATTGGGTAGTCCACTGTGAAGCACTTTCTCTTCATGATGTGCGCTCTTCTTGCAGTTGATAGGCTGTAGTCACTCTTTCTGGCTTCCTGGCAGTTTCAAACCTGTGCCAACGCGCCCTAAATGCGTCGACCATCAGGGTCCTAAGCAGCTGCCATTTATTGGCTGCAGAGTCAAAAATAATGATCAATTTACATCATGCGCAATTTTTGCATTAGTGAATATATATTTAATGTTTGAAATATAATTAAGCTTCTTTATGATACGCACATATGCTTGACATACTATAATAAGTTATCAGACATTTTTGAATTAAATTTTCCGTATGTTCTCTGCTGCGACGACAAACTGAATAATTTTCAACGAAAAAAAATAGCTGTATTTTGTGGGTAATTAGGTTTAATTTTGGATTATAAAATTACAGTATATGGTATTTTTACTTAAATATATTTTTATGCGTTTTTTTTATTTCCAATTGTGAGGATGTGCGTTTTTAACAGCAACTTAGTATGTCTTGAAAAAGTTTTAAGGAACCGTTTACTATTAGAAATATTGTTTTCATGTCACACATGTTCTTCTATACAAACCTTGCCTCCGGTAAATTCTGTTTGTAGTTACGTTAATTGGCATCTACACTTCCATTGCTGCCCGCTTCCCCACGGGACCGACTTCAGCTGGACCTATCACCTCCCCATTAGAACTGTGGACAAAACAGCGGAGTACCAGGTTAGGTGCGCTAGAGTCGCCCGGTGCGGCTTTCCGTAATGTCCGTCAACTTTGCAGAATTCAAATTTACGCATTTGACGAAGTATGCAGTAATGAATTATTTATAATAATAATAATAATAATAATAATAATAATAATAATAATAATAATAATAATAAATGTCGCGGTGTAATTTAAGAAACTTTACATTTTTCATGAATGGTCTTCATTAATTACACATGCGTCTACATTGAGAGTCTTTTGTTTCTTGGTCTTTGTTCATGAAGAGAGGTTACTCTTACTGCATCCTTTCAGCTTCACCATAAACGGCAGTGTCAATTGAACTAGAAATTATCTGGAGCCAAGCATAAACAAAAAAAGAGATAAAAAATTCAGAATGTATCGAGACGACTAATGGAAATTTCATTAGTTTATTTTAAATAATATAATTAATGATAGTAAGGTTAATTTTAATTGCATTGTATTAGTGTTGATAATATGTAAAAATAGATTTACATATGGACGATTTTGATGATAACACAATCATTCACAATTAATTCATGTGAAAATTTATTCACATTATTAGCCAGTTTCATTTTGAAAGTAATTTTATCAAACTACTTTCAAAATGATTACATAAATACTTTAATGAAATAACATAAATACTTTAACTGATGAATACAAATCATGAATACTTTCACTGATTTCACGTGAATATTGTTGAATAACGACTTTGTGATCTCCATAACCAACGCTCCCCTTTTATATTCTATCAACCTTGATGTCATCCTCCCGGCAAGAAAATAATACGTTTCTCCCCCACTGGGAAAACTCGAGCCATTCGTCGTCTCGCCCACTTGCACACATTCACGCCCTCCCTCGCCGAGGTCCCTCGCCTTCCACGCACCTCGCAGCGCTCTGTAATTGCCCAGCTTTTTTCCACAGCTTGACCTCTGCTGGTCAACTCGGTTGACATAATTTTTAAAGATTGGAAGATCACATTCTCTGAAATTGCTTTACGACGCCATTTCTCCCTAACCACGTATGACAATAAAGCAGAAGAATGGTGGTTTTCTTTCTGAACGTGAAATACTTACGCAACAATACCGTTGCAAAGAAGTAGCCTTTTACACAGAATTTTCAGTCGCGTTCGAAGGGGAATATCACAAATCATTTTCCAATGGCAATCCTTTTTATAGCATTAAAGCGCAATGCTTAACAGCAAAACATAGGGACGTATCAATTAATTTCATTCTGGATAATTCTGTTCAGTGTAGCACATGTTCTTTTTTTCAAAATTACTACTAGTATCGTGATTTCTATCTTGTACTGTGCACCGTTTGTATTTCATACTTTATATATTTTCTTAGGAAATAATAGTTATTTATTATCATGTTATTTTATCGTCTTTACGGAGTCATCACATTTGCAGCTCTTTCATGTCATATTATAGTTCGATCCAGTTTCCTCATCGACTCGCCTTTTTCCCCCTCGCCCTCCGTTCATGCCTCGCTTCGCATTCCTTTTCCCCCTTGGCTTGCCTTGCCTCTCCTTGCACGCTTCCCCTTGAACTCCTTTGAATTTTCTTGAGTCGCCTCCTTACCTCTGCTCATCTTAGCCACTTTACCTTGCGTATCTCTCCTTAAATTGCCCTCCCCTCCTAGTCTTGCTCGCCTCGCCTTGCCCACTTCTCCTCAACGTGTCCTGTTTGTTTTGCTCACCTCCCTTTAACCTCCCCGCCTTGCCACTTATCCTCGAAATCCCCTCCTCGCCTTGCTCATCTATCTTCGTTTGTCTTGCCCGCCTCTCATTGTATTTCCTACGTTGCCTTGCCCAATTCCATGTTACCTACTTCGCCTTGCCTGCGTGTCGTCTTGCCCACGGCCTCTCGCTCGTGTCCTCTGTCCTCTTCCTCGCGCGGCCTCGCCGTTCTTCCCACAGCGCCCCGCGCTGTCCCTCCGCGCCCCGTCCTGCCCGGCGCACTCGAGGGCGCGACGGCGCTGCCGCGGGCGCACATGCCGCCGGTCCCACGCCCCTGCGGCGCAATTAGCAGGAAGCGTGGGAGGAGCGGCGCGAGCGGCGCGGGCGGCGGGGGCGGAGGCCGTGCTGCGTCACGGCGCTCTGCGTTGCAGTAATGAGCATCGACTGGAGCCAATACGCGGCCCCGCCGCCCCCGCCACCCCCGCCACCTGCGCCACCCCCGCAGTCTTTCTCGGCCCCCGCTCCGCCAGCCTCGACCCGCCCTGTCTCCATGGCCGTCTTGCCCGAGACAAAAGGAATACATTAACAGAAGTGAGGTAGCTGTTTCGGAGCGTTGCGCCGGGCTCGCTGCGTGCTTGCGCCTCCGGGAACGGGCGACCAGCACCCGCCGCCGCCTCCGCCGCAGCCGCCGCCGCCGCGCATTCAATTAGGAGCGCGACGCGGAGCCTCCCACATCCGCCGCGCTCCGCCCACGCGGCCCGGCCCGTCGCCTCGCCTCCGCCACCCCTGCCCTCACACGCTATGTCATCCCATTATGCGTTCGCGCTGGCCGCCCCCGGGGCAGCGCAGCTACCTGCAGCAGCCTGGCCACGCGAGGTGGCGGCGCTCCAGGAAGTGCTTCGTGCCCAATGGCACGTTGCTTGCCTAACATTTGGAATGGCGTGCCCGCCGTTATCCTAATAACATTGATTCATTTTCAACCCCTTTAAGGTTATATTATTTTATGTTTAATTACTTCGCTGCACTCTACTCGATTCCCACATCGCACCGTAAAAATTTCACAGTAATATAAATGTGGAATTGAGGCTATAAGAACAACAGTGGCCTATCCCAAAATTCTGTGTTTAGAGAAAAAGTCTGATACACATTTTTAGTTTCATAACATTCATTTTTCAGTTTTACACGTGGTACAAATGTAGGGTTTTAATAAAAAAGTTATCTGGTGTAGCATATTACATTATACATGACAGATTTATTATGCCTATTTTTGTGGTTTAGGTCGCAATTCTTCTTGGAAAGTTGACGGGTGTCAGAGTTACTATTATTAGAAAAAATCCAGTTCCTATTCTTTACTCTCTGGTAAAATAATGGGAGCGGCCCATAAGGCCATATCTAATGCATAGTCATTAGTACGCAATAATGCAAAATTCAGTTCTCTGCTATTTTGTTTCCGCAGATGAGTGTAGCAACCCTCTTCCAGAATTTCGCATCGTCAGTAGAGGTAGATAAGGCGCTTCGGAAGGGTTTTACTGGGAAGTGTAGTCACGATCTGGCAGTAAGCCTCGTCGGGTGCTGATTAACTTGACTGGTGTTGAAGAGTAAACCCTCCCAGAAAAATAAGTTTTGCTAGGCAGAGATGACTTTGCATTGATGTCAAAGTAATAATGAATATGGAATAGTCAAAATAACATTAGGGTGTCTCGTGTTATATACCTTATCGATGTAGAAAATAACTTCACGAAGACTGCAATAGCATAGTAGGGAGGGAATACGCGCGTTCATACGTAGCGCGAAGGAGGTTCGTAAACCGGTATACGTTTCAGGGAATTTGGTTATTTTGTTTTCGGGCACGTCAACTACTAGCCCCGTTAGTGTAATGCTTGTTTTATCACGGGAGGGGGCGGTGAACTTTCCTCCACTGGATGGCCAACTACACGACGGTTTTCCCCTACCGGGTATCTCTCTGAGTTTTCCTGTACCATATATCGCCCATCAGCGAGGCACCTCCCAAGCGAGGACAAGCTCTAAGCTCCCGACTGGACATGTGTGCTAATGCAGGGCATTAAATTGTACGTGTGTGTGTGTGTAAGTAAGTAAGTGGTGAGGATAAGACAAGGAAGATGAAGGAAAGATCGCACGTTATGGCCCATTTTGTAGGGTACTGTTCAGACATTCGCCTAGTATTTATAGGAGAATCACGGAAAACTACCGATCAGAGCAGCCGGCCAATCGAATTCTCCACCGGAGAGTGTTTGAATTCAACCTAGATATTTAGCTAGTGTCGAAAATCCTGCCGCCGTTGGGACTCGAACCCTAGAACCCAAACACCCATTTACAGAATTCAAACTCTTATAAAGCTTTATGAACTTTATTCTACATTTTTGTGCATATTTAACTGATTTAAAATGCAGAAGTGTATGCATTAGCGACCACAATTTTGATTCAACTTTAGGGTAACTATGAAGATGACATGATACAGTGATGATAGGGGATGAAAGGAAGAACACAAATGCAACCATGCCCGAAGGGGGACTCGAACACGCAATCCTTCAGTCCGAGCGACGACAGTACTGCCTTAAAGATCTCGGCCCTCCGGACGACTTTAAGGACACATAAAGGATATATAAATGAGCCTTCTACATATAACAGCTTTCATGAGTTACGTACCCTTCGATACGGTCATTTTATTTATGCTTCCTATGCCTCTTCAGAGCAATTTCATCTTCGGCCGGACATTTGCTTACTCGCAGAACCGTCAGTCTTTCTAGATCATGGACAAGACCGCATTGAAAGTGGGGATCAGCACATTGCCAGGCCATAAAGATTAGAAAGGCGAGAGGATGGGAGAAAAACATCGAGCGCTGTCCGTGGCCTGTTGTTGAAGGAACTGCTCTGTCATCCACCGAAAATTGAACAGAGTACACTATTGAAACGACGCAACGGACTCAGGGAATTAATAGTACCATAATCCGAACGAGCTACTTAGTAGCATATGTTGAAAACTTGCCGCCACTGGAACTACAACTTCTCGTTCTAGGCAGCTTCAGTTACGAACCATTAGCTTCACGTCAATACACTTATTTTTAATCAGATTTCATAAGTTTCCTACTCTGCGAGTTCCCCAGGCATTCTGCTCCGTCCTCCTCTTATTTTCAATTCTGATGATGTCGAAATAGGACCTCCCGGCTGTCAGAGGTGGCCCGTAGATATTATTCCATCAGTTACCTGTTAAAGAGAGATTTCTATAAGAAGGGACTATAGTGATAGCAATTGCATGGCCATTGGCAACATAACTCAAGATTATGCCAATGCACTCATTTTGTCTTTGTGTTTGTTAGCTCATTTGTAAATGGCTTCATTACTATCTCTTACAATGTCATCGCCCTGCATGACATTCTTTTCCTGGCCTGTCAAAATGCCCTCTTCTTAGAGTAACTCCTGTAAAAAAATAGTTGTCATGGCCGAGGCACCGCACAGGCCCAGCTCGGCAACAAATAACCTGATTTGTTGTAACACCCACAGCTTTGATGTAATTCGTACTTAGGCGCAGCTGCCCAAGCCCCTGCGCCGCCACCCAAACAAGGAAGGGAAGGAAGAGTGTTTGAAGGAGTAACACAGTGATAGGGACAATGCCACACTCTACAAGCAGCATTCCATGCCCTAGGTGGGATTCGAAACCGCGACCTTCCTAGCCGAGATCAAGGTGCTCCCGCTTTATGATCCTGCCGACCCAGCTGCCAGCTTAAACGTGCCAACGTTTGTGAAAATACTGATATGTTGTTGACATTATTTCATTCGTTCCCAAAATTGTTGAGTGCCTGGTCCCTCGCAGAGCTCGCAGGTTGTCTCGCGCTCTGCGTCATCCGGCGCGGAGAGGATCCCGTCGCTCGTTGAACGCCGCGCCGCAGCGCCCCCGCAGCACAGGGCACGGGCAAGTGGCGTCTGGACGGCGGGGCGGCGCTGCTGGGGAGCGCGCGCAGGAAGCGGGCGGCGTCCCGATGCCGGGACGGGACCCCGCCGCCGCGCCGCGCGCCGCCCCGTCAGGAAATGGCACGGAGCCCAGTGGAGCCCGCTTCGCTGCCGCTGCGGCGGTGGAGGAGGCAGAGGCGATGGCCCCTAGCGTCGAAGGGGGCGGGGGGCGCAGAAGAAGGAGAAAGTGGCGACGCAGAGAGCAAGAGGCACAGCGTCAGAGATGCTGAGAAAGCAAGCGAAAACAGAAGCGAGGAAGGAGCAACCGCAGAAAACATTTGGGGAGGTATGGAGGATGTTGAACATTAAGTGGAGCTACGAATTAATCGGGAGGTGAAGGTAGGTTACGCGTGATGTGGGCTGTAAAGTTTTTAGAGAAGCTCAGAAAACCGGGCAAAAATAGAAAGCCTCACTGCAACAATTCTCGTAAACGAAGTGTGTGTAATGGGCTCGAATATACTTCAGGGTCGGAGCGATGAGAGAGCTTGAAAGGGAAAATTGACGACGAAAGAAGACCATGAACGACGGAATATGGAAGAATTGCGGGGATGGCAAGATCAGCAGCCCAAATGCATGGATGTTCAATGTAAAATCTATTATAAAGTTGATGTAAGGATGTAAAACATCAATTAAATTGTGTATTAGATCTATAGACATTTTCAGAAAAAGGAGCATATGCGAGTTTCACGCGTGCGAGAGTCCAAGAATTATCTACCGCCGTGTAACTATGGCGAGTGCGATGGCGGGTGTACAGCGGTGGTTCGGACGGTATGTCAGGAAGACGTACCACCAGGGCGCAGGGGCTAGGGAGACATTTCGCCGACTGTCGATCCATTCGTTCACCCTCCCCTCGTCCTCCCCGCCGCCCTCGTTTGCCGCCTTCGCCCGCCCACCCTCGCCTCCCCGCCCCACCCGCCCCGCCCTGCCCCGCGCCGCGCCGCACAGCTTCTCGCGACTTGGCACTTTTCTCACGCCCTTCCCTCCCGCAGGGGCCGCCGGGGGAGCGGCGCGGTTTGCTTTCCGCGTTTTGCTTTTTCACAAATAAGCTCGTTAGGCGGCCGCCCCGGGGCGCGCCGCGGCATTATCTCCCCAGCCAGCCAGCCAGGCCGCTGCCGCCGCCTTATCGCCTCCCGCGATCTGCCGCCGGCGGGAAGGACATGTACCGTAATTCGCTTTTCATTCCCGTCCCGAGGATATTTCTTCATGTATATTTACGTCGATTCGATTGTGATCCGATTGGCGCTGCGCCCTGCGGGTGGCGGAGGCGACTGGCAACGGCGGCGGTGGCGGTGTTGGTGGCGGTAGCGGCTGTAGATGTGGTCACGGTGGTGGTGGTCGTCGTATTAGCAGTAGCAGTAGCGGTAGCGGTAGTGGTAGCGGTAGCAGTGGCAATGCTAGCTGAGGCGGTGGTGATGGTGGCGCGCTGTAGTAGTGGTTGTAGCGGTGACAGTGCTAATGGTGGCAGTGTTGAGAAGCTTGTGGTAGCGGTTACGGTGGCAGCGGTTCCGGTGGTAACGGCGGGGGTGGCGATGATAGCGGTGGCAGTGGCCATAGTGGCAGTTGTGGCAACGGTAGAATCAGCTGTAGAGGCCCCTGGTCTGTGACTGAGCCGGTAACGGTGGTGGCGGCGGCGGCGGCGGCGGCAACGACGAAGACTTCGGCGGTGGTTACTGCGGTGATGCCGGCAGTGGCGACGGTGAGGGCGGCAGCGGCGGCGGCGGCGGCGGGGCGGGTCCGAGACACTGGCGGCGGCAGGAGGTTTGAGGCAGGGGCTCTGCGGGTGAGAGACGTGTCCGAGAGTCGGGCTGTCGTTAAATGACGGGTGGCGACGGACGAGTGGACAGCGATGGCCGACGGGCAGTGCGCACTGGAGCAGAGAGGAAAAAGATGAATGGCATTGGAGCGGAGGGGAAAGAATGGGACAGTGGAAGTAACCCAGGCCCTGATGGTACTCTTGTAACAAATGGATGTAGGGATTGTGAAATGTACTGAATGCTCTGATGAGTAGGAAATATCATTAAATATACGTGTGTAATTTCATGCGACAGATGTTAACACCGTCCATTACTAGGGTTCATTTATGTTCTTTATTTCGTATAAACAGTAACGTATCTGCCCACAAACTCTGAAGATGTGTAATGATAAAACCGCCTTAGGAATAACTCACTTTTGTTGATATTAGTTATGTTTAGAGATTTGTGAATGAGTGTTCGAAGTGTCAAATGACGGCAAAAGTCGTTCCACTTTACAATATTCTTATTTGAGTTTTGAATGTCGACAAGAAAAAGACTAGAAAATGTGTTGACCAATGGGCGTTAGCTGGCTATTACATCCCCATAACAGCTGTCGTGTTCGCCCCGAGGGCGGCGCGGGGGCGGAGAAAGACGGGATGCGTGGAAGCGTACCTGGCTGCTCCAGGGCCTAATCCCAGCGGCCGCCGTCTCGTGAATAAGTCAGGGCGAATAACGAGGCGCGCGAATAAGCCCGTGCTGGGCGCGGTGCGGTGCGGGGGGCGCCATTAGCGGTGGGCGCGGGGGTCACAGGGCGCGCGCTCGCCCCCGCCGCCGGCCGTCGTGTTTCTGTCCACCGCGCCCCGCCGCCGGCCAACGTCCTTCGAGGGATCAGGGCCCGCTCGCCTCCTTCCTCCCAGTTTGGTCATTACAAATCAGTTCGCGTTCCTCTTGTATTTTATATCATTCATGTATTTTGGTACTGGCCAAGCAGAATATAGTGCAGGTATTCTTATGTTACTTCATTCTTGTTCCATCCGCCAATTTCCGAGATCCATCGGCTACGTTTGAATTTTTTGTCATTTACAAGTTTATCGGCTTTTTCTGTGAATATACGGTCCCCAATGTCTCATTTTCCTATATATCACCCTCCATATTTCCACTGAGACAACCCTTGTCTTCATATACCTTTCGTATTCCTTAAATAGGCTTACTCTCTGTCTCTTAATAATCGTTTTCTCCTTCTTTGTAATTTTCTTCCTTTTCTGTTCGTGTCATTGTTTGTCCCTCTGATCTTCCGCCTTCGGGATATACGTACTATTGCCATTTCTATGATGGGCGGTATAAAGGTTTTAAGTCATAAACCACCGTTTGTATTTTATTGATGTACTTTAATCAGATTTGAAGTCTTTAGCATGATATTGCCATATTATTTTCGTACTCAATCGGCAACAACTCTGCTTGTTTGAAAAGACGTACAGAGCTTTTACAGAGCATCCTTAAGTTTGTTTACCTTTTCCAGTAAAATGAAATATTTTTATTTAAGTCCTTTTACCAGCCATTGCAGAATTATTCCTCATCAAATCTCTGACACTTTCGCCTTCGGTCCGCCGTCAGGTTGTCTCCCGTGCAAGTCATCATTCGCTTGGGAAGATGATTTGGGCCTTCCTCCACGTCGCCTCGCTCGTTGCGTCTGTGTGCGCCTACATCGTGGGCATGTCTTGCCAGTTTGCGCGTCACAGCCGCGCGTCTTGAGCCGGTAGCAGCGTGGGAGGGGCCTCTAGGGACGCGGGGACGCCGCGTGGGACGGGCGAAGACCAGAGGGTGGAGGGCGCAGGCCGGCCACTCCATCGGCAGGGTCTGGGGGTCGCGCTCTAAGCCCATGCCAAGCCCCTGGCCGAGGTAATGCACGCTCCGGCCAAAGCCGCCTGTTGGGCTTTACATAGAAGGGTGTTATTGTATTACAGGATTTTTTGCTCGCTCGCATTCGGCGAACTTCCATATTCTGCCTTACAAAAGATTGGTGTATGATTTGAAGCATTGAGCATTAGCTATTGGAAAGCCTCCAAAACGATTATTGTTAATATTTTGACCCTCTGATTCGCAATATCGATATACTTAAACGAGATTAGTTCTTTAAAATAAAGTATTGTAATTGCTTGTATCCCGAAAATCTTGGTGACCATTTTAATATAACATTCGGTAAATGTAACTTTTGAGACATAGGTAATTTGTAATTTTACAACCCCACATAATAATATTTTTATGGAATTCTAAAAGCAATTAAACTATTATTTTTATGTATTCTTTAGGGAACTATGGTTAAATAAGAGATAAAATAGTATCAGCAAAAACTCAGTTCGATTTATAGATTTGTATCATGGACTGCAAAACGTCGTCAAAAACAGGCGTTTTTCGTTAAACATGGAAAAAATTTTCTACTCATAAACCATGAAATTGAAACAATCGAAAGAAATTATAGTTCATATCATATCACGGTGTATTATGAGTTCCTCCTATTACTATTTTTAAACTGTTATTTCCAACGTTTAATAAACTTTTTGCCCTGCCGTAGAACGTTTTTGCATGTTACGAAAACATTTGTAATAAAACTAGATTATCACACGAAAAATATTTAATTCATGCATATTGATGTATTTTATCTACCCTACATTAGTCTTAGCTCATGATATGTTAATATATATATATATTAACATATACAACACCTTATATTATTTTAATGTGTTGTATTACAAAACATATTTATCTATGAGTTTTACCTCTCGAGAGACAATACGAGCTAGTGAGGTAGCTTTCTCGAGTAGATAAAGTATCTTTATCGTCGTGGGCAATGTTTGATTGTATTTCATTCGAATTTTTGTAAAAATGTAAAATAAAAATAATGTTAGGATATCAGGTCAAACAGTTCGCTGCGACGCCGCCAACAGCACGTGCGGCACCGCCCAGAGTGTCAAGAAGATAAAATTATCTTCTTGACAGAACTCACCCACGGGAACAATAAAATTATTATTCCTGTGGGTGAGAAAGAGGAACTGTAACGGAGTATATTATATTCTGCTTGTGTACCTTCATGAGCTTTTATATTATTGACCATTAAGAAACTCCGTTAATCTTATGAATAAAATAAAAAAAAACTTTTTGTGGCGTATCTTGCTAGTCACGTTATGTCATTGTCCCTCTTTTTCAACGTCTGTTGGCTCTTTCTAAGTTAAAATCATAATTTGCAGAATTTACGAGTATATAAGGCCCAAATGTCCTATTGTCGTGTTCTGTCCTATGGCTCGACAGCCAGCTACGGGCCTTGGGCCCTGGTCCAGAAACCTCCTATTATGAAGCTCTTATTCCCAAATAGGCACATTTGGTGAAGCACACAATGGACTGGTTGGAAATATGTGATGCGGGTTTTTAAAATGAGAAAATTTATAAGATATAATACATCGGTATCAGTAAGAATTAAGCTGTTGTGCAATTAATCACTCATTAGCGCAATTCATCACTCCTACGTCAAGAAGGAACTTATGCCAAAATGAGTTTTTCTCATCATCTTTCTTTTGTTTTCTCTGAAACGCATTTTTTGTAAAACTCGTGACACCAATTATTTTTAATCTGAACATTTTGCAGTACATTATATCCAAAGTCTCTTTTGCTGTTGTTTTTTATATAAACTTCCCTAATGCACTGCATATAATAATGATAATTAGGGTATGGTGTATTGAGAAAATCCAAAACAGTTCAATTGAAAAATCTAATATAGAATGTTTTTGCGAAGTAATAATCAATATTCGTAAGATAATAACATATGTTCATCCCGAAATGCATTTAAATAACATCTAACACAAGTAGATCTCAAGACAATGTTGAACGTATTATATTCTCTTTGCTACTCGATCTATTTGTTTCACTTTCTCGGTCTTATTACGTTTACTTAATAAAGGCCAAATATTTTAATATTGCGGCCGAAATCTTTAATTCTTCGACATAAAACGCGTATTATTAGACCCTGGTGACATAAAGTGGGTAAATCCTGTTTCCATTTTATGTAAATAACTTCATCGAACAAGTTGTGCAGAAGCCACGTCTTGTGGGTCCTTGATACCGAACAATTGATTGATAGCAAAATGTCTGTCCGTCCGTCCGTCCATCCGTCCGCTCGCCCGTCCGTCTACCCGTCCGTCCGCCCGTCTGCCCGTCCGCCCGTCCGCCCGTCCGCCCGTCCGCCCGTCCGCCCGTCCACTCGTCCGTCCTACCATCTATGGTTGTTGCTAATGCCCAACCCTTCAGACAATTTTCAAAATTGATATTCTCCTATCCATCTGAACGAGCTCAAGGCTGTGCCAATTTGAAAGGGATATTTTGATGTTAGGGGTTCTTTACTAAAAAGCTAAACCTTTTCTACTTTTTCAAAAAGTCTCCAAATTATTTGATTAAGCTTTGTTCTTGAATAGCGCAAAGAATGCTTAAAACATGACGCAGGTTTCATTTGAGTGAACTCTGACTTTTCGAAAACTGCAAAAGTCAAATTTTTCACGTCGTCTTCCTACACAACTACATTTTTGAATGATTTTCCTCGCTTTAATGAAATCGGTTGTTTAAAGACAAATCTTGAAATAATGTGTCGTACAATTAAAAAACATTAGAAGTTATTTTTGCGAAATTTTGAATAAAATATAGGCAATTTAAAAAATGATGTTCTAAAAAATGGTTCGCGTGTAGCAGAGGGCGGTAAAAAAATAGTGCAGGTCCCATTATATGCTAAATCTCTGTATTTTCGAAAATTGCATATCCTAGAAATAATGCGAGAAACCACAAGTTTTTTAGCGTCAGGAAGGCTGAGTATAGTTCTGCGACTGGTGGTCTAAGGGTAACGTGCTTAGCGTGTTGGTTCGAAAAACCTTGAGTTTGAATCTCGAGAAGACATTTTTTGCTAATTGGGAACACTTTTGCACGTTAATGTTGTAGTATCATATTGCGTAGTCATTACAAATAATGCGAGAGACTATGTACTGTTTTCATACTACTAGTTTATGTACGCTTCCTGGTGCCACTCCTCAACCTATCATCAGCTCAAAGTTATAACTTTGCTATCGCAACTTCAACTGCTGGCTCTATTACTATGTGGTAATTAATCTTTAGCCCATTTTTGCATCAGTGATTTCCAATGAGTAGACATGCATGCGCTGTATCTACTGTTAGTGTACTGTCAACGATTCTGTAATATAATTTTGCTTCGTACTTAAAGCAGTGGGTATTATATTTTTTAATTGCTGTTTTTTCTGTTATTCTGAAAAATCCATTCTGTGTAATATCTGCCTTAAACTACTTTGAAATGTTTAATATTGGAGAGCGGTACGGATATTCCTTACACCCTTTCACGCCGTGTGACCCTTTTCCCAACATCCAGTACTGTATTAAGCTCCACCCATGTCAACATATCACACCAACACCACATCATACCACGCCGCAACACACCCCTCAGGCCATCAACACGTCGCCACCAAGCCGCCGCCAAGCGCCCGCCGGTGCACCCGCTGCGCGTCACCCACCGCGGCGGCGCGTCGCCCCGGCAAGGCGGGGGCGCGTAAACAGGCCGTAAGTCGCGGGGAAGGCGGCGAAGACGGCGGCAGAGGCGGGGGCGGCGGCGGCGGCGGCGGCGGCGGCGAAGGCGGCGAAGGCAGCGCTACGGAGGATGGGCGTCGCGGAGGAATGCCGAGTAATTGCGAAGGGCGTGGAAGGGCCGCTTCCCAGCCGAGGCGCAAGAAAGCGCGCATTTGGGCGCCGCTGCTCTCTGCGCGAAGAACCGGCAGCCGCCGGGTGGAGGGCGCCGCAATGGGCCAAGGAAGGCGCTGCAGTTTCGCGAAAGGAAAGACGCAGGGGAACTGGGACGGTGCACGGAGCGGGCGAGCACGAAGACACAGGGGTAGAACTTACTTAAATTAAAAGTAATTGGCAACGAACATACACACTTGAATGAATGTATTTGGCATTTTAGGGTCGAATTAAGCCGACTTTTCTCAGCTAGCGGTGTTTCCAGGCCTGGGCCCTGTTTTTATTTATTAATCTCGCCTGGGAGTTAGGGCGACATTTGATGTATTCCCATCAAGATACCTATCATTGCCCTAGCTTTTCTTTCGTCATGCAACTGTAGAACTTGAGACGACTGAAACAGAAAGCTTCAGCTCTATTGTTGCAGCTACGAAGAATCGAACCCGTAATTGCATCATGGAAAGCTAATACGCTGTCCATGTGTAATCAGTATGGCACATATAATTGTATTAATATAAATTTGAAGTAATTTTGGGCATTGATGCCATTTATGAAATAAAAAACTTTTAATAACACAGTGTTACAAGACATAAAATATATCGTAATTTAAGGAAACAATATAGTATTATGTAACATCCATAAATTACCTAAAAGTACTGTTAGAATTCATAAAAACCATCCTGTAACTAAACGACAATGGATTCACAGATCAGATTTGATGTCAATGATCGATTCTTAGTATACATTAATGAAGAAAATAATAATAGGAGACTGGCTGCTAACAATTTTCGGTGGTAACAAATGTGGGTAGACTGACTAAGCATGTCAAACCATGCCCAAACGAGCTTCTTACCCGTCTGAGAAACTCTGCCCTCCTGCAATTGCGGGCAACTACTCACTATGCTCTCATTTCCCCTCCAACTGAGAAGGGAGTGTACTAGCGCAAGGAGAAGCGGAGAATGTAAGCACAAAGCGCCCTCCATTTATAACGAAGAATTGTGGCTTCATACGAAACTATGCCGCCTGATGTTTTGTATCCAACAATCGAGATTTGGATGTTGTTCGAGATTTGGATGTTGTTTACATATTTTAGTAGTTATTATTTTACTTCACGTTTATTGTCTTTTTAAACTTGTATAACTATGTATGCCTTGTATAACTATGTATGCCAAGGAGCAGGACTATATCCTTGCGATGTCTGGACTAGACGGTAAATGGTGCATATTATAACGTCGCACATTACGAACGAGTTTTGTTTCGCATATATTAATGGTTCGACGGGAATGTTTCAGGATGAGGAGACAATGTTGATTTCAAATCATGAAGATAAAAAATGCCATTCAGATAAGCCCGGGGAGGATCTGATGCAAGACGAAGTCAAAGAGTTGAGATGAGTACGATACTTTTGATATAAAATATATATTTCTAGCTATCCATAACAGCGTGGTTCAAATAGTTGACCACTTATGATTCAAAAAAGCTTGGAAGTAGCACATTCATAATTTAGTAACCTCTGTTGTTGTTAATTTTTTGAAGATTAGTTGGACCAAAGCTTCTGTTCAAAGCGTTTGTTTTCCTCTGTTATTCTACGTTTAAATGCATCTTTAACCCGGCGTCTCTTAAACGACTACTTTGTATCTCTGCGTCCCCACTGTAAACGAAGTAACGCGTTTCGAGCTGTCACGTTTGCGGGAGCAGCGAGTGGGAAGGCGTTGGCGGCGATTACGGCGTCTGCCACTAATTCGCAGCGGCGCCGAAGCCGCCGCCGATGCCTGCTCGAGGCGTGCACTTCTCCGCTGCTCGTCCGCAGGCGGGGCGGGGGCGGGGGCGGGCGCGGGCAAGCGCGTGATATATCAATGGAGACGGCGCGGCCCTGCGGCGCCGCCTGCTCGCCGACGCTTGACCGCCTACCGCCCGCCCGCCGCCCACCCGCCGCCCGCCCGCGCCTTCTCCACCGGCTGCCCCTTCAGCCGCAGCCTCACTTGGCGCCTCCGGCAAACTTTGAATTTCTAATTCAAGCGATAGTGTTTCTCCCTATTTGCGCTTAAGTAACGTCAATTACCGTGATTTGTTTGCCTTCCGCGGCGCCTCGGCGGAGGACAAATGGGCACGCGGTTATGGTGCAGAAGCACGCGTCCTCCTCCGAGGCCCAAAGTCCATCTCTGATCTCGAGGGCCATTTATATCCATACACTGACCACGCCTAAGGGGAAAGCGTTTCAAGTGATTAACCTTTAAGGCATGGCCGAGGAGATTACACAAGCAGCAACCTAGTGAAATGAGTTGTGACATATTACTACCCCCTGCCCCCTTCTCGGGCGCTGCTCTCTCCGTTCTGCCCGTCCCGTCCCATCCCCCTCCCTTCCCCCCTCCGGCCGCACAAAACATCCCTCGAGCTTTTGATTAACAGGCGGACATTAGTGGAAAATCTGGAAATGCCAAAAAACGAGCATTAGACACGAGTGCCCGGGCGGCGGGGGGCGGCCAAGGCGAAGGAAAGAAAGCGCGCCGGGAGAAAGCGGGAGGGAGCGGAAGAGCAGGGGAGGCTGCGCCGGCGGTCAAGAAAGGGTTGATGGGCGCGGGGCCGCGGGGGCGGGGCGCCGGACGCCGGCGAGCGGGGCTAGGGCGCGGGCGCGGGCGCGGGCGAGGGGCGACTGATATCGGGCGGCGGCGGCGGCGGCGGCGGAGGGCGACCCTCGGCGGGTGATGCACGGCAGCCCCCTCCGACGCAGCGCTTCGTTGGCGCTTGTGAATGACGGCGCGGAAAGGCAGCGGCGATGGCGCTAGTTTTCTTAAGTACACGCCTCGCGCGGATGGCTTGAAAGCCTTCACGCTCTACCAATCATTCGCCCCTCCTAATAAAATATGCCGACGTTTCGAGGCGGAGTTCAGATAGCGTTTCTTATGCTGGGCACCAATATTACAAATAATATCAGGATTTGGACAATTATACGCACATATGAATATTTAAAAACTTAAGGTCTAATCATAAGTGTCTTGGGAAATGAAATGAGCAGACACAAAGATAATATGGGATTATCATGTAAAATATTAATTTCCAATAGTTTTGCATATTGATCATATGCATGTTATAACTGTAATAATATTGATATTCATATTTTCATTACATCTAATAGTTACTTGGATAAATCATGTGCTTGATGTTATAGTACATCTAAGCGTGAATGATGGCAAATTAATTTTGACATTAACTGATATTTGAAGATAAAATGGATTACTGCTGAAAATTACTTTTGCTGAAAAATTAAATTTATTTGCTGATGGTTGTTGTGAATGATGAAGTCATTTCATATAATCGAGGTCGAGAAAGAATGGTATCTATATGAATTATATTCCTGCACTTTCTAAGAATCACATGAAGTACTCTCTTTAAATTAAAAAGAACAAAATGCATGTGATATGTGAGAGCGTTTTTGGTTGAATTTATTTCCAATTGCAAAAAAATTGAACATTTGCTCATTGAAATAGAGAATTTCACTACTTTCACATTAAAATAATGTATTTGTTGCAACTGAGAAATGTCTTCATTGAAAAAATTTGGACCCGCCACGATAAGAGAACGTTTTTGAAGCACTGCAGTTATGCTACATATCACTTGATACAACTTCATCTTCAGATAAGGTATGAGGTATGAGGCTTGAGATATTGTTTTCGGCGAAATAATAAAAATCTGGCACCATCAAAAACACTTTAAAAATAGCTGTAGCCGTTATTACAAATTTTAAAACAATAGAGTCAAAGCGTAAAAGTAGTTCGCGACGAGATAACACAAATCTGTAACGTTTTTGTCAACCAGACGCGCGAAGAAAACTCGATTCATTTTTGTCAGGGCATTTGCCCGCGCGAGACGGCCTCGTTGCACCGCCTGCAGCCGAACTGAACAGGGCCTGCGAGGAACGCGACGATGCGCGACGCGGCGCGCTGCGGCGCTCCAACGACTTGGGCCTAATTGCCTTGAGGGCCAACCACCCGATCAATACTGCCGAGGTCCTCATGAGTGACATCGAGATGTGGCCAACCGCCGAGGGGCGGGCGCTCCGCGGCGCCGGGAGAGGGGGGGGGAAGCAGGAGGGGAAGGCGACGCTTCTACGCTGTGAGGGTGAGTGTCACTCAGTGCCCATTATGGGTGTATCTATGTCCGCCGAGAGCCCCAGGGAGCCCGCTTTGGCTTCCCGAGCCTCCGACACAATACGTAACACTTAGTTCCCACAACTGCCCCGTTGCCCCCCCGGAACCCCGCAGTCTTATTACAAATCTTAACTGTTGCCGATATTCTTGCTTTTTAGCAGTTGCGTAGGCATATACAACTTAAGAGCATGGAGTAGCCACAAAATAAGCCATTCCAGCCAGATGAGCTTCCCGCTTTTCGTAAATGTTAATATCTTGATTTGCGTCGACGTGTATCTCATCGTGTTAATGTCACAAACCCTTCAAAAATATGAAAAATGCTCTTGTAGTAAAAAGATAAGCCACACCCCCAAATCAATATATCAATATTTACAAACACTGAACGGTAGTGATGGCTAGTGTGACTTGCAACTGCCCGAAGCCCTTCAATTGAATCCATGCTCAAACAACCATACATGCACATGCAGATTTTTTAGAATTAAAATAAATTAAATGATAGTGTGAGATATGTTGGCAATATAGAATGATGGATTTTTGCTTTCATTTATGCAGGATGATTTAATCGACAACGGCCACTGAGACCAACTTGTGCAGCAATCTGTTTAGAGACTGGAATGAGTATTTTTGTCATAATGCGAAGATATTGGGAGACAAAGGCAATGATCTTAGCACAATTGGCGCGTAATCCTTTAGCCTCAGCCTTCAGCGTTGTTTACAAAATCACGAACAGCCTCGTTCCAAAACGTCTTCCCCACTTTTTTCCCAGAATCACATTCGAGCCATTATTTTCCTCTGCTATTAGTATTTCATACCATACTTTTGGGTGGTATGAATGTTATAAAACGGTACTCGATAGACTGTTGAAACCTCTCAGATCAGGCAGCAAGACCTTACAGTTACTCAATCACTTAGTGTCGTCTTCGTACTGCAAAGCGGAAGAAATGTCTTTACGTTTCTATCAGGGTCAATCATCTTCTTTCCAAACAAGGCCTCTGTTCAACGAATCTTTCTCAATATTCAATATATTTGGCTTCACAGCATTGCAGTAGGATTGATTTGCGTTTTGGGGTTAAAATCCGTCGATTAAAATGTTTGTGAAAGCTAGTTATTACTGTGATGCTATTTTTGACCGCGTGCAAAGCAAAACAGAGATCGGGCACTTTGAGTTGAGACAGTAGATCTACAAAGTCCAGCGGTCGCAGAAGTATTTCATGCCAAGAACATTGTGTCTCGCTATGCAAGCCCAAGCCATATAGATTGTGAAGAGTGTGTGTGTGTGTTGGGGGGGAGGGAAGCAATTACAAGAAGCTTCGTCAGTATCAACTACTACATGTGAAGTGTGTGTGTGTACTGTCGAAAGGCTATGGTATGACTATGAACCGGAGTCGCACATCAACATGGAGACAGTGAAGTTAATGGAGCTCTTGATATAGGACTTTACTAAGGATGTATCCAGTTAACATTATGTGTAAACTGCACGAAGTTATCTAACGCTATTGTGGCCCCCCGTATAGTGAGGTTCAACAACTTGTAAAATTTTTAGTTTTGTTTTGATATAAGCGAATAATAAGTGGTCTAGTAGGAATATTCACAAAAATACCACATGTACAATTCAGAAAACCTCCAACTGATATTATAGTTCTAATTAGATAAAACCTTTGTTCAAAGTAAGCTCACACATATTCTAAGCAAAAAAGACATTCTCAAACTATGAAAGACTAAGTGAACGTGTAGCAATAGAAACTGCTCATCTGTTGGATGACACATTAAAATTACTACTGGAACAATTCTTTTCCTTATTTCCGACGACAATGCAGCCCTGTTCGCGCCTTGGCCCAGCAAGCACGTCCTCGCTGCACTGGAAGTGTTTTGAAATCAGGGATGGGCCATACGCGAACGATGGCTCAACCAAACATCAAGCCCGTAAAGTGAATGTAGGGACAGGTTGGAGGAGGAAGGATTGCGCTCCGTCCGTAGCTCATTATATAAAGTACTGTTCTAGCATTTTTTCTGGAATTTACCAGAGGAAACCGCGGTGACGACCGAGCAAACCAGCTGGCTCTAGAATTCCCTTGTAGACGGTATTAGGCCTCAACCCAAATACGTAGCTGGAGTTTGACAGTTGGCACTCAAAGCTAGGACCTCCTGGCTTTGTTGAAGTGTCAGTTGCGAACTTGGAACGAAACGCTGTTGAGCCAGATAATATGAAAATTAGTTTAATGTTAAAATTCTATTATTCAGATATCTCGGGGTAATAATGAAACGAATACATTTCGCAGTCGTAGGGGCTGATGTTCTCCTAAAAATGTTTAGCATTTCCTAAATTAGGTATTCTATAGATACAGAAGATATCAGCAAGATTTATGGGTTTCAAGATAAGTAAGTAAAATCCACGAATGTGGGGATGGAGTATTTTAAATTTAATGTTATATCAGTACTCTACCGAAAATGTTATATGATCTTTACGCCTTAAGAATAGAAGTTTTGGGTTTTTTGATTTTACTAGATGGTCAATACTTATGATCAAAAGAAAATATTGCCAAATTCTATGTACTTTTTGTGCCTTCAGTAGAAAGTTTGACAATTTACTCAACGTAAAGTTTCTCCGTTAGATTCTGGAACACATTTAACGTTGATATCGGTACTTCTGCATATAAGCAGGTATAAAGTGGTATTTCATCTCAAAGAAACATTATATGTCTTGTTTCATACGCTGTCGTCGAGTCCTCGACCCCAATTCTTGTCAGCAGCACCACCTGCCGACGCCTCTTGTCACCCGCCGGATGGTTAACGATTTTTCACATTTTCTTATCCATTTTGCGGTTGATTGGCCGCCGTATAAATGTTTCTCCGAAGAGCGACGGACGACAATAAAAATGTCGAGGTTTCTTTTGGGTCGTAGGAATGCGACACAGCCTGTTCGGAACCGAACGCAGGCCAGCATGTGACACCGCGGAAAAGACTTTCTCTGCGGAGAACGCCCGCTCCGCGCCCCCAGCAATTTTTCGGCAGTTTGCGCGCGAGCGGAGCAGCGCGCGGAGTCGTCCGGAGCGGGGAGCCCGGCCGCAGCGGAGGAGCGCGGAGGCGAGCGACGCCCGGGGGCTCCGGAGGCCGAAGGAATCGCGAGGTAAGCGCGCGGGGCCGCCGCGCCAGAGTTCACGGGCAAACGACCCTCTCCGGCCGACCAGAACCGGCCGCGCCGAGCCCAGAGCAGCCCCGATCATTTTGCTGCCTCCGCCTCCGCCACCGCCGCGACGGAGGAGCCAGTTTAGGATTCGCTCTGGCCGGGAAATCAATTCTGGGCCGCGGCAGAAGCTCGTAGGCGCGACGGCGGTGGCGGCGGCGGTGGAGGTAGGCGCTCAGGCCAGGAGGCCGGTTCTTCTGCCCCTGCCATCTCCTAGTCTTCCGCCTCCGCCGCCGCTCCGTTCACCTCGACCTCCTCTGCCGACGGTCGGGCGGTTCGATAACCCGCCATCGATAAGCCGTGCTACTCGTTAGTATTCACGCCCCGACGCCCTCCGGCGTTACTATCTATTACCCTGTTTTGGGGTAATTCCAGGATGTCCGCTGTCGAGCAGAGACAGAGGCGGGGGCGGGGGCGGGGGCGGGGCGGAGGCGAGCAGCACGGGCGCTGCGTGTCGTGTTGTTTCGCCCTGTGCCTGAGCCTCCGCTGCCGCCGCGCGCGTCCCAAGACACCCATTGCGGCGGCGGCGCCGCCCCCGCGCCCGCCCCTGCTGACCTCCCCCGCAGCGGACTTTCCCCTGTCTGTGTTCCCGCCCAAGTTTACCGCGAGCCTACCCATTTCGATCCCATCCAAACAGCTTACATCACCGTTTGACAACTTCTAGAGGCGACATTATGCTCACATGCCTACCTTACAGAACGCATACGCAGTGGTCGAAAGCGAATGATGCGAATTCAATAGGCTATAGTTCTAGTCTGAAGTACAGGTTAAGCAGAAAATTTGTAAATGAATACAGCGCTATCAAATGTTAGTAATATATTCGCAGAGGAATTTAAACACAATTTTAACTTATAATCGTGAAATAGAATTTATTATTTTATTTACACAAAATAATCATGGTCAGCTGATCGAAAGCAACTTCAGGCTAGGCTATTTTCGCCTACAGAAATTTTCCGGAAAATGTATATTTTGCTTGATTTTTCTTAATTTCATTATTTCACCTCATATAATTGTCTTTTCAGTTTATTCTTCATTTTATAGTTTCATCTGCTTCTACAATCTATATTTAACTCGGATCATATACACCTGAACCTCAAGTCGCGCTTCATTTAATTTTACTCTTGCCTGGACGCACATCCCTCATACTCTGCCTATCTATCCCTATCTCTCTCTATCTCTCTATCTCTCTCTATCTCTCTGTCTCATCTATCTCTATCTCATCTATCTCTATCTCATCTCTATCTCTTTCTCATCTCTGTCTCTCTATCTCTCTCTCTCTCTTTGCACGGCTCACATGACCATTAACTCTCACCTCTTCCAGGTCTCGGACGCGAATTATTTTGACGAACGACCCATTGCGCCTTCCCCCGCAGGAACCTCTGACGCCGCAGAGATGCCGACCGCAGACCCCGAAGGCAGCGCCATGCTCCTCAGGAGCTCGCTTCGTCCCATGACGTCACCGCCTACTAGGCCGCATGAGATGAGAACGCGGATAGGGTAGAGCGTGCGCTGGACCTGCAGTGTTTGCTCTCTGGCTGCACTGGCTTTCCCTTTATGAGTGCTAATGCCTTTATGAGTGCTAATTTTATTTTTCGAAAAAATTAGAATAAGTCACTAGGTTAATCTACTATCCACTCACGTTTTCTTGAGCCCTCATTCCGCAAGATGCGAGGGGAGTGGGGGGGGTTGATTACTTTATTGACAGGACTATTAAATGAAATCTGTAGCTCGTTTTTCGATGCAACTATTTTCTATTAGGCAAGAGCAAACACTTCTGGTTATCAGAGTTTGTCAACAAATCTTGTAGCTATCATTTATTCTGAATACAACTAATGGTAGTAAAGGAGTGGGGGTCGGTATGCCAGGGCTCAAGAAAACGTGCGCGTATAATACGTCTGTACTATGGTGTGAAGAGATTTTGAAACCACTTTAGAAGTGAAGTTATCTATATGGACCTAATGGTCCAAACTAATGGTAAATACTATGGAATTTTAAACTTTGAGAATGCAATTTATGATTTGTTTATTTATTATTAGAGGTGTTATATAGTTACAAAATAAACATTAAAAACCGCGCTTCTGACAACACGAACGGTTACAAACACCTTTTGCTAGTTATTTTTGCGTGTGAACCTGTTCAACATACATGTAAATCACAAAGTAGTTTAAGAGTAGCAAACATACTTGTGAAGCATGTACAAATCCTACTTGTATTTCATTATTTAGGATAGATTGAACTCTGCACATTGCTGGAGTTGCCGTAGAACTTTGCATGAATAAGTATTTCTTTGAATTTCATAATGCTGTAGGGGAAGTACCCAATTGTGCAGCGAATTGAATTATATTGTATTACAAAACAGGTATATGAGAACACACAAACCCCAATAAACCAAACACTGTGTATAGTACGCAGAAATTAACGGTACTTTTTTTTTCTCCGCTTCATCCCAGCGACAAGGTTTCATACACTGTACAGCCGACCATTATTTCCTCGCATATGTGTTCAATGTCAGCGAGTTGTCGGGGCGCAGAGGCAACGCAAACATTACGACGAGTGAGGCCGTAAAGGCGGTCGTTAAGCGGGCCTGGCGGCGACGCCAGGGGTCATCCCAGGCCGCGTCGCGCCAGCGCCGTACCCAGCGCCAGCGCCCCAGAGAAGCACGCGGCCACGCCACTTCCGCCACGCGAGGCGACCGCCCCCCCCGCCCCCGCGCTCGGGCCACGCGCGCCGCGCATTTCGCAGGCCAAAGGGACAGGACACTCCGCCCGAAATGTGGGTGGAGGAGAACTGGAGAGCACTCGCCGGACAATCGGAGTTGGTGTAGTTTTTTGTCTAATGTGCTGTCTCTCGAAACTTGGCCATGGTCGCCCTTCAACATGGGCTAGATTGTGGGCCATATTCAAATTTGGTATCATATGGTTGCCGAACGTTACCGACTGTTTTTTGACTTTCATGATTGCTGCTAGGGATCAACGCAAAATGATCTACAGACTTATCCATTACTCGTGTCGCCAGCTAAATAAATACGAGGTCTGATTATTATAGAAAATATATTATTTAAATTTGTCGGACATTATCCAGGGTTCTTTTTTCCATACCGCAAGAGTGACATGGGGCACTAACCTCCTCAGTGAAGTTTTAACCTCCGAATCGTCGGGAAGCCAGTGCGCTAATCTCTATACTTCTATGGGTTCGCACTGTTGGAATATGTATTCTGTAATCCGGAACCACTACCGTACAAATTCCAAAATAGTTGTTTGTAATTTCATAGTTTTCATGTATTAATTGAAAAAGATATTGCGAAAGGCAATTTGGTTGCAGTACCCTCTGGCTGCTGACCAACAGGACTTCTTTGATAGAATAAAATACCGTGTGATTGGGCATGTTAAAAACTTTGAAAAATGGACAGCAATTCAATTGAATGCTCTGCAGTGTGCTCTAATCCAATCCAATGCGACGCGACGCGATGCGGCTTGACGCGACACGACACACGACACGACACGACACGACGCGATGGAATATGAAGCGATACACAATTCGGCGAGACGCGACACCATGCGACTGCATGCGACGCCATGCGACGCGACGCGACGCACCCGATGCGATGCGACGCGACTTGAAGCAACGCAATGTGATACCATGCGACGCGGCGCTTCATAACGCCCGCCCTTCGCGCTCCTCCCCCCCCCACCATCACCGCAGCTGAGACATGTGCTGTCACTGGAGCGGCAGCATCGCATCTCAGACTTTTGTCCCACGCTCTGCTTGCCTAATCACATGTGTGCGTGCGGTGGTGTCGGCTAGCAGTGCGCGTACCGCATGCTCTAGTTCCATCTCGCATGCGTACATGTGCGGTCGCTGCTACACTGTCGCTGCACTGTCACCGTTTTCAGGGCTTCATGTATCAACTTCCTCGGGGTCCTTGGAGCTCTTATTCTCTTTGCCACTCTGCCGTTTCAATTACAGTTAATGTCCCGATGGCATGTGCAGGATTGTTATTGTGTACAAAAGATATATGAAGTATATTGTATATATTTCGTCGCATAGATTATAATGCGATTCTCACTTTGAGTGTCGCCTCTCTTGTCCACAGAAATTCTATACCGCATTGAAAATTAGTGGGGAATTAGAAGACGACTTTTCATAATTAGTTATCTTAAGCGAAGGACTTGTTTATTACAAAATGTGTGCGGTTGAGTTGTTCTTGTAATTGTGATTATTGTAGTTTACGTCGCCAATGTCAGAGATTTGTGTACTACTTCATTCTAAGAATACGAATTTGGTTAACATTTTATAAAACTGATTTTCTTCACTGTAGTAATCCTCCCTTTTATCTTTCATTTTTTTCTGTCCATTGTCTTCTTTTTTATTGGAATGTTATGAAAGTTATGCGAATCTACACATGACACATGTGTTTTCTGCACAACAGAACTTCAACAATTGTATTTTCAGCACGAAAGTAATTTATAAGTTTAAAAATAATCTCTTCATGCTATTTCACAAAATTAAGAGTAATATATAAAAGAGTTAAAAGATTCAAGTTCGCATATTCGATATTTGTTTCTCCACAAATTTTGATTGCATGAATGACAACGTTAATGTCATGGCGGTCCTTTATACCGAATGTTTTATTTGCCCAGAAACCTTATTAATATCGACTTTATTATTACTATTATTTTTCATAAGAAATATATTTTATCTTACAGCACCACCATGTACACTTCAGTAGGTGACTTATACATTCCCGTCAAACGACACTATCACGCCGACGGATCTATTGGTAATACATACATACACACACCATCATCACCACCACAACATTAATAATAATAATAATAATAATAATAATAATAATAATAATAATAATAATAATAGCCGGTAGCCTCAATATAACTGCAAAAAGTGCAAACATATTCTTTATTTCCACATTTCTAGGCTGATTTCCAATGGAGCAATAGTTCCACTGGCTACCATCTCTTAAGTCTCTCCTCGTATTCAGCCGGTTCTGAGGCGTATTCCTCTGAGAATATCGACGTGTGGGAAGAGGCGTCCCCCGTTACACGTAGTTCTCGCCTCTTCATGCAAATGCGTGGACATTTTCTAGTATAAATTATGTCTAATATCGACAGCTTAATAGTACGGGCTTCCGGCAGCTGGGGTCGATTTGGCGACCTGCCGAAAGGCGGCGCGGCGTGGCGATGGAGGCGGTGGGGGAGAAGAAGGAGGGGGAGGAGGAGACGGAGGAGGAGCAGGGGGGCGGCGGAGGCGGCACGTGGCGCCGTGCAGCCCCCGGCGGGATTCGAATATTTTATAGCGGAGCCGCGTCTGACGCAGAATGGGCGCAGCTGCTGCTGGAAATCGGCGCGGCCCGCTCCGGCCCGCCCCGACGCGGGCGCTCTCGCTCCGGACGCCTCCAGCGCCCTGCCCCGCCCCCTCCTGCTTCTCCTGCGCCGCCGCTTCCGCCTGCGCCCTCGGCCCCACTGCTGGCCCCACTTTCGCCCAGCGCAGCTACCTCAGGGGTGTGCACCTCGCATGACCGCAAGGGCCACAACGACTAACTTTAATATTGATGCGGGCCATATTTTCACTATTCTGGTATTCCACACGTCACTCGGTATTGTCGATCTTGACACTTTTCTCGGCTGCTCTGAAACGAGGGGTGAGGGTGGAACTATACTTGATATGAGGTTCTATCATGCATAACGCAGTGAAACTGATTGGGATGATTTTGAATTTCTGAATTTACTAGATAAAAAAATCCATAAATCTAAACATTTTTTACATTGAGAGGTGTTGACTCCGACAGGGTGCGTGCGCTAGGCGCAATATTCTTGCCCGACATGGATGCAAAGTACATTCATGTTTGTCTAATAATCTTTTGCGGGCCACAATAAATGGCACCGCGGGGTGCATGCGACCCGCGGACCGCCAGTTGGCCAGCCTAGGCTAGCTTCATAGCATCGGCCATCCAGTGTCGTATTATGCTCCCTCGGGCATTCCTAGTGCTTACGTCTTGCTTCTGCGCGCTCGTCTACTAGCGTTGTTGAAATGTGGAGGGATTGCTAATATTGTTTTCACATTGTTTGACATTAGAACAGCACAAATATATGTAAAAAGTACGTGCAGTTAACTGATTTGTTTCATGGTGGGCATTGGATTTACATGTCCGTGTCTCTGCAAAGAACCTGGTTTCGGAATAATTTCCGAATACCGCCTAAATTTTTCAGATTCGTTGAATTTGTATTTCATTTCCTCGACGACTGTTTGATGCGAATCAGTTCATTTTGGTCGTTGCTGCCACTGAGACTCCCGCAATCTAATGAAAGCCCTGAACCGTGACCCACGTGTTCTACGTTGGTTTTGTTGACATGTTTGATTGTCAAAGCCATCATACCTCACCACCTAGACCGTGCTCTTTTACGAGTATCTCACTACGCCTTTGGCTGGGATATTCAGTGCGCACAACTACAATTTTCCCTACTCTTCCAATCACTGTTTCCAACGCCCATTTCTCTCTTCAGTATCGTACGTTAAATTTATCTTTTTCAAATAGGTAAGTATTACATGCATCTCTGGTAATGGAGACAGCAAGTTGCTAAGAGTATTTCAAAGAGTCGAAAAACTGTACATACAGTAGAGAATTTAATACTTTAATTTAAGATAATTCTGAAATGTGAATGTAATATATAAATAAGTTTTATTTTTCATTAATGTATTCAATGGATGATTGATTCTCTCTTCGAATTAGGAAGATTACTTTTTCGAATTAATATCTGCAGCGTTCACAACGAGTAGTAAATGTTATTAAAGCAAATACTATAGAGTTTTCCATCATTTACCCAACGAACCGAAGAACGTGTTAATACATTTTGAGTGTCCTGAAGGTCTGTTTTGTTTTGCAATGCCCAGATATCATTTCTTAAATTACTGCTTGCAGTTTGCAAACTGTTGTCGAAAATTGCGTACAATTAACTGACGAACCTCAGATCCCGCCCTAACCATCTACGGGCTAGCAAATATCTGTGACGGGCGTTGCGTAACTGGACATTCCAATCCAACTAGCGGTGCCACCGGTCTCGCACCTTGGCGAGTGCGGTGGTTTCTTGGCGAGGTACCCAAACATTTCTTCTCCCGGGAACGAGCTGAATGAACGGGGCTGCCCGTCTGCCCGTCGCGGCTGCGGCTGCTGCGGCTACGGCCGCGACCACGACCGCGCCGCTCAAACGTGCAGTGGCGCGCAGCATTGTTTCCAACTCCTAACAGCTGAGATATTGCCCATCCAGCTCGCACACTTGCTACAGTGGATTTAGTTTGATTTATAACCGCTCAGAGTGACGCGAAATGTGGGAAGAGCAATATTGCACTGCACATGCATGAATAAATAAAGTTCTATTTTTTTCTAAATTTTACTTTCTCGTCTATCTACGTACTTATGAAGTGCAGAGGAAATATTGTAATGCTGCGGCAATATTTGGTGCTTTCTTGGTAGCAAAAATCTTATTGACTGGTCATGTTATCGAAAAAATGGATAACATTTATTTCTACATGTAGTAAAAACCTCTAACACGGGGTATAGCGCGTATCCACGTTTTGTGGGTCCTTGGTACTGAAAAATTGGATCATGACAAAACGACTGTCTGTGGGCAATGCCTAAACTGTTTAAACGATTTTCTCCAAAGCTGATATTTACGCTCGATCTGGACGAACTCGAGATTCTGCAAATTTCCAACTGACATTTTGTTTTCTGGGCACTTAACATCAAAGCCTCGTTAACATTTTCTAATTTTTGTCGCCAATGGTTCCATATTCTTTGATTAACTCTTTCCTTGGATAGCACAGAAAACGCTTAAAACGGAGCAACATTCACTTTCGTTGATATTGCTGAGTTTTTGATAGTAGTATGAGTAATATGAGTAGTTGTCACATCATTTTTACAATCCTGAATCCGCTCTTCGCTCTTGCAATTTGTTTATAGAGGAAAAGAAAAAGAATATTTCACATTGTTTAAAAAAGGTTACTCCTTTTTCTTATCATCCATGAAAATTGTTAAATGTATGACCTTTCTGCCCTATATACCCTGTGTAGTTCGACTGAACATATCTGTTTTCTGGCTCATGCAGAATTAATCCAAATTAGTTTGGTCCCATACATACCAACTAACTGGCGGAAACTCAAATGTAAAAGAACGACAAGGAAAACGTAAAAGGACGACGCACAGAAAAAAGAGTCAGATAGGATGTAAAAAGAGATAAAACAAAACGCCTAAAATAACCGTAAACTATCATTATTTGGTTCGGCGAATCTCGTAACAAGGGACCTCACGGCGCTGAGACTTACCTATTCTTCGTAATTATTGATGACTGACTCCTCGGAATATTCGAAAGGCAGGAAACAGTTACTAGAGTCAATTCTATTACAACTACAGTTCTAACAATAAAAGTGAATAATGGGATTTGAAAGGTGGTTGTAAGAGATAAATGAACAAGCCAAAAAGTCGTATGCAAAATGGGACTCGAACCAACGATCAGTCATCCACGCTATTATTATTATTATTATTATTATTATTATTATTATTATTATTATTATTAATTTAGAGTTTCGTTTTGGATCTGGTTTAGACCAGTTTTTCAGAGGGTCCCTTGCTTACTTCCAGGAGGTAAATACATACCTTCCGTCTGACCCGCATGACCTCACGCACAGGAAACTATTTTATGGCGTTAATAAGAACTCGAATGTTATGTGTGCGTCCTCGGAGAATGCCCTTTCCGGCCACTGCGCGACGGCGCGAAGCACCCGAGCGACGCCCGCGGCCGCGCCGCAAGGAGGGGTGGGAAGCGTTTGGGGGTGGGGGAGGGGAGGTGGCCGTCGCCGGCGGCAGCCACCTCCACTCCCCGCCCCCCTCGCGCCCGCGGCGCGGCCGGCGGGGCTCCCGCGAGCGCGCTGCATTGCAAACATCAAGTGTTCCTTGAAAAGAAACCATTCGCCAGCCCTCCAGCTATCCAACCTGCCCACCACGTGATTTGAGGAACGAACGTAAACCAGTTTTTACCGCTTTTTTGTTTGTGTTCTAAAAGAAAAAAGTCGACATCCGTTTTATTTTGTTCATATTCTTGGACATCCCCTCCATGATTCAAAACCACTGACATTCATACTCATCTCTTGGCTGCGACTGCCAGAGAAATAGAGCAGCAACCTTCAATATATTTAATTAGGAGGTACTGTAGCGTTTGACGCTTCGTCTTGAAATATAGTGAAACCCTTTTTGGTTTTCTTTCGGGGAATGTTGCTCTGATCTAATTACTTTTAAATTAAAATGTAACTGCTGTAATTTACTGACACTCGGTCTCGCCTGCACGCCAACGTCCTCGCGCTGCGCCAGGCCTTTGCCCCGGGCCCGGGGGCGGGCGAGGGGGGCCGCGGCCCCCCCTCCGGGCGCTGGCTCCGGGCGCCCCGCCGCTCCTCCGCCCCCCTCGCTCGGCTCACTTAAAGTATGTGACAAATGAGAGGTAGGCGTTGGATTCTTGCGTTTATGTTCTACAGGCGCATTGTGCTCAAATTAAATACATTGCCCATACAACTCGTGAAAGAGTACACATCAAATGCTTAACTTTCGATACCATATATGTATTAACTTTTCGCATAATTTATGATTCTGCCTACAATTCACCATTGTTCTACTAGTATTTAAAATTTGTAATATATTTGCTTGTCAAAACCAATCCTTTAAACTTTCTCATAATTTATTATGTTATTGACAATTTCCTGCTTATGGAATAGCTAAAATAAAAATTATCAATTCAATTAATGACTTATGACTATAAAAACAAAACAAAAATTTGTATTAGGATTCTTAAATTTGTTTACATTGATTCGTACAAATTTTACAAAAGAGAGATTACTTATGATATGAAGAGCTGTTTAATATGAGAAGAAATTACATAGCCCTATTACCTTTCATCTCATATTGAGCCATTATTGGTGCCCACTCACCACTGGAATAAATTGCAGTTAAGACGATTCCGGTGATCATAAATTTTTTGTAAAAATTCACGAATGGAGTAAAAGTATTTAACTTCGCTGATATGTTTCAACTCTTCTGATATTCTTTTAGCGCCATATTTAACACATTAATATTCCTTTTCGTTGCTTGCTTTGCGCTCTTGATGATGGTTCTGATATTTTTTATATGCACGAGAAATTATTTAATAATTACTTGCCCAAACTGTTTCATACTTGTATTCAAACATTTTAGTACTGTAATCACTCTTTGAAATATGTTCACTTATATTCAAGAATGGGGAGTATGTATAGTCGAAACACTATATTATATGAGAGTGTCTTTACTGCTGCAAATGAGCACTTGCTCGGTGGCTTTACCACAAAAATACGTAAACAAATACACAAAAATGAAAAATATTGATATACTACATGGAAGAAGCGCAATCTGTGCATGGTTTCGTGAGCTCTGGGGTTCCTACACTAGCTCTTCCACCACCACCACCACCACCACCACCACTACAATTTTAAGTTGAATTATGAATATAGGAAGGAACGAGCGCTTTTGGCAAAAAATTGACGATCCTGTGAAACAAAAAATATTGTAAAGACAAATGAGATACGGAGTTGGGATATTATCCCTTATCGTGTACTTCGTGATGAGATCGACTTACTACCGGGAGAATATGGAAATGATTATTAGAATAACCTTATTTCGCATTGAGCTCAAGAAAACGTGCTAGGATAGAGAAGATGCAGGATCAGGGAAACTGGATGAAATATCTAATCGAGATGCGGTTATTCATCCGGAAGCAGAGGTACAATACATTTTATTATATATGTATGTATGTATGTATTTGGTATTTTAGTCCAACTTCGCCGTCTCGGTAAAGCGATGTCCCCCATGACTGGGCCTAGTTTAATTCCCACGTTTGGGGAGTACCAGAGACTTGTGGCGAACATCACGAATTCTTTTCACCGAAACTAGTATAGTCCATCTTCCTGAGCATTTATTCGTCACATAGGGTCACATGGCTATAGAAACTGAGTCGATTTTAAAAGATAGCTACAACTCTGTCTTTTACCCCACGTTTATTTATTATTTATTTTTATTTATTTACGCAAAACAGTTAAAAACTGTGTGTGACGTGCTATGGGGAGAAGTTAATTTGAAGTTACATTTATGCCCACAAGCAAAACAAAGGGCCATCTGATCTTTTGCTCGAGGATCAGGGAAACTGGACGAAAACCTGATCGAGATGGGGGTTATTGACCCAGAAGCTGAAGTACAGGTTGTTACAGGTTCTTTACAATTATACAATCCAAATGGTATATAACACATTAAATGTCATAGTTAAAATTAATATTACTTTCCTTTTGGATGCTCGGTATAGTCTCTAATTGTATAGAAACAGTTGTGCAGCAGAAAAGATTTTACTTGGAGCTTAAATGTTTTGTATCGAATTTAATCATTTAATGTCATCTGGTAAGGTGTTTTAAAATAATGTACATGTATTATATATGAATTTTTTGTAGTGAGCTGTTGATACTGTCACCTGATGAATATAATTACTACGTCGAGTGTTCTAGTTATAGACAACTGCGTTTCCTGAAAATATATTCCCGCCCTTAAGTAAGTCATTTTTGACAAAAACCACTGATTCATATAGAGAGAGGTAATGGTAAAATAACCACTGATTGATTTGACAAAAACCACTGATTCATAAGAGAGAGGTAATGGTAAAATACCTAGATTAATATGGAGAGGCTTACAAGAATCACGTGGATGGAATTGGCTTATCATTCGTACAATTCTTTTTTGTAATCTAAAAGTGTGGGAGCTATAAGATGTACTTCTCCAGAATATTATGCCATATCTCAGGCGGGAATGAGCATTCGCGAAATAGAGCAATGTGTAGGCTGATTGAATTTGAAAGAATTCTGAAAGCGTAGCATAAAAACTTAATTTAGCGTTCAATTCATTTAAATGAAAGTTCCATTTAAGATTTGACTGAATTGAAAGACCTAAAAATTTTGTTACCTTAACATCAAACAATGGCAGACCCTTCATTTTCAGTGAAGTGCAGAGCTGTTCATTCAAAATGGAAAACTGTTTTGAAACAGTTTCCTTTTCATTTACTATTAATTTGTTATTACGTAACCAATTTGAAATATTTGATATTGTACTATTTACGTTTTTTAATTGCAAAGAATATTCGCATCATCCGCAAAGAGAACTGTTCTTACGTTTCTAATCGTCGAGGGCATATCGTTTACGTATCGTAGGAAGAGAGTAGGGCCTAAAATCGTACCTTGCGGAATTTCACGTGCAATTGGCAAAGAATCGGAAAGGTGTGTATATAATGTTCCATTATTCCAGTAAGGAATTTCTACTCTTTGAGATCGTTGTTTAGGGTACGATCATAACCAGTCTAGAGCAGCACCACGAATTCCATACGAAGGTAATTTTGAAAGTAAAATGTTATGATCAATGACGTCAAAAGCTTTTGACAGATCTAAAAATATTGCAGCTGTTTTAAAAATCTGGAAAAATTCCTGTGCATATGGGTATATTAAATATGTGAATTAACGGGTGTATAATGGCGGGCGCGCAAACCTTTAACAAACAATCCGGAAATTCATCTAAACAGCCCGAATATTTAATTTTTAGTCTACCAATTATTTTGAGAATTTCACAGGAAGAAGTTTTGGAAACAAACATCGTGCCTAAATTTTTGGGGGAAACGTCTGATGTTGAATTTTGTGGCTGAAGACTCTTACGGAGACCTTTTAAAACAACATCCCTTACAAGGTTTCTAGTTGATTTGGTCGAATTTTTTACTATATTCTACATTGCTTTTGTCTTATTATTTGAGTTGATAATATCCTGATCATGTTTCATAATTTTAGCGTGCCGTATGTCTTTTTTTAACAATGATTTGTATTTTTAAAAATAAAGGAAAGAACCTTGACATACGTTATGATGCTTAGAAATGAAAGAAAGAATTGGTTTGTTTTTACATGTCACGTTATATTATATACTATATACTACGTTATATTATATACTATAGGCTACGTTATATTATATACTAATATTAAAATGTAACTTAGATAAACAACGCAACATGTGTTACTAGACACTTGTTAAATACGTATAATACAAAAATAACACATACATACAACCAGTAATAATTTATCTATTCGTCAGAGAATTTTGTAAATGTGTACTCTTTCTTAAAAGACTCATATTTTTTTTTGTGCTGATAAGCTTTTACCTAATTTACTATGCTCTCTATTACCTATTAGCATGTTCTGCGCAATGGTGTATGGCATCTTATAAAAAATTCTTCACACATATTTGTGAGTATATTACGTCTTAGCTAGGGAACGCTGCTGTATCGGGGATTCAGAAGCAAGAAATAAAATTTGTGCGAATAAGGGGCATGATTCGCGAACTGAATACAATTGCCAATGCCAATTGCCTTTTCCTTTTTTACTTCTTTATCCTATTTTCTGTACTTCTTTATCTTCCTTTTTTGTTCTTCTTCGTATCTCTCTTCTTTTCTTCTTTTTTCAGCTCTTCCGATTCTTTTATTTTTCTTTATTATTTTCTTTCTTATTTTCCCTCGCTTTCTTCTCCTTCTTCTTCTCATTTTTCTCCCTTTAATTGTCTCCTTATTTTTCTTTTTCTTCTTGGTATCCTAGCATGACAATTGCAAGGGTAGATACAACCCGAAAACGAGTAATGAATACACGTCAAACACATACTAGTACGAATATAAACGTCGAAGCGAATACATGCCACGTTGTCTGATGAAACGATTGACAGACGAAAGCAATTCATGGTGCGATGTTAATATAATTCATCGATTTCTTACAATAATGATTGTAGATTTGATATAATTATATGAGGATGTCTTGTCTCTGCAAATATATGTTATATACTTTATGCATGGAAGATTAGTGTAAATATATGTAATTCTAACAATAAAGTATTAATATATTCATTACTTTCTGCAGCTTCAGCATATTCTTCTTCTCTATTACATAAACCAGAATTTCTGCAGCGAAACAAGAGATTTGTCAAATCCACTCGTCGCGCGTATGCCCTTGTGTATCTTACTATTAGACAGCGTTGTACTAGAACGAATTATAAACACTGTGACTACTTGGCACTGTGACTACTAGACGACTTGGCATTATAAGCATTGTGATGACTGCTGCGCATGACTTTCCATCTTTAAAATTGACAAATAGGAAATTATGAAAAAGAATGGAATATAATAAATGAATTAACTATATGCTTAGATTCTAATAAAAAAATTTGGTTAGGCGTCGTAGGTCGTAGAGCGTTGTAGCAACTGCACTCCCCTCTACTAGAGCATGTCCAAATGCAACAAATTCATTTATTTGCTCGCTACTGTCCCGCTATTGGGCTTCTCAGTAAAGAAATTTACCTCGAAAACGCAATATTTTATAGAGACCAATGAGAATGAACGGGAAACTGATGATCTTAATTAGGTTGCAGCCGACTTTTGTGGGACTGTAATTTGAGGAGTCTAATAATTTCCCCTAAATATTGCTCCAGTTAATAATAATGATATTGTTATTGGTGAAACAATGGAAATCTAACAATAATTCAAAAATTATATTTTAATAATGAGATTATTTGCTATTCATTCTTCAACACGCCTTCTACAATCGGATTCGAAGCATGAAATTTATTCAAGTTTTTCTTGCTGCTGTTAGAACGGCAGTGAGTTTGCCGTAAGAACAAAAATTGAAGCACGCACTCCTCTTGTAGATATGCGTGATTGGCTGAGTAATAAAAATTACTGTTACACATGTCACCCGTACATTGATGGAGTACACAAGTTGACGCATTAGATGGGAGTAAGCTCGCCCGAAGGTGTACCCTCACATGTGTTTTAGAATAAATGTTTCACCTTTGACAGGATTATTAATGAAAGACAATGTTACTCGTGCAGCAGTTTATGGGTACAGCCCTGTAAGTGTAACACGAACCAACGTAGTTATCTCGTCAGACGGCATGGTAGGGAAATATGTATCAACATCAACATTCGTTTTTTATTATACTGAGATCTTTACGCAATGCGAATGAAAATTGTGTAGTTTAGGTTCTTGTTAAGTTTGGAGTACAAGCAACCCGAAAATTCATTTGTCGATTGTTGTGACTTTTAGAGTTTGTTCTTTCATGTAAGTAGCTAAAATGAAATCTGGTATTTCTGACAAAGGGATCCAAATCTAGTATGTTTTCAGTTCTAATTTTAAGAGAGAAAAAATCTACACTTTGTCTCGATAACACAGTGGTCAAATCGTAGCCTATGTAAAAGTTATAAGCCGTGTCGGGATAATGGTGCCAGAAAAATATTAGAAGTTAATGGGAATAACTACAGGAGTGTTAGAGCGAACAAACATTTTTATGCTGCTTTGTACTTTGTACTATTATTACATTTATGCTGTTATGCTACTTTGTACTGCTTGTATTTGGAACCAGATTAATATTCATTTGTAACAAGTAAACTTTTCTTACCCCAAAATGCATCATTTTTTGGACCTTCAATCGATAGGCATCATTTTTTCTTTGTTGCTAGATGTTAATTTTAATAGTATGTACTCAGCGGTGAACATTCGATAACTAATACGACTATTCAATGAGATTACTTCATTTGCCGTGTCCCGACCCGAATCAACCACAATCACAACGACCAACTTCCACTGTTCCCTCACCTTCACACCACTAGTACCCGCCACTCCCTATCACCCACCATCCACTGCCTCCCACCACCACCACCACCACCACCACCACCACCACCAAACACCTTCAGTATCCCTTCACCATCACCAATGCTACTCGCTACTTACATCAACACCACCAACACCACTAATACTGCTGTCACCCTCACAATCACCGCCATCACCACCACTACCAACACTGCCACAACTATCGCCACTTCCACTCTACCACCACCGACGCTGCCGATACCTCTGTCTTCACCTTCCTTGCTCCTTCACCTGGTCCTTCCCCATCACATCCTCGTATCTCTCTAATATTCTTCTAGTCTCCCTCCCATTCTGTCTGTGCCCCCTTTTTTCTCCCACGTCGTCCCATTCGTTCATCGCCTCGTCGTTCCACCTCGCCGCATTTCGTTAGGAACAAAGTAGCGCGTTCCCGGGAGTCGGCGCGGAGGCTCGCGATGAGCACAACGGGAGAGTGATTTGCGATGCGAGCCGGCTATTCGCCGCAGTCGTTATTGCGGAAATGTTATATTCTCTAGGTGCACTGATGAAGCAATTCAGTTAAGTGTTTTGTTTCGAATCGACACAAAAACGGTGTGCGCCGGAGAAAGAATTATCGTAATGAAACAACGATGGCTTCATTACTCGCCCGCGTTTGTGTATAGCGGAGCGGAGGGGGGAGACAAGGCGAAGAAATCTGCTAAGAGCATGATGGGTGCGGTGCGAGAGACGAGAGGGTGGGGAGGCGCGGGCGGGGTTCGAACGCGCGGCCGCAGCAAAGCGTGAGAAGCAGCGCTGAGCCGCCGCCGGCGTCTGCGTCGGGCGGCGAACGACAAACAATTACATCACGAGCGCTGGAGGAAGTTCCACTGTCATAACTTTGGAGGCGATGTTTAGCGTCCAGACCAGTTTCATCCCTATAATTACTCCGCGGCGGGCGCGAATCGTGTGGCTGCTGCCGCCGTCGCCGCCGCCGCCGCCGCCGCCACCTCCACCACCTCCACCATCTCCACCATCTCCTCCACCTCCGCCACCGCCGCCACTCCTACCATTGCCGCTACCACCAGTGCTGCCACCGCCGCCACTCCTACCACTGCCCTCACCACCACTACTTCCAGCGCCGCCACCCCCGCCACGCCTACCACTGCCGCCACCACCACTGGTGTCACCGCCGCTGCTGCTGCCGCCGCCGCCGCTGCTACTGTTGCTGTTGCTTCTTCCACCACCGATGCTGCCACCGTCACTTTCCAATTTTATTATCTCCTCCGTCATCAGCCAGGTCGTCATTTTCAACCTAGTACTATGACCAACATCATCTCAATACCCAATCGTTTCTTCCACCATTATCACCAATGTTGCCGCGGCCTCCACCTCACTTCTACTGCCATCTCCTGCTACTCTTCCATTTCTACCTCACCTTCCATGTACATTTCCACGTCTACGGCAGCCTTCACCTCGGGTCTCTGCCAGCGGTCCAGATCTCTGGGATCTTGAGATGGCCTCCGTCCTTTGCCCACAGATCGCCGCCGCTGCGCATTCTCTCTCCTGGGCCCGCTCTCAATTTGGGCCTCCGCTTCCTAATCAGCGGTCGCTGGGCCTCTGGGACGGGGCTCCTGGGCGCCGCGAGCGTGACCATTGCGTGGAGGCTGGTTCGGCTCACTGGTTCGGCCTCACACATGGGACATAGCTCTGACGAATGCGTTCGGAAAGCCATGGTTCCCCCTGCTGAACATCGATTTAAATTGATATACTTACTTATACAGAATTGTTCTCTGTACGTACATTATCAGTTCCAGGACTTTCTGTTTTCATTTTTTTAAAAGGAAATGCGGACTGTTTATTTTTGTAATAGTTTCCACTGTATGAAAAGCTGATCTAGAATGAAGGACTGTTTCTGGACTTTGGTGCATTAATTTAAAAAGGAAAGGACAAAGCGGTCTGCAAAAGAATGCTATTTAACAGTTGAAAAGAACACCACCAATATTATGTGGTCAAGAAGGGTTTATTTTGTTCGTCACAATGCATATACCACTCGTACGACAAACGTTACAGTAATCGTCCAGAATATTCAGTACTCAATAGTGTTTCCCGTTGTGTTTCTAGTAGTGTTCACATCAGAGTATTCGTGTCAATGTCTTGCATGTTTTGTAGCTTTGATCTCCTAAAGTGTAAAAGTGTAAACATATAAAGTGTAATAAGAAGTACTAATTTACTCGCATCAACGTCATTGCTTATCTCAATGTCATACTTTCTGGTAACTTTTCACGCTGTGCGAGTTTTGAATACCAAAGCCGGGTTAATCATTTTAAAGTCTCCAATTTTCCTGGGACATCGTCCTGCTTTCTCAACATCAATTTACTCTCAGGAATATATTATAGTAGGTTTTATTTAGTAAAATGAAAGTAATAATGTTCTTATGTCTCATGTAGTATCTCCATACCTAGCAGGAGTATTCATATAACAATCAATTTTTACTTTCGAGAACAACTGCACGATTTTTTCTGTTCTTATTAACAAAACACAGTATTTGTATATTTGTATTCTCATCAATGAAAAAGAAATCTGAGACAAAGAATTATAATCTCAAAATAGTAATGGAATATTATTATGTAGAAAAAATGTACTATGCCGTGTTTTTCTCTCTGAAAGCAGTCGCGCTTGTGAATTAATATTTTTTTGGAACATGTAATTACGTAATTGCGCAGCTGGAAGTAACGCATTATCGATATTTTTCTTTAATTACTAACGCGGGGTTGCCACTGATACACAGCAATGACGTTCTTTGACTGTTCTGAGTTCCAGAACGAGGAGTGTATTTCTGCAGTCGAGCATTTAAGAAAATCTGGTCTCTAAGTTCCACGCAGCAATTAAAAGTCGAAAAGTAATCATTTTACTTTATGGATGGGAAGGTACGTAGGGTTGGTTTTTTCACTTATGTCGTGGGACACCCCAGGGCCGAAATGATATCTCAAGGGGCCGGATTGATATATTAAGGCAGGCATGTGAAGGTCACGGACAAGGTAACTAAACTTACTAGAGTTCGCGGGCAGTGCGTCCAGAGTAACTGGTGCGAGATTTAAAAGTAAAGGCTGTACAAATTGCTTCGGATTGGCGGCACATCACTGGCTGCTTGGCCAATGAAGAAATCAGTTGACGATTATTGCTACAAATCTAGCTATGTTAATGTCCATTTCCTCTATTAAAGCAAATACATTATCCATTAAAAACAGTCATAATTATGTCAGTCAGATTTTATATTGTTAATTACGAGTACAATTGAAGGTTTTAAATCGAAATTTAGCTTGATTTTATAATCGTGTTTACTGAAGACTGCAATTATTGTATGAATTCCTGCTTCCAGGCTCTGAAGTTTAAAGTAGACAAAGATTTTTGAAACAGAACTCCGTCCTTGAGCGAGATTTGTTAACGTACAGAGACTTGTTATTTTATTTCACATTCATAATTGGAATATACAAAAAATAACTGAATGATTTGATAAAACAAGTCGTAAACAAAACACAAGCAAAGAATTAGTTGGAAGGGGTTTTTGAATTATTTTTGCTGATAGGACTTTTGTGAGTATAAACTTGATAAGTGCTGAAATTGGATGTTCTTATAATATAAATTGTTGCAAAATGCTGCATGTAGTGTTGTGATCTGATGGTTCTGTGATGAATTACTATCTGTAGTTCACTGTTGATTATGGACCACGTAGTTCTGAATAAATGAGTTTGGATAATTAGGATTTTTTGACTATTCGGTTTTCGCGACATTTATTCGTATCAGGGGCCATATATTAGACTTTTTAAAATTTTATTTACTGTCTGGTCGGCACAATATTTCTTTCAGAGGTTTTAAAATACATTTTATGTATACATAATGCTGGCCTTTCGGCTAACAGTATTTGAGGAGGGCCACACGGCTACCTCGTGAAAAATGCTGCAGAGCAGTAATTCACATATGATTCTTTTTAAGTCTTTTATTTAATGTTTTCGCCATCGGAACTGGTTAATGAGGCTTGAATCCAATCTACGGTGGTTTCAGGGAGTCTGGTGGTATCGGGAGATAATGCGGTTCGGAATGGTATAATTTTTGCCTAGGTTAAATATCTGCACTTGTATAGGACGGAGGAAGGGTGAAAAATATATTGCTAATAATTGCCTGTTGTACATATTCGTTAATGGAGTGCCGGGACATATTATTATCCATGCCAGTGCGATACATGGGAGTGCGCAGCAAGGCGTTGCGTTGGGGGCCGGCCGAAGCCATCGGATCTGTCCGCTGGACAGGTGCTGCCGCCTGGCGGCCGAGGACGCGCGCGGCGGGCTGCGGAGCGGCGCCTGCCGCCGCCCACCTGAGCCAGCTGCGTGGGCCTGTGCCCTCCCGTCCCCCCTCCGCCGGAGAAGTTAAGAGTTGTTTGGAAATGAAGGGGATAAAGTAGAACTCTCAAATATATACCGTACACTCATCAGTTTTGTATATACTGAAAAATACTATATTTATATCAACGCTGAGAAGTAACAATTTTTGAAAGAGCTGTTTACAGGAGCCGAAGGCAATAAACGAATCCTAAAATCATTACTTTTCAACCAAGTTCAGTAAACCTAGTTTTTGCATACTCACATCTATTATTTATATATATTATCGAAAATTTTCCAATGTAGATGGTTTTCAGATATTAAAAAATTTGGGAATAAAAATAATTATAGTCGGCATCAGTGTTGTGGGTTGATAAGTAACTTCGTTCGAATTAACAGTGTAACAATAGTTGACTTTTTGGAAAGTCTCACTGAATATTAAAGCTTCGACGATCTATTTTCAAGTTCATAAATTTATTTTTGATAACAATTGTCCGCTGGATAATAACAAAAGTAATAGAACCATTTGAAACATTGGCTCAAATAAAAAAAAACAACTAGAAATGTTATTGAACATAAAGTGATTATTACTAATTTATTATCTTGAAATATCTCTTACGACCAAATTCAAAAATTAAAATATCGTTACCTACATTTATTGAGAGTGACATGTTGGTAAATATATTTCTTTTTTCAGGATCATTTAGACAGGTATACATACATAATTCAGACTTTTTTTAACGCCACATGGGAAACTTACCGAAAGTACTTTCCGTTGTAGTACTGAAAGTATAATAATTACAAAACAAAATACATACATTTACCAATCGGAAAAATGAGCAAAATGTTCTCATGATCATCAATTAAATTTTAATATCACACGACTTTCCGTGACAAACGGGGTTTCTAAACTTGGCCTAACGGCCTTGTTCGGGAACTTTACCGTCTAATCGTGGAAACATCCACTTTCTTGCCTTGTATTGCAAATAAATATTCCACTATCTATGCTTTCATAATGTCGAAAAGCTGTTGCAAGATGTTAATGATGTGAAAGTTATTTTCCAAAAACTTATTTATGATTTTGATTGTATTGCTGTTTGTGGGATCCGTGGTTAAAATTTGATCACGGTCAACCTGTTCAGACGCATTCCTTCGTTCTCTTTGCGTTATGCGCTCGTCTCGTCTGTTGTTTTGGGATTTAGCCTTTAGATTTATTCAGTCAAAAAAAAAAGTAAAAACTGAATGTGACGTTGGGGGGAAAAGAGTTTTTCTTTTTGTAGTAGTGTGTTTTAATACACAAGCTTTGAACTGTGAATGGTAGTGGTGCTGATTAAGTGAAACGTGCCTAGGAGAAACAATTTGTCTTTTAGTGAGACTGGCTGAAATCTTCAATGAGCGCATTGCGTCAATTTCATTTTTATAAACTCCCAAAGTTTATCAACGAATCCACTGTCGTTTCATTTAGTTCAGTGATTATATAGTAATATAAGGGCTATAATGTGAAAATTTGTATGTTATGTTGTTTGAATTAATGAAAAAGTGCCTTCGATGAATGGGCGATCGGGACTATATATAGCATTAAATTTATTGAAATGGGAAATACGATAGCAACTTTTACCAAACGTGCTGAATTTTCAATGATATTTTTTCAATTCTCAAAAATCAAATATGGAATGTAGATAATTTGTTATGTACTAGTTTACATTTAATATTAGGCATGGTAGTTTTACTTTCTGTTGCAATTCATATTCTCTCACTAATCGTCAATGATCGTTTGCTGGCAGTAGCATTTCAGGCTCTTCCCACTTGTACGCTCTGAGTTGTGGAGAATATAAATTTGTTTGCGCGTGAATAAACGATAACTACGAATCAGTTGTTGTTAAATATTTTCCTATCAATTTTTATACAATTTTATTGTAAGATTTACAAGTTCAGTTTGATTCACATCCACTCTTTCAGATAAGATGATGAAAAACAAAATTTTGAAGTTTGAAAGAAAAAAACTATTTATAATAATATCAAAATTTATTCATTGTCAAATTCTGAACAAAAATGAACATTTATTTCCTCTTTCCTTTTTGAAATGAGCTCTCAGGGCCTGATGCGTATGTAGACGATTCTAGTGACAACGTTCATTCGAGCAGAGCTATTTTCTTCTCACACCAGTATTTTTCCACGAGCTATGACATTTACCGCTCAAAGAGTTATGGCTGCCGGGGAAGTACGTTCTCTGAGATGCAACGTATGCAAATATTCTCGTAAACCTGGAATATAGTGTCTTCAAAATTAGAATAATGCATCATTCTGGATATCGATTTTAATAGCTGTCAGAATTTCACGAGACCGATAATTTCTTGTCTGTAATTATGAGGAAATTATGAGGTAGAAGCTCCTAGTTGGGTGTTGTGTTTCAGAAAATAGCACGTTTCAGTAGCCGGGTGCTCGGAAACTGAGTGGCGCCGCCGAAAGGTCTTTGGGGCGAGGCCCACGAATCGGCAGGGAGAGGGTCGAGTGCGGGAGCAGAGGCCCACGGTGAAGAGCCAGAAGTAGTGTACACTCACGAAACTCGGTCTTCTTTTGGGGTCTCACGTTGAACAGAAACATCTGAAAGTACCGTGTGGCAGTGAGTCGTTGCTCAACGGCGTTCTGGCTGACGAGTTTGTGTAGTGTCGGTTTGACGGAAAGAACTTTGGTATGAAATGAGACTATCATGACAGAGTGAGCGAGAATGTGACGTGAAGTCGGATGCAGATTAATTTTGGAAATGCTACCATACGGGCGTTGCGTGGAGTACTGTACTGTTCGAAGTACGGACTGTGTAGATACGGTTGTGATTTAAAAATAGAAATGTAAATATTTCACGATGTAAGATTATTAAACAAAGAAACTTTCGAGAATGACAACAGCTGCTAATTCGTGACTAATGAATAATTGAACGTTTGTTTTACTTATGGATATTAACATTAACATGGAAAAGATAAATATTTCCTTTGGGAAGAAAAGCAAGGAATTTTTTTCTTCACGAAATATATTTCATTTTTCATGGGTACATGGGTTACACGAAATGGATTGTCGGCAATTGGAATATGGTTAGCTGGGTTAGCGAGTGTCAGTGGGACGTCCTGCATGGACCAGACAATTTTGAGGGGCAAGCTGAGAGTAGCGGAAAGCCCGTTGGTAGCAGAGATGGTGATCTCGGTGACAGATGGAGGAGTTTGGATTCCTCGACTGCCCTTGGAATTTGGACGGTTGCTGTGCGTCGGCTTCACGGAGAGCCCTTCGCGTCCCTGTGCTCACCTCGCCCTAGGCCCCACTTTTCAACAGTTTCGTTATCCGCTATTAAGTGAGCGCTTACTGCGGGTTGCGGCCGGCGCTCTGCAATTACCACCCATTGCCCTTGTCTGCATGTGGAGTAATATTGAATTTCTTCCCTCTTGTTTACGTTCTAAGAAAGCGTCTTCCGTTATGGCCCATTGATGGAAATATCCGAGGCGGCCCGTCGTTTTTGTTTTGCTGCCAGCACTTTCAAACTATTACTTTTACGACAGGCATTTTCTAACTATATTGTGTTTTATTTCTGAATGCGAACTGCAATAAACTCGGAGTGCAACATGAGTGCATTTTCTGTTGCAACGATATAATCAAGTCATTTTCGCCGAGTGTCTGTCCGTCCACCGACCGGCGGCGTGGCGGGGTGCGGGCTTCTGCCCCGCCCCTTTGCGTCGTCCCCTCTCGCCCCCACCCGCCCCGCTCCCTCCGCGCCGCTCCCGCCACGCCCCGCCCGCCACGCCCAGGCCGATGCCGACCGCGAAAAAAGCGGCTTCGTGATCATTCCTCTAATTTCTGGTAGAAATTAACTAACGAATTCTGTGCAATTTTATGGTGCTCGGCGATACTTTGCAAGAAACATGACGCTTCTTGGAAACTGTCTTTTTTTCCGTTGCCGGACGCGCGGCGCCGCTGCCGCCGAACAATGCGGGCGATTTTCCGGCGGCGGCGGCGGCGGCGGTGGTGGTCATGGCTGTGGTGATGGTGATAGCTGCATTGGTCTCTGAACGCTGAGGCGTAGTGATGACGATGTTGACGATGTTAGGAAAGTAGTTCCATTTACACTGTGCTGTAGATAATCATAGTAACTGCTAAGGTAGAGAGGAAATCTCCGATGTAAGACAGCAAAGGTAGAAAAGTTTCAGGGCGGGTGAAAAAATAGATTTTGAAAATGGACCTGTCCTTGGATGGAGTGCTAGTTCAATGTGTGATGGTATTTCAATGTCTGAACCTTTCAAACGTTTGCATTTAACAGTTATATGTATAACATAAATAATGTATTATCAGTTTGTGGAAAACATTTCATGACATTGTAAATTCGAATCTTTTCTTACACTAAATAATACCCTCATAGTCTCTTCGTTTCTATCTTATCTTCAACAACATATTCGACAACAACAATGTTGGTAAAGAATGGCAGAGATGGCAATGTTGGTAAAGAATAGAAAGATGACAAACACTAAGCAGATGCTGCGAATTACGTTGTGGCAGAATTAATGACGATAAGTGGTGCCGAATTATTGGTTGTTGCAACATAAAAAATTGATAGCATCGATAACGAGACAAAGGAGGAGAAATGGTAATAGGTTACTGGAGGTAATCTTCCAGTCAGCGTCGGAGGCCAGGAATTGATGGGACGACGGGAGCAACCGAATGGGCAAGGGTTGAAACGGCGGAACGAACGTGAAGGATGGCGAGCAGGGCCGCAGGAAACAGCAACGAGCAGAGGGCTGAGTGAGACGAGGGCGATGGGCAATGAGCAGTGGACTGCGGACAGCGGGCGATGGGTCGTGTGCAAGTGAGCAGTGAACGGGGAGTAATGTTCGGAGATGTTTCAATGGTGAGCTTTGAATGGTGGGATGTGCACTGTGGGCAATGAACGGCGGGCAGAAGAGGGAGGTGGGCAATGTGCGATGGGCTGGGATCGGTGGTGTTTGAACGGTGGGTAACGAGCAGTGGGCAGTGATCGATAGGTAACGAGCAGTGGGCAGTGATCGATGGGTAACGAGCAGTGGACAGCGAACGGTGAGTGATGAGCGGTGGGCAGCGATCGGTGAGAAATGAGCGGTTTCTAGTGAAAGGGGAGGGAAAGGGCAGAGGGCGGTGGCAGTGCGCGTAGGAAAGAAAAGCGGAGGGCGCTAAACGAAGACGAGTGTCCCCAGCGTCGGCGCTGCGCGGCGGGCGGCGTCTCGCCCGCGCCATTTGCTGCGGGGCGCGTCGCGGCTGCGTGCGAGGCGCCTTGGGGAGTAAAAGGCCAGCAAAGCGCGTGGCGAGGCGGAGCGGATGCGGCCAAGAGCGCGTTCTCGAATCGGTTCCCCAGCAGCCTGCGAGGCCTTCTACTCTACCAGTCCCCGCTCCCTGCTCCCCGCTCACCCGCTCCTCGAGACCCGCGCCCTGCGCCACGCACAATGGAACGGGTTGGGTAAGCCAGGGAGCCGGGCCGTCGCCGCCACGCCGCCACGACTCCCAAATGCGCCTTTATTGGATCGTTCGCTCCGAAAGTAGTTCCTTGGGTGGGGTTAGTGGACACGTTTGTTCCACGACTCGGTTTTATAGCCGGCAGAAGTGTCCAAAAGTATGCGATTTGTATGGGAAATGCTATAAAGAAGCAGAAAGAATCGGAATTACTCTACAAATTAACTCGCAGGCATCTTTACAGCAACAGATAAAGAAATGTCACACAGAATGACGCCATTCTTAAACCTCAACTGGTATTCTTGCTCCTAAACCGTTTTACTTAAGTTGAACTTCACATTTTTCGCGGTGTTCCATAATAATTATTTATTCATTGTTTGTATGTCTTGTTTATTCTCTCATTTAATAATAATAATAATAATAATAATAATAATAATAATAATAATAATAATAATAATCCATTGTTTCTGGGAAGACTCAGGCGATCTGACCTGTTCTTCCGCCTAAACATTTAAAATATTTACATTTTTTAAATATTCTATTGAAAATAGAGGAGAGCAGAATTTAACTTTTTCGCCTAGGGTTACAAGCTAGGGACCATTCGGTTGTAAATTTTAAGCGATTAATTAAAACCGAAACTGGAAAGCAATTGAGCTTTTTGACAATAAATAAGTAAATAAATAAAACCCAGATAAGTCGTATCAATGTAGCCGCTGAAGAGCAATGATATTGACAACGCCGAAAAACTAAAATAGACAAACATACTGATAATGCAGTTATGTAAAAATAAAATAAAATGCATATACAATACGAAAGAAATTACAATAATGTTAGTGACGGCAATCGAATGAAAGTATGTTATCAGTAAGATTAATTATGTATCCCTTTTCCAAATGGGTGCGCCTCAGTGCATTAATTTTATGGTAAAAGAAAATCCGAGTAACCCGAAATCCCCATCCCGACTTTAAATGATGGTCGTAAACTGAAAATCTCTCTTTACGTACTATTATGCTATCAATGAATAACTTGTTTCTCAGCAAGTTCCTACATGAAGTTCGTGCAGTGTATTTCAATTTGTTTCTTGCTGTTAATGTCCACTCAACAGGTACTTTATTTCCTGGAAATGTCAAAGAAACAAATATTAATAAAGATAACTATGGTTCTGGGAGAAAACGTTGAACATAAATCTGTTATATGAAACAATGGTCTCCTAATCATGCGAGAAGTTTTTCATGCAGTTGCCGTTCTGTATATAGGTACTGACATCTGGTACCTACCGGGCCTGCTACTCGTCTTGTTCCACTCTCGTGGCTGTTTCTTTCTGTTGCCAATTTTGCAGCTTATAGCGCTTTTAATACCCAAGAAGTTCGGCGGCGGGGCCGGCGGCGGTTATAAATATGCATGCAATTCCCGGAGCGCCCGGCCGGCGGGCACACAGGCGGTCCGGGGTGGGCGGCGGGCGGCGGGCGGCGGACGGAGAAAAAGGGCGCAGGGCCGCCGGCCGCGATATCGCATTCATGGGCCGCGGCGGCGGCGATGGCGGCGGTGGCGGCGGCTGAGGCGTCTGCAGGCGCGCGCGTGCCTGTGCGTGACCCCCATGGCCAATGGCCATCGGCCCAGCCTCCCCCCCCCCCCCGCGGAGCGGCGCACCACAGCAGGGGAGGCGGCAGGGGCCGGGACGAGGCGATCGGAGAGAGCGGAAAGAAAATTGTAGCAGAATTACAGCTGCGCCACCTCGTCACTATGTTATTACTGCCTCTTTCGTGAGTGCGAATGATAATTTTGGAATAAGACAATGTCGACTTTAATACACTAAATTCTTATATAATGTTTGTACCTCTTCATGATCTTCTGTCGCCAATACATTCTTTTTGAGATCGGAAGAAGGTCGAGTTCAGCCGGTGTCTGTAGAAGAATTCTAGCGGTCGGCTGTTTTGATTGGCACTTTTCAGTGATATATCATAACCACACCAAATGAATTCCGGAGCTGGCCGGAGCGGAGCTGGACTTAACAACACGGGCCATGGTCCACGCGCGATCTTTTCTTCTTTATCCTAGTCCCTTCCTCTCCCTTTACACACACAAACACACACACACACACACATGCACTACACCACTACACTTATCAAGAGACTAGTTGAGAGCTTAGAACTTATCCCGGCTGAGCCAGTGACCCGCTGGCGGAGACACCTGGACGTGGAAACATCCCGCTAGCCGACGCCGGATCTCACTTTCTAGGCGGTGACGACATAGCCACATCGTACGGGACTAATGACCATAGTCGTTGACGCCAGAAATCGAAATAATCAGTCAACTCGTTTTGACACCTCCCTTTGATTATCGTGTCTACCATTTATATTGATGGATATGTTTGCAAAATGTTGACCGACACAGATCAAGGATGATATGGGGTTTAAGCATATAAGCCGGGATATAATAACTATTCTAGAATTGTGTGTTTTTCACAGATAATTTGGGCATCCCAAAGTATCAACTTAACATTCGAACTATAATAAATGCAGCCATGCGAAGTCGTGCGTTTCATTTATTATTTCTGAGATTTTGTATCTACTTCTTCTTCTTCATCCATTTCGTACTACCAATCGTTTTTCTCAGAAGTGAATGATCGCTTTGTACGGGTTACGTTTAATGGAAATGTTACTCCAACATTTTCGATCAACAGTTCCATCAAGATATTCAGAGACCATTTTCTTGGCCGAACTATGGGCTTCTTGATATTATGAATTTAAAGGTTTTAAAATGTGATGCAACATTACGTAGAACTTCTTCTGTGGATCTTTTCCAGTCCTTATGAACTTCCGATTTACCATTACAACACTCAACAATAATATGTGAAATCAGTGCAAAGACTGTCTATTAGCTAGAAACTTCTATATGAACAAGCATAATGTTACTTTGATTCAGACTTGTGCAAAATAAGGTTCAAGAATGGGTCTTCGTGCCAACATACATCCCGTAATACACAGAGCAACGAGCATTGACTTTCGAGGAAGTGAGTCCCACTTAAATAAAATAATGGAGTAAAAACCAGGCCCTATGTTGACTATACATTCGAAAACGACTCGACTTCAATTTTGCGCCCATTCTCACTAAAATGAACAAACGCGTACGACAACAGTGCAGAACTTTTACTTGTAAAGCGTTTGGAGCTTCTTGTAGACGTCGAGGCATGGCTGAAACAGATCGGACATGCGTAGAACGCAGCCCCGGCCTTCCTTCGCCTCATGTGCGCTCTCAACGCGCCCGCCGCCCCCGCCGCCCCCGCCGCCCCCGCCGCCCCCGCCGCCCCGCCGCCCCCGCCACCCCCGCCACCCCCGCCGCCCCCAACGCGCTTCCCCGTGCGCGCGCCGCCGCGCCGCCCGGGGCGACGGGCAGGGTAAGAAATCGCGAACCGAGCGTGTCTGACATACCAACTCAGCTGGCGTGAAGAAGCTCCTTCGAGCGGGCTGCGTGTTTTTTTAATCGACCGCAAAAACCCAATGAATGGAAATCGGGGACGCCCTCGGCTACCTTGCTTTCTTTACCGCTGGCATTTTTCCTTGGCTGTTTTTGGCCGGTGTTATGGTGCGTGTTGTGGCCGTTTAGCGAGTTTTGAATTGAGATTAAGCCGGGTGAATCTGTGCCGTTATGTATCACGATTGTTGTGATGGAGAAAATATATAAATTACGCATTTATGTACCGAAAACCATTATGTTGTTTTCTGGCCCCGTGCAGCTCGACCTAGTAACAAAAAAAAAACAACGAAAAAAAGTTTATTATTGCCAGGGTACCTATATAATTCTGTGCTTTGTAAAACATTGTTTTGAACGTGAAAATAGCCTACTTCAAAAGACCACGCTCTCGCTCTCATCTGGTCGTTGCTTTGTAGTATAGGTCCGATACTGTTTCTGGTGGAATATTTTAATATTGATGAGAAATAATTAACAAACCAAGCGACCATTGCGAATAAACCGCACAGAAGATTAAAATAGCTAATTTAATTGCACCTAAACGTAGAGATTCTGTAGGTTTCTAATACTGATGCTAAGAATTAGTGCACAAGGAAAGCTATATGCCTGAAGAGAAATAAGTAAAAGACACAGTCCAGAACCTTTAAAACCATATTTTAAGGGATTAGAACGTACCGAGTCAAAGTTATTTTGCATTCGAACCCCCAGAGCATTTTTCAATGCAACTTTTAATAAAAAAACTTATTTAAACAAAATGTTACTGTACTAGGTCAGAAACCTGTTTTAAATAATTTCGTTTAAAACTTGTTTCCTTTAAACGTTCCGTAGGTGCATATGAAGAAGGATTTTAACAATAGTAGTACATAATATAATAATGAGGAACATCTGAGACTCTTGAAAAGAAGGGAAGTGACTGTGCCATGTGTTTCAAATATGTTTCATGTATCATATGGGGATGTAAATGATTATTGTACACATTATTTTTTTTATGATTTTGATCTAAATATTAAATAAAGAAAACAAAACGAAATTATTTGAGATGAGTAATATATAAACTCCAGATGTAATTCTAAGATATATTTGACTAATTTGAAATAATAATAATAATAATAATAATAATAATAATAATAATAATAATAATAATAATAATAATAATAAATAATGGTCGAGATCACTAAGGCAGTAGTCCGTAGCGGTCTCGGGCCAGAAAGTCGCGGGGTCGAGTCCCGCCTCGAGTATGGTTGTGCTGTGTGTCTTTGTATGTTTATATATGTCTATTTCATCATTAATCATCATCATCATCATTTCATCCCATCCCCCAGGGCTAACTACCATAGTGTGTGAAAATGGAATCAGCGTTAAAATGCTGATTCCCCTAAAAGGAAGTAACGTGTATACAATATACAAGACTAAGCTCCGATGAGTTGCACCTATTGCCTTCCCCCTTGATGGCTGATTCGCGAAAAAACTACGAAAAACAACAACAATGATTATAGTATATCTGTATTTTCTTTACCATTTTTCCTTCCTTGGGACTACGCTGGATGATGGAAGGAGATAATTTGTACGTAGTGTAGCGACCCGTGGTTGATGTCCAGATGTGTTTCCACATGTGGGTACCAAGGTAAAAATCTTCATCACTCCATATGGACATGGTGATGGACAACTCGCAACAGATTTTCTAGGAGCCTTTGCCGTTGAGGCCTGCATTTTAAAAAAGGGCGCGCATTTTAAAAAAGGAAGTTATGCTGCCGCACCATGTAAAAGAAATGTTTTTAAGTGGCTTTAGAATCCCAACAATCGCGTCTCGGCAGTTAAACTTTGAAAAGCTTCTGACGTCGTTAATCATAACATTTTACTATGAAAATTACTTTTGTATGCAATCCGTAGTATTGCTCTAGATTGGTAATGCTCGTACATTAAACAATCTCAGAGGCGTGGATCATACCTTACTGGAATGATGGAACTTTGTACACACCTTTCCGATTCATTGCCAATTGTACATGGGGTCTCGCAGGGATCGATTTTAGGCCCTATTCTCTTCCTACTATAGACGATATGCCTTCGACGATTCGAAACGCCAGATCAGTTCTCTTTGCGGATGATACAAATACACATTGTTAAAAGAAACCGTAAAAAGTACAATATCGGATGTTTCAAATCGGTTCCCTAATAACAAAGTAAGAGTACCTAAATGAAAAGAAAACGGTTTCAATGCAGTTTTCTATTTCAAATAAACAATTCTGTACTCTATTAAAAATGAACGGTGTGCCCTTGACTGATGTTACGGTAACACGATTTTCAGGTCTTTCAATTCAGTAAATCCTAAAATGGAAGTCCATTTAAGTGTATTGAACATAAAATAAAGTTCATTATGTTATGCGTTCCGAATTCTTTCAAATTCTGTCAGCCTTCATACTGCTCGATGTATATATTTCGCGAATGTTCATTCCCGCCTGATATATGGCATAATATTCTGTGGAAATATTTCTTATAGCTCACAGACGTTTAGATTAAAAAAAAAGAGCTGTAAGAATAATAAGACAATTCCACCCACGTGATTCTTGTAAGCCTCTCTTTATTAATCTAGGAGTTTTACCATTATCTCCTCTAGCACGTCACACAGTTTTTAACTGCTTTTGACGTAAAATGAACTAAAATAAAATAAAGGAAAATAAGCCACTAAAGTAATAACTGAGCTCCATTGTTGGAAAGCCATATATTTTCTGTTCGCAACCAGGTAATTAAAAGATCTATACTAGAACATATCATGGAATACTTTGCCTTATGAATCATGTATTTCAGTTATCATAAATATTTGGTGGGTTGAAGATAGTGTAAAAATTTTTGCCCTAAACGAAACAATTACAAAACGTTTACGAAAACATGATATTAATTTTATAAAATTAAGGAAAATTAGAGCCAGTAGCCAGAAACTAGCAAATTATAAAATAAAAAAGTCAATTCTAAATTAAATAAATACCAAATTGTATGAAACCAACGTATAGAGAATTTTTTAAGTGAAATTGTGATTTAGAATTTGACGTTACAAAATCCGTGAATTCATACATGTCTGTAATCAAATAATTCGTAATATAGCATGAATTAAAGTAGAATTACATTACTCCAGTATTTAAATGAATAAAATGTAATATTAAAAACTTGTATACGATATGAAAATGCTATATTTAAAGATATAATTTTCTCCTCGTTTATACGCGTGTCTAATATAAATATGGCGGGGCTGCTGCCCTGTCCCCTTCTTTGATCCTAACCCCCATCATATCCATTTTGGAATTTTGAGGAATGACAGCCAGCTCTCTGACATAACCACGGTCAAAATTCCTTTAAAAATTTAGGAGACTCGAAATAGAGCGCAAAATCATAGCTATTTATTTCGCGAGGTGACAGCTACTGAAACTTTTCAGGTGCAGGAGTCTTAACCAATATTCAGGAAATAGGCTGGCAATTCAAAGTAGATTCCTTGGAGAGGCACAAAAGAATAAAAATCTGACGTTTTAAGATACCTCATGTGAACAGCAATATACGACAAGACAATGTGGCCGTTAATTTGAATTATAGAAGATCCCTTCAAGAGAGATCACCATGGGAAGGCTGTGAAGTTATCTTTGAAACCATAATGTTGTCATTTAACCAGAATACATTTTAATTAGCGGTAGTCGAAGAAAATCTAAATTAAATAAAATTCGTTTTAACAAAAGTATTTGGATAGTGTATCCTCTGTACTTGTGTGTTCTCAAGAGCATTACCCGAATGGGGTGCGTCCCACGCGACTTACAAAACAAATTTTCCTTACATAGTTTACCCTTCCATAATCCTTCCCAATCAATAGATACATATTCTGGGAGGAGTGACTGTCAGCTCGTATCATCTTCAACATCATCAACTCACATGTCACTCCCTCATTTCTTTTCAATTCATCTCGGGAGAAATTAGTATACTTCAGCGCATTTTGACAAATTTGAAAGCGTTTCTTTGTGTACTAATTGTTATTATCATAATGCTTCAGAAAAAGACTCACAGAGACTTCAGCAGAAGGGCAGGTGAACAGATAAATAGGCTATCAGATTTGTGCGTAGATGTCACCGGGAGATTGCTCCGGTGACACTAGATTGCACCGGGAGATTGCTCCGGTAAAATTTTACATTTTACAGGGGCAATGTCCCGTATGCTCGATATGTACAATTTACTTTTTCTGCGTGTTTATGTAATGCTGTATTGTGACTACTGTATTATATCTATGGTAGTGTTTCTACTGTAAGTGTATCCGCCACCATTGGACACCACTTCCGGGGCTGCAGCATGGATCGTCGTAAGGAGCGGTAGCTGCGGCCAATAAATGTACGATAATGTTCGTCAACATGAAAAGACTAATGGTTCGTCTTGTGTCTACTTCCTGTTAATACTGCAACTCCCCATTTTTGTACTCAATCGTCTCTGTACGTTTCTTGGCTTGTCATCGATAGTACTCGGGTTCGAATTCCAGCTTGTGTAATTTTTACTTTCTCATATAATACTTAATTGGTATAGAAAAACTGTAAAGCTGGAAAATACTATTTTACGACAGAAAAATTCTTGTCTGTCCGTCTGCTGCCGTCAACACTAGCCCCTAAATCGTTCAAACGATTTTCTCCAAATTTCATTCACCATCTTCCCTCAACTACAGTATTGAATGCAAATATGTTTCTTTCAGAAAATCTTTTCTTCAAAACAGTTTTTTAAATAAGGCCATGTACAAGTTTTCAAAACTATGAATAGTTTCGACTTAATTTGGAGTGAAATAGAGGTAATTTTTAAACAATATTTTTCCTTACAGCAGTTCTAGCAGGTATTGCTAAACATGGCTCAGGTCGTCTGTTCGGCGAATTAAATTTTGAAACATTCCTAAAATATTAACATTGTAAAAGTACAATATTGATAATTGCCTTGAGCTTTTGGTTACACGCTACAGAGTAGAGCTAAAGTTATGTAATGCTGCGGGAAAGATCGCGAATTTTCGGCACAAAAACTCTTATTACAGACTCTTGATAACGAAAAAGTGGGTAAATCCAGTTGTTGAATTTAGAAAACAATTCTCTAACGCGTGGTGTAGTAAGAATCCATGCTTTGTGTGTCCTTGATACCGAAAATCGAATGACGAAAAAACGTCTGTTTGTCTCTCTGTCAATCGGTCTTGAAGAACGCTAGCGACTAATCCGTTCAGCCGATTTTCCCCAAAATTAATATTCCTTAATCCATGTGGTTGATGCCTGGCCCTTCGAATTTGAAACCGATATTTTAATTTTGGGGGGTTCTATGCAAAACAATCTTGGGACAGTTTCAAAATTTAAAGAAAATGAATCCATCGTTTTTGATTAAATTTTGTTGTGTGTGTGACGAAAGTTCAAGAGAATAGTGCAGGTCTCTTGTTTGTTAAAAAACCCATATTTTTCGAAAATTTCAAAAGTTCAAATTTTTTTCGGAGTTTTTCTACAACTAAAATATTAGAGATTGATATTTTTTTCCCTTACTGAAATGTGTTTCTTAAAGATAGATTTTGCAATAAGGTCATGTACAATTTTTAGAAAATTTGAGTACTTTTGCGTGAAAATACAGGCGAGAAAGTACGTACTGTTTGCAGTCCGGTTTGAGCCACTGAGGCCAACGCTTCGTGTCCGATGCAGCTCTTATCACTTTCTGGCCTTGGTTCACCCTCAGTGATTAGTGCAATAACGCTCAGTGCTAGTGCAGTTCATGTGAGCGTGGTGAACAGTGCCACGTTTAGAAAAAAGATAATATTTTAGTTATAGGAAAACCAACTAATAAAATTATACAAGTTAATGGCCACTGGTGGTTGCTTCTTTACTGGACAACTAATTAGAAGCGCAATGGACGCTGCTTATAATGAAAATGGTGGTGAAAACTCGTTTAACCACGAACTGTGCAACCCATCCCAGATCAAGCAACAATCCAACAGCGCCTACAACATCTCCAACATCCGCAACAAATGACTGCCCCAGCTCCAATGGCAACCCCAGCTCCAAAGTACGCAGAAACATGGTAATGAGCACAAACGAGAGGTCACTCTCGCAGGAAGAGGAAATGGCCAGGTACAATATTCCTGTTTCAAGTAGATATAACCTTCTAGGGACATTAGAAACTGATGAAGAGCCTGTGAACAATCCAATTATCAAAATACCCCCAATTATAGTTCATAACGCAGGTAAGCACGTACTCTTGATAGATGATATTAAAAAGAACGTTAAGAACGTCTTCACAAGCAAACAGGAGAAAGACTCCATTAAAATTTTAATAAGTGATTATAGAAGTTTTAGAAAATTTTGTGGAACTGAGAAAATTGAGTTCCATTCTTTTAGAGATCCTTCTGTAAAGACGTTAGCCATTGTAATAAAGTATATTCCAACCATTTCCTCGGAACGTGAAATATTCCAGGTACTGACAAGACTAAAATTCCCACAATTAAAAGTAGCGAGACTTTATAATAAAGATAAATGCCCTAAACCATTATGTGCAATTCATTTAGAAAATACGTATTAAAGTAAAGAAATTTTCAAACTTAATCGCTTTTTTACAGTGTTATACGAATTCAGAAAAGAATCAAGTCTCATGTAATCCAATGTAAACGTTGTCAGAAATTTGGGCATTCTCAGGCAAATTGTGACCTTCAGCCTACGTGTGTCAAATATATCGGTCATCACCACTACTCAGAGTGGACCTAAACTAAATCTACTTCTCCCTAATTTAATTAAATCAAAACATAATTTGGGAAGGGTTTGTCTAATAACTCGAAGGCTAGATATAAAAGCAAAACTAAATATATTGTCGTCAAAAATAGATGGGATAATCACAGCTTCGCTTCATTTCAGCGGTTAATAAATCGAAATGATCCTAGTTCAGCAGATCTCTGGTCAACATGAGAAAGACTCGCTAGAGATAAAAACGAAATATACCAATTAAAAGTGAACAATAAGCTACTGTATTCAGGTGTTAAAGCGAAAGCGATTCTAGACGCCCTGAACATTTCAGACCTTACCAGTCTCTTACCCTCAATTTCTAAGATTTTCAGAGGCTTCTTCTAAAGAGACTTAACAAATGCCTGAGAGACACGGAAGCAATACAAGATATTCAATTGGTTTCAGATCAAATCACTCCTGCACACACCAGCTGTTTACTGAGTTCATTGCTTAGAGCTTCCAAGAGAAAAAAATATTCTCTAGCTGCATTTCTGGATAGTGCACAAGCGTACGAGAGAGTTTGGCACACCGGTCTGTTAATCAAAATAAGACAACACGGAGGACCTGAGTATATTCAGAATATTATTGAAGGCTCTATCACTGATAGATAATTTGAAGTCAAAAATTATCACTCATTTTCTATGTTTAGTAATCACAGCCAGAGTTTGTCAGGATTCAGATTTCTCACGTATTTTATTTAATATTTCGTGCGTGAAATACTCTAATATTCTAACGTGGAAACTGCTATTTTTGCTGACGATAGGGCACTGTTTACAGCAAGTACGTATATTAACCTGGCATACAATATAGTTAAGAAAAATCTTAACATCCCAATGCAATGGAGAACAAAATGGAGAATCGCAATCAATCCACAAAAATGCCAGACTAAGATATTTACTCTCAGGAGACCGCAAAACCCTTCCTATCTGAAAATAGATGACAATGAAATATCCTGGAAAAGTGAACCAATTAAGTATCTCGAAGTATTATTAGATAAGAAATGTTTCTAAAAAAACCATATTCACGTGGAAATCAACAAATCCAATGCCAAATTATCAAAACAATACTCGTTTATAAGTCAACATTTAACACTTAATACCGAAATGCCAGATTCTACTATATAAATCTATTATCCTACCCACACTAACTTATGCTTGCCCAGTGTGAGGGAAATGCTGCTCCTACCACCATACAAAAAATGCAAATAGTCCAAAATACAGTCCTTAGGAAATCAATGAAGGTCCATGGTTTATACCAAGTCATCAAATTAACAGAACTCCAAATGGATACAGTGCCAGAACATAGAAAAAAGAAGCAAATAATTTCTATTCTCTATTCTTCCCTCCCCTCATCTCATTCCGCTCTGAAATTCCATTTTGGCCAAACAGCAAACATCCCAAGTCGAATCAAATCTAAATTTCCCAAAGATATCCTTAAACTACCCTAAAGTAATATCTTCCCTATCTCTGTAAATCTTTCCCCTTTCCCTCCATATTGCTCGACAGAACAATTCTAACAGTCTCTCAAAAAATGGAGATTAAAATTCAGTAGCATCTAGAAGGAAGCAAATTAATTAAATGAGCCAGAGTATTTTAACTTCAATTTGTCAAGGAATGCCCAAATCCCAAAAAATCACCATGTAAAATGGAAATCCCTCGAAAGACCCTTGGTCGAACGAGAATAAATAAATTTAAAAAAAACATACTGTTTTAGCACCACTAGTTTTGCCTTCAGGAAATCTTTTATTATGAGTAATCTGAAATCTGATATTGGTGGTGCAAGAACACTCCACACTTTTCCGCCTTATTTGTAATGACTACATGCAACGTACAAAAGTGGCACGACCAGTAAATCAAGTTTCCAACCAGTTAACAATTTCTCCTCTCTGCCGATTCAATTTTAAATCTTTCGAGTCAACGCAGATTTATTTGGAGTAATGTTTGACAATTTTGGGGGATAAATTGCATTCAAGCAGAAATTACGCAAAAACCGTACTGCAATTTTTCTTCCAAATTGATATTCCTAGACCGATCTGAAAAATCCTGTTCTGTGAGTTTCAAACAGTTATTTTCATTTTGGGGATCCTTTACATATATCCTTGACATTTTCGAACGTTTCTCAAAAATGGACTCAGTGGTAATTGTTGGATGAATTCAGTGTATCCATAACACATTTTAACGAAGTTGATTGATAACGGGAGCAGATGGTAAGTAGTCTGAATAATGATTTCATTTATAATGGTTTGTTTACATAAAGATCTAAAGGTAATCATTGTGTTCTTCTCTTTATTGTTTAAATTACCTGAAGAATCTAAAAAACTGAGATTCGAAACGTTGTAGCAAGAAAATTGAAGAATAAATTGTCTGTAAATAATTGATTCAAAAAGGTTAATTATTAAACATAGACGTATACCAATTTGAAAATTTGATTATACTTAACTTAATTTTCTTGCAATCTATTCGCGACATTAGAAATTATAGAAAATATTGTAGCTTGTAAAACATTCAATATTTTACCAATGACGATAAAAACGTGTTAGTAACAATTTACGATATTCCAATATTATTCTCAAATCATGAAAATAAACCAGAATGAAGTAAAATATATTCTATATCATTCGTTTATGGACATCCTAATAAGCAAAAAAGAAATAGAAATGCGTGCTGTAGAAATAAGATACCTCCCAAGGTTGTGAAATGTGTAAATGAAATAAACTAATAATAATAATAATTATTATTATTATTATTATTATAATTATAAAATTACGAACTAAACCATCGTCAAAACAGCCACTCACAGAAAAATATCACTATATTGAAAAATTTTCTCTTCAGATAGGTAACTCTAAAAAATCATATTGCAATTTATAGTGAATGTTACAATTGTAAATTAAGTTTTCTAACAATAAAAGTAAATTAATAAAAAATACCCGCAAATTTGTAATTTTTGATATTCCACTCTGTCATTTCCTCGTATGTACAAACCAGACCAACTAATAATGATTTTTCTCAATAATTGTTAAATGTTGAAAAGATTGGGAAAATTTCGAAAATTAACTTCTCTGCCAATTGAAATTAAATTTGTTTAAAAATATATGTTTCATCTTGCCTTCATCGTACAAGCCAGATAACTTAATTACAAACAGTCTCATCCGGTATTTCTAATGTTACGTTAATGTCATGTTTTATGTTAAAAACTTTGAAATGCATCTCATAGTAAACAAGGATTACACAAAAAAATCCCCATAATTTTTTTATAAAATGTAGGTTAACAACATAGAATATAATATCTCAAGTTCTTCCTTATGCTATAATTGCTTGAATAATTTATTCTTGTTCATTGTCTCAAAGAAGATACTATTATCTGCGTTATAATTATCCAGTCAATTCTTCTCAGATTCTTCAGAAACATAGAGTTGGTAAAGTCAATAATTGTTGGTATGTCTCTGCAGGTAGTAATACTATCTCCGAGGAAATGTACAGAATTTGAGGGGAGTAACTATCATTTAAGAAATCACTTGAGATACTAAATTTGTCTCTATACACCAAAAGCAACAAACTAAGGCTTAATATGCAATTCATACATATTAAGTTTAATTATTAATGCAGTTAGAAATGAACGGCCAGCAAGGGTGGCTCAAGTCATCAACTGATATCACTGCAGTGCCTCTGATCGGGAAGTCTTAGGGTTCGAATCCCGATGGTGGCAGGATTTTCTCCAGTAGCCAGATATTTAGGTCGAATTCAACCACTGTTTGGAGAAGAATTTTAGCTATCGGCTGCGCAGATAGGTAGTTCTCCGTGAATTTTTCGATCAACACCAGTCGAATGCCGGAGTAGTACCCTAACAAACGGGCTGCACATCGCGTGCGATCATTCTTTCCTCTTTCGTGTCCTATCCTAACCCCTTACTAACACTAACACTCACGTTCACTACACTGGCACACTTGTCTAGAGACTAGTGTCGCGCTGGGAAGAGATATCTGGTCGAAGAAAATCCCAGCCAGCTGACGTACGTCGGCTCCAAATCTCATCTAGAGAAGAAAGAACATCGCCACCTCCTGCGAAAAAGCAGGCACTACAGTTAACACGCCCGGAATCACTAAGTAATAAATTAACCAGATAGTAATGTGTGCATTTGTCAAGAATTGATAAGTAAATATTCGTTCCCGTGTAACAAAAACTATTTGCAAAGGCGTGAACGAATCATTGCCGCTAGAATAGAGAGAACAATTATTTGAACAATATACCTCACTGAGCTGAAGAAAAAGGTGCACAGCTAATGAGTGAAGCAAAATTTATGTCCAGAAGCAAAACAAGGGACTATCTCAGGATTTGCTCAAAGAATGAGAGAGATAACGAAAATCCTGATCAACATGGAGTCATTAACTCTGAAGCTGAGGTACAATTTTAATACAGGCATATTTTGTCTTTTAGAATTTTACAGTAAAATAGTTAAGTATCATTGTTGAAAGCAAGATTTTTTTTATTTTTGAATCTCTTTATAGTCTCTTAATTGAAGAGAAACAATTATGCAGCAGGAAAAGTTTTTCTTTGATAGTTAAATTTCGGAATCGTTTTTTAATCGTTTAATGACAATGTGGTGTACAATGTATTGAACGTGAATGTATTTAAAAGTAGTACTATGTTGTACTATGCATTATATTTTGTGTGAATGTTGTATACTGAGCTTTGATTCTGACACGGGGGGAACTTTGATAGACACTTTTTAAAAAAAATTAGTATAAGTTTTAAAACAATATGTCTGAAACACTGATATTCTCAAAAAGACTTTCCATTAACGGTTAAAGTTGTATTTATTGTGGGCTTGCTCTCATTAACTTTTGGTCTTGAGAGGCGGAATGAGAATTAAATTCTAAACGATTGGAATGAATATTACAAAATACTAAAGTATGCGAAATAAAGCAGTAAAATGCGGGAAATTTGATTTCTTAGAAATGGTGCAGGGGAGAGCTTTAGAATCTCGCTGTTGTGCCTTCAGTTCGAATGGCCGTTGAGAAGGTGGTGTGTGCCCTCGAGGCGACCCCGTCGATGCTCACTTGTCTTCCGCCAGTCTGCTGCCAGCCGACCGTCCATAAACTGCCAGTCAACAAACCGGCTGCCTGCCCGTCTTTCTGTGCTGCGCGATAGAGCTGTGAGAATTTATGACGGAGCGTTCTTGAACTCCGGAGGGCTCAGCAAATCTTTTCGCTTGTACAGAGAAACTGTGAGTATAGCAAAACTACGTGAAGCATTTGGAAGATATTTCTTTCCTACGTATTGTAGAGAATGAGACATCTTATTCTCGCTTACTAGTATTGACTTGATGTGGTCGGCATTGATGACAGGACAGTAGTATGTATTTCATTAATACCAATGTTTTAAAGTAACAAAAAAGAAGGAATGATGGTAATGGTAAATATTAAGTGAAAATAGTTTAAACTTGACTGGTCACATTACGCACGCACCAGCTACTTGCCTGCCTGGAAAGTCCGTCTTTCCTCTGAGCATGGGCAATTTCTTCTTAGTCTGCACCCATTTCCGCTCCAAATACAGAAAGGGGTGTACACGCGCATTCTGTGTCACGGAAACTAAATACAAACGGCGCTCAAAATATCTCGAAATATCACGGTTGCTTGATTCGAAAGCGTTTGTCTGAAGGGTTTTTTTTTTTTTCAACAAACTAGATTTGAATTATGGTAGTATTCTTTACTACTTATTAATTTATTGCATGTGCATTTTCTTTTTAAATTATGCCTTGAGGCAGGAATATAATTAGAATGCAAATTATTTGCTTATTTTCATTTCCTGTTGTTTTATTAAATCATTCTGTTATTAGCTGTATATAGTAGTCATGCAAATCAAGATAACACTATTCTATAAATAAACTACTTTATCTCATAAGTGGACAACTCTTGTAACAACCTTTGTATGTTAAACCTCCTAACCTGAACAAAGGACATTAATACAATTATTGCTTTCTTAAGTACGTGTTGACGAAATGAAGATCCTTTCTATTTAAAATGATTTATTTTAGTTCCAATAGACAATGTAAAATATGACCTATGAGTTCTATTTTAATAGCATTTTGGATTTTAATAGTATAGAAAACGGGAGTTAATATCAGTTTCGGGACTATAACACTCAAGTGACTTTTTTCATAAGACTGTCGTGAACCAGGTTTCGAGTGACGTACCGACACCCCGGAGAAATTTCTACAACCCTTATTTTTAAGACTCACAGCAATTGCCCCATGATGCAGTGTCTGCGAACTCTAGTAAGCTAGCCCGTGACCGTGATATGCTTGGGTAAAACCATTACAGGTAAAGCAATTACCACTGTTCAAGTAACATACGCATAACAAACGTCCCAGGGCAAGTAGGTAAAGGTGTGGCGTATAAAATAATCATAAGTGAACTACAGAATATCCCAACAACCGAGTAAGGCAACGTAGACTGTTTCAAGTCATATCAATTGATCCCTATGAACGGGACGAAATTTGGAAAGAGATACTAGAATAGAAAACGTGCGCAGACGACACTTCTCCCCCATACATCACATAAGGTTTTTTACAAAATTTGGACAAATATATCAAATGAAATAGTGGTAGTTTGGGGTCAATACATCCTAATTACTAATTCAGTATCGTAGATTACGCGTTCAATGAAACCACAGTTATGAATTCAGTAAAATTGAATTGATAGATAACCATTTACTGTAGGTAATAAAAAAATACTTAGCAAGTTACAATTAAAGAATTTGTGTAATTAAAATCAGTCCGAATTCATTTCGGCAACCAAAAGTTTTATTTTTTAAAGAAATAATTAAAGATATGGAAACCATGTTTCTCTAGAATGTAAAAGTTGTTGAGGCCAACTGGTTATGTTGTTTAGGCAAATATCCAAATGTATAATGAAATATGGATATCAAAATAAAGAGAGTGAGTCGAGGCTCACCGCCTGCATACAAGGTTGCGAATTGTAAAACTTAACTGCCACAACTACCTGATCATCTTCAGTACTTCTACTAGACAGATAGAATCTGATCAAATCTTCTGTACGTGACCTCTTGCGGGCACGGACGAAGCCTGTCGAGCAACTTCACCTCGGAGAGTTGTACCATCGGATACGTCTTCCAGAGCGTCTATAAACTGCCAGTCAACAACCTAGCGAGCTGGCTAAGCGGCCCGCGCCCAAAGCCGCGGGCAGTGGCGTTTTCCGGCAGCGAGGCGGGGCTGGGCTTGGCGGGGAGGGGCGGGGCGGCGGTGTCGGCCTCCGCGCCCAGGTAGCCTCGGTCTCTCGCTGGCCAGCCCTGCCGTAAGTAATGCATGAAGAATATGTTTATGGAAGTTTTAATCAGACGCAGTAGCCGATGCCTGAGGGGGTCGTTACTGGCCGCCCGTCCGCCCCGCTCGACCGGCCGGCTTGCGGGGCCTCCACATAAACACAAGGAAATGTCTTAATCCGGCGGCGAGTAGTTAGATCGGGCGCTGGAGCCGCGCTGAGCTGGGTGCCGCGTTCAGGAGCGCCAAGCCGCACCGGGCAAAAAGCCAGCGGGAGGCGAGGGCGCGGCACGCCACTGACCACCTTCACCACGCGTAGGGCGCTGCCCGCTGCTGAGTGCTACCGCCTTCGCCATTTGTAGGGTGCGGACCATCGCTGACCGCTACCCTCTCTGCCGTCACTCATGTCCAATTTCCAGCATCTCTTGTTGGCGACACACGTGACGGCGCATTCGTACGAATTGATATTAAATGATGCGGATCAGACATATTCAATATTTATGAGAGGGTCACATTGTCACAAGCGGCCCTGGCAATTACCTGGAAAATTGTTAATGACAGTTTTTTATCTTCAGAATGACACCATTTAATGCGAGCCCAAGTGTTAAAATGTTATTAATGAGGTTTGGCCGAAACCTGACATACGTACATTTTACAAGAAATTTAATAAAATATTAAGCAGTATTTAAATAATGAGTTAAAGTATAACATCAAACTCTTTCTTTAATTCAAAAATACAAATTAAATACATAAATATTAACGACGTTTCAGTGAAACTTTCGAAATTCGTATTCAGTAAGGGAAATATCGAAAATTAATATTTTTTAATGAAACTATCCACTTCTTTCAGCATGTCCTCGTGAATTTGCCTTCAAGCATTAATGAAATGAAATAACTATTACTGAAATAACGTAGTTGATAAAAACGCAAATAGGTCGCAAAGTTCTAAAAGTTTTACATCAACGCCGGAAACGACACATCGCGGGACCACAAATCGTGCTCTGACACCCAATTTATGCCATTCACTCTGCATGCGACAAACCTATCATTTGCGACTTGTAGATTGGATCATTTATACTTGCGTACCTCGAAGTCGGTTGTTGTTTAGAGGTCACAACATGCGCTAGGCATCGTAATCCGCTACATTTGGAGCAGACGAACAATAGAGGCGGCGGAAACGTGTAGACATTCAGCCGCGAACTTGTAAAACTGCTAAAATGTCGGATTATGAGACACATTATTGCGTATAATTATTCGTAAAATACCAACTCATGAAATATTAGTCTTCTGAAGTCCTATCCAATACTGTAAAAAAGTATAGCGGCTTGCTTTTTGCGCAATGGCTTGGAGGCCATTGTGCTGCCGGTACCTCGCCACGAACGTCCCTGTACTTGCTATTCGAATAATGCCAAATTTCACGCTCTTTTTTGCACTTAATTATTTATCAGATACCACCATGTGAAATTGTTTGAAAATTTGTTTTTTAAAGACATTTCTCTTCGAGTAAAAAAAGTATAGTGTTCTATTAAAAAATGAAGCTTGTTCAATATCTTTAGAATAGAAACTATCATAAAGCTAATAACAACTAATGGGCCTTATCTTATATTTTTGGACAAAATTTCATATGAATATCTTGAACCGTTGAGAAAACACTAGAAGTGTAGGTTTTTCCAGCTGACGGGTCGCTTTCTGTTTCATTCGAACTTGAACTCCAACTTCCAACTCAATCCTTCCAACTCCACCACCTTTTTTTTCTGAAATGTTGGAGGTAACCTTTAATTTAGAGGCTAATTGAGAAAAAAGTAACAGGTAAAATGATAACATCAGGAAATATGGTTTTTACCTCCAGGAAGGTAGAGTAAGCAACGTACGCCCTTTTATCTGTAGGTTGCGAATATCACAATAAAATCTTCATATCATATCACAGTTTTTAGATATAGCGTATCATACCATTTCATACCGTATTTTGCTATTAATGAAAATACATTTAAATTACACCTGTAAGATATGTCGATTCAATAGGCATAAAATCTATTTAAGATAAAATATTTTTTTCAGTTCTTATACGCCACTTTCATAAGATATCAACAAAATTAGGCTTTCGTGTTTTTTTTTTTTTTTTTTTTTTTTTTTACCTTTCGTAGTCGAAGCTTACCATCTTTATTCTTGCGCCTGGTAGTCACGCTCAATTACGAGTAAATCTTAGTGGCCTTGGTCGTAGTGGAAGTTATGAAAACAAGTCACGTGCACCCTCATATTTTCTACTGTGCATCAGTCACTGAAAGACCTTATTTTAGTCCCTTACCATATCGCAAATATACAAATATACCACTGTTGCGGTGGCAGATTCTGAGTCAGTTGGTGTCATGCGGAATTCTACCCGCAGCGCCTGAATTTAGTAATGGCTGGATTGGAAGAATATATTGAGTTAGCAGCTTGGCAATCCTTTAAGAACGTTGTTCATGCATTTCTCTGGACAAAGAAAGATGACAATTATAAAACATTGGTCATAGATTAGTTAGAAAGCTACAAAAGTATAAGCTGTAGAATGTCATTGAAAATTCATTTTCATCACTTCCATCTTAATTGTTGAATTGGCTTCCTGAATTTGGGTGATATTAGTGATGAACATGGAGAACAGTTTCATCAAGATATTGCCGCAATGGAGAAAATATACGAAATGCATAAGAATCCTGCAATGGATGATGGGAGACTATCGCTGGTTTTTGTCAGAGAGTACACAGGAATACAAGAGTAAGCGACAATTCGCAAAAGCATTTTTTAACAATGCATATAAAAAATTTTCCTCCCAAGATGTTTCAATGTTATTACACGAATATGCGTATTCCATTTGTAACTTGTTCTTAGCTCGTATGAAGCATGCTCATAAAATTGTGTAGTAATATAACCGGGGTGGCAATGCGTATATTAATATAGAATTTTGTTTATTTCAAATATTAAGCACATTCATATCTATGAACTCTGCGTGATAGAAACTTTTTATAATGATTTTCAACATCGGCATGATCATTTCCTTTGAAATCCCCTACTTTCATACTGGAGGTACGAAAACAATTTTTTAGTTCCCTACTGAAATTACTGTCCGTACGTTCAAAAACCTATAGTTGTCAAGTGCTAAATTTCGTTCTAAATGGTTTGCTCTGCAGCTCACACAGCAATCCCTGGAGTGGCATATCATCTGCCCTGTGCCAGGAGCAACCATTGACGCGTGTTAACCGCGGGTGCAAGGATCTCGTGGAGGTGAGGTAAGGAAGAGGCCAGTGGCGTCCACAAGGGGTGGCGGTAGTATTTCAGTATGGGCGCTGCCCCTCTAGCGCTCAGCAAGCCGCGACCTGCCCACGTCAACGCCTGTGTCTTCACCCACGCCTGCACTTTTCCCGAACCTATTCTTCTCCCGCCTCCGCCACGTCTTCGTCCTCGCTCGACTTCACCGACCGTGGCCCCGCCCACTTTGTTCCCGCTCCCTTCGTCTCCACCCATGTCGTCCCAGCCCACTTCGTCCCGACGATGAAATGGAATGACGTGGCACGTGTTAGCTCATTATTACCAGTGCATTGCACGTGTTGGTTCTCCATCACACGTACTCGAAATCATCAATGTCATGTAGAATGGAGTCGGCTTGCCTTGGATGATCCGGCAATATTTTAAATTGACTCATCTCATGTAGGCTTCCGCGGCCGGAGTCAGTATTTACTAGGCTGTCCGGGTGACGCCGCGTCCATGGCGAAGGTGCCGACGTTTCGGTCGCCATTCTGCGAACTTCTTCAGGGCGTAATGCCATGGCGACAAAAACATCGGCACCTTCGCCATGGACGCGGCGTCACCCGGACAGCCTAGTAAATATTGACTCTTCTCATCTCCCAGTTGACACTCAGTTCTTCTCTTTCGAGCTTTCATGCGTGTACTCGTTTGTTATCGCCCTAATATGTCGTTTGCAGTGACCCTTTTCAACATTCTATTTTCTCATACTACATAGCACACTAGCACTTACACCTGTTAGTGAACAGCCGAAGCTCGGTCAACTTTTCGTAGCCTCCGCCGGTGCAGCGCCTTGTTCATTCCCTGCAAATGGCGGTTGGGCGACTGTCGTCACGCTGCCTCCGGTAGCGGCGGCAACCCGGCGCCCTCTATCACGGCACGCCCCCTCTTCCGTTTCCTCCCGCTCCAGCTCCTGTTTCTTCCAGTCTTTCCGCCTTGTCTCACAGTTTACCCTCTGTCTAAACTGTTCGTGTAAATACCTCCATAAAGTGAACGCCGGGCATACGATGTCATTGTTTTCAATTCCAAGTGGGTTTCAGTTTTTGTGTGGAACACGAACCATTTTTATTAAATATTTTGAATTTTTGAAAATTAAAGATCTATGTTTGAATAGATGCGTCTGAGCGAACTGTCGAACGGGCTTAAGATTTTTCGTTGACTCGGAAACTTGTCCTTTATAGAGGTCAGCTCCAATCCCGGGAAAATAATGTTGCTGTTTACGAACTCGCTTCTGGAGAGTCGCAGAGGCGACCCGAGTGAAGTAACCTGTCACTGCCAGCAAAAACCTACAAGAAGCGTCGTTTCAAATCGTGTTACGCATATTCGTGGACAAAAATTAATTCGGAATGTTTTGTGTCTTATGCGCTCCATCATTCTGTATACTTCAATCCTTTCAAATAACATTTTCTCCTTGCGTAAATGAAGCTTGAAAACATGTGATTTTTATACCGTACTATGTTCTTATTGTTAATGCACTTATATTTTCTCTTCCGAATAGGGAGAATTAATCCATTGATATATAGTTCTCATACATGCGGTATCGATGCCAGTGAGTTTGAAATGAGCTTTGGTGGTTTGGCTCGTGAAAGTTTTTATGATTCGTTAGTGATTGAATTCAATTTTCGTCAAATTATTCTTTTTCCATATTGCGATACTGTAACCACAACGGATCTGGCGTGGCCTACTGTGTGGTATTTGTAGTGAGTGTTGGGATAGCGCATTGTCGCCTGCTTGTCACTAGCTTGTCAACGGACGATCTTTGGTGCATTCACGCTAACGTAACTTTTTCTGTTTAGTTTAGAACTCTTTCTGTTTAGAACTCTCCCTTGCAGGAACGCTTCGCACCAGACGTTCAAGATTAAGCTCTCAGAATAATTTTGCGATATGTGTAATATTTCGGATGGGGTGTCATACGCTACGTTGATATTATAAATCATAAATATTGAGGTGTCTGATTAATAATTTAAAAAAAGTAGTATATGTTTTAATATTGAAAGAATTTGAAATGCTTTTCAGGCCCAATTAAAAATCGGTTTCTAAGCTTTCCACTTATTTTTCTGTACAAGAAAGTCGCGTGATCATTAAAGCGTACGAAACACCACAACGACGTCATGAGGTGATGCTCTTAGAATTTTGACCGAGCCGCTCGTCGCTCGCGCCACAGGGCGCCCCGTCGCCCCTATCCCCGCCCCCGCCGTTTCCACCGCCACCGCCTTGCGCAGTCGAGCCGTTGTTAGTTTTATCGCGGCGCGCCGGCCCTGGCTGCCTGCCTTGCACTAACGAACATTTACGACTGATTACGAGACGCGGTGCTGGTGATTAGTTCCTTTATTACAGATAATTATCGGCAGTCAATGCTGTGTATCGCGGCAGCGCGAATTTTTCCAGCGTGTGTCGGCGCTGTCGCGCAGCCAGCGCCACGTTTTCCTTGACTCCGTCCCCGCTCCTCGATGGCGACCCCGCTACCGCCCGCTCCACCTCGACTTCCACAGAAGCACATTCGCCTACCTCTGCAGGCGCCCCCAGCGCCGCCCGCGCCGCGGCCTCGCGTATCCTCGGCCCCGCCCACGCCCCCGCCCCCGCCCACGCCCCGCGGTGCCGCGCCGTTCCCAGCGCCTCCGTCCCTGACCTGCCTCCGCCAGCGTTCCCACTCGGCCGTCGCCTTTGTCCCGCCCATCCGTCTGTGGACGTGATTACGAGCTGCCAGCCCGAAAGCCGCTTCCAAGACGCTCATTTCGAAATGAAAGGCCATGTGATGGGAAATCGCATTGACGTATTAGAACCGATCTTCAAAACTGAACGCGTATACATTGTTTTGTTACAGCAAGTTGTTGTTGAGACTTTCAGGTCATAATTGATATGTAAAGTCATGTACATAAGTGTAATACTATTCTTTATGAGCTTCTTAAACATTAAGAAGGGTAAGTGATTGTGTTATTTCCTGGAATACAATAAGCAATGTCTAATTTCGATCACAATTCAAAAACCTATTTCATGAACTTTAGGCAAATTTGAATCACTAAAATAGATATTTAGATGTGATAGAATAGAGATTTAGTATTTATAAAACAAAAACCACTTTAAAAAATTATGTGATATACCGGAAGAAGTGCAATTTAAATACATTTTCTTGAGCTCTGGAATACCTACCCTCGCTCTTACACTATTTTAAGTTGTATTATAAATAATATATATCAGTAAAAATAAAAGGCATTCTTGGCAAAGTTTGATAACAATAAATATTTGCTCCCGCTTAGTAGAAATAACTAGCGGAACACCACAGCCGCTGTTCTGCCCTTCATCTCTCTCTTTCTCCTTCCCTCTCCCTTTCTCTCTCCGCCTCCCTCTCTGTCCGTCTCTTTCTCTGTCTCTGTCTCTGTGTCTCTCTCCCTGCATCTCTCTTATCCTTTCCCAGTCCCTCCCCCTGATTGTCTGCGTCTTTGTCCCAGTCCCTCCCTTTCTCAGTCTCTCCGTGTCTCTTCTCGGCCTCGCCCCGTCACATGGCAACGCTCAGCAACAATGAAGCCCAGGTTCAACGCATCTTATATGAAAATTGAATTAAAATCAAGCGCATTTCGTTTTGCAACGACATGTAGTGGAGTTACAATAAAGTAACAGCACATAAAGCTTCTAGGTGAAAAAAAGTAGATGTGTCAACTTTCATGGAGATCGGTCACACGGTGTCGAAGTTTACCGCTCTTATATGTACCAACAAGATATATATATATATATATATGTATATATATATACATATATATATACATATATATATATATATATATATATATATATATATATAGAGAGAGAGAGAGAGAGAGGATATATTAGCATCGGCATATGTTTGCTCTTATTTATCACTCTCCTCGTGAAGGAATCGCCGAGTGCTAGAACATGGGGAGTGTTTATTTGATGATAATATTGGCAAAAGAATAACTTTCACTTCCACACCCCAATAAGCTGAAGAGAACGTTCGGAGATACTGAAACTACATTCATAAACGAATAAACACAAGGACCGTTTTTTCCTTATTCATGTTTGAAGACGCTTAGTTTAAAATCGATAATCAGTGAATTATCAGCAAATAATTTTAACAATGTATCACGAATACAGTCAGTTCAGAGTAGCTGCTATGAAAAATTAAAGAAACATGCAGAATCATTCATATAACATCATTCTTAATTCAAAGTATTCTGCGCTATACGTGGTCCAATGGTAGGTGTTCCAAGAGTATCGAGACTTAGTTGAGTGGTTATGCAAGAGAACTTCATACAATGAAAAAAAAAACAAACGAAAAAAGCCAATCACGTTGATTGTTTAAGAGTTTTACAATTACCTAGGAATATATGTGGATCAACTTTCAGAAATGTTTTTTCGGCGAACAAAAAGCGGCACAATAAAATATGCATTGAAGTTAACTACGTCTCAATCATTTATAACGGCTTAAAAAGGTGAGATAAAATGTTTTGCTGAATTCATTACTATACCAATTGATAATTTCATTACACCTTCTTCCGACCACAAGCGAATATTAATCCAATTATATCAATGTAATGATATTTTGCTGCATTGTTGTTTTACTCTTTATTAGAAGTATAAGCAACCCCTGATATATTGACAAGTCGGTTCCGTTTATTTTTGCTGACCGCGTGAAAACCTGGGGATTTAGTACTCATCGTGATTTAAAATAAAATCGTGAAGTTTGCTTTATGTCATTAGCTTGAGCTACATATTTTAGGTATGCAGTTACGCACATACCACCTTAAATTTATTATTCGAACTTTCGAAAATCACACCTAGAAATACAACATAATTTTCTCTCTTCATTTGTAATGAGTTATATATAACTTATTTGGCAAAATCCATTAGTTTCTACAGAGAGAAAGCTTAATCATTTCGCGTTGGAGATGTCACGAACTCCGCGTATTGTGCACGGCTTTCCCGCATGGTTTGTGCTCATTTTACTCTTCGCGTTACCAGCAACGAAGATATAAATTAATAAATAAATCATTGAACGATACAAGGCATGCATGACAGAGTAATTTAATTTGCCGTGAACGCTCTCGCACCGCAGACGGCGGGGGCGCCAGGGCGCCGGCGGCGGCAGCGGTGGAGACGCGAAGGGGAGCGGAGACGTTGCAGGCGGCGCGGGCGAGACCTCCCGCCCTGGCCCTGGGTCGGAGAGTCGTCGGGAGCGGAGACGGCACGGCGGCGGTGGAGGAGGAGGAGGCGGAGGAGCGGAGGTGGGAACGGCGACCGAAACAGCTTCCTCGCTATTAAGTCTTGCGCCTGCCTGCGGCTTGGGCCGCTTCTTAAACATTTTGATGAAGTGGGGGACGAGTAATGGTCTTAATAAGCTTGACATGACAAGTGCAATGTGTTTTATGTAGCTCGGTGGGCGCTGCCCCAGTGCCTGGCGGCCCGCCCTTCTCCGGGCGGTTGCGGCCGCGCGGCTCTTCGCGCACCACGGCTTCTTCCCCGCCCGCCCCGCCCCGCCCCGCCCCGCCCCACCCCGCCTCTCACTCGCTTTTCGCCTCTCGCCACCCACCCCGTTGTCTTGCTTATCATGATACAGACCGCTCTTCCTTCCAAATTCAACTTCGCCTTCGTTCACAGTTTTCGCCTTCCATATCTTTTTTTCGTAGGATTTTTATCCAGCAGAGTTCCGGTTACCCCTTACGTCCCGATGGGACGTATATTGGACCATACACTAGACACAAACTTACTTGCGGGCTCCTCGGATCTGGGGTCAGCAGAACGCGAGGCTCTCTGTGATAACACATACATGAGAGACAAGGGACAAACAACCATGCTGAAGGCGGGACTCGAACGCGCGACCATTCGTACCGTCACCTTGAGAGTGTACACGCTCTTTTAGTCATTTCGCATAGGTAGTTCAACATCTTTCTTTCATTAAATTCATGTGCGTCTCAGTCTATACGTTCGTTGACGCTTTCACTTTGGCGCTTCGCGTAAGTCGGTTCTACAGTACATTTTGCACTTGTTTTCTTGTCCTTTTGCCCAATCCGTGTACTTCTTCTTTGGTCGCAAGTTTCTCAGTTTCAGCCGCACCTGAGCCCATCGCCCCCACCTAGGGCTGTGCATTTTACTACTTCGGCGCTCCCCTTCCTGCACTTTCTGCTTCCCCTCCTCCGTCCCCTCCTCCGCCCGGTGGTTTGCGGTCGCGCGCGGCAGACACCATGCCCAGCGCCAAGGAACCCCCGCCGACCGCGACTTTCCCAAGATAAATTCCTTCGCGGCGATGGCGACGGTGTCGGCGACGGCCGCGGCGTGGGCGGAATAAGGAGCGATGGAGAGGAACCGCTTGGGGGTGATTCCACTGCCAGGCGGCCGACGCGACCGGAATGGCAGTTATGGATTTGACGAAGGAAATACCTCCTGGGCTGGTTTCAGGAGAAAACAATGTAGGAGATTCAATTGTCTGCGAGGTGGTGAATGCGGCGAAATGACATGTGAAATCACAGGTGACATCAAAGTGGTCATAACGGAGGCCATCACAATTGATGAAGCAATGCATTGGTTAATGAGCGTGCAGGCGTTGGTATCTGAGAAGATACTGGTTGTAGCGACCATGGTTGTGCGTTCGAGGGCGTAGTGCTGCAGACGCCTGGGATTACGAAGTCAGAGCTGCTGGGGAGCCACGACTCCGTTCGGGAGACGCCGCTGGCTGGGGAATGTCTCTAGAAGCGGGCGCAAGAGGGTAGCGGGAACGGTGACGCGCGGCGGTTACGCTGGGAGAAACCGAGACGGCCTGGGTCCCCTGGCGGCAGCCCATAATTCTCTCCGGAATATTAATACGGCGGAAGATCGGTGGCAAGGCCGCAATCAGCTCTTCATTTGCGCGCGCGCGCGCTCGCTGCTGCATGCGCAACGCCTTGGCCGCGCGTTCGCATGCCCGCGGCGCCTGCGGTGGCGATGAGAGCGGCGGCGGTGGGGGCGGCGGCGCCCCGCAGCGTCATGCGTCATCCTCGGAATAGGCCGCGTTCCGTCACCCGAGAAGGCCGGCGACGGCGCCTGCACTGGCGTCGGGGCGCCGGAGCCCGGCCCGCGCCGCGCCGCGCCGCGAGTTTACGACGGGATGACTGCATGTCTTTTTATCGGAATGCTAGCGGTTGGTTTGAGGGGGGGGGGGGCCCTCTCGCTACGAGGCGCACGGCGAGGGTTGGAAACCTGGAAGCGGTGCGGTTTCTCTAGTTGAAATTATCTTCCAACAGTCATCGGCCTTTTTTTAACGAGCGGCCGAGATAAGATGGTTCAAAGAGGATGTCGGTCGTATCTTCCAAGTGACTGGCTTGAGACTTATGAATTTTAGAACCGTTCTACGACCGGAAGGGTCCTGTGGGAATGCGACGTATGTTAACTTATTAAAGACGATGTGCGGTGAAGTGGTTAAGATCATGTAAGTCGGCGTAGACGAAGCTGTGACACTTTATTGTGCCTCAAATATTTTTGAGATATATTTTTTAGAGTCTGATCTGGATGACCTTGGCCGCTAGCGCGTCCAGCCTCAACACCTCGATCTGAAAAGACCTGATTCGTTCTCCCCCCTAAGCGTTCATTGCCTCTCGTATGAGTGGTGTGTGTGTGTGTGTGTGTGAGTGAGTGAGTGCGTGCGTGAGTGTCGCGGAGGGCTTTGAGATCTAGATCCATTCAGCCTGTTAGTGTATTAGTGTCTGATATGTTGTGCACTGCAAGGTAAAGCAGAAACACGATTCTAAAGTACTTTACAAATAATTCACACATGCTATAATTCATTTCTATGTAATTTAAATTTTACCTAATGAATAACAAAATAATTATCACCAATTTTTACTAAAAGTATCCTTCAATTTTTATTTGTCAGTATTTTAAGCTAACTTTAAAGCCGTAATCTTCTTTAACTGTTTCCTATACTTGATGTAGGTCAATATATTGTCTCAGGCATCGATCCATTCATCGCATCCATCTATCGCACATTGGAAAGTGTTGCGTTTATCACATATTGCATGTCAAAATTACACACTATGTCATTGAACTATAATATGCTTTAATGCAATTTTCCACCCTCAAATGCAGGTCAAGAGAAAGTTAGCTTTATTAATTGTAGTTTATAGAAAGGATTCAGGATTCACGAGAAGAACATTTACACTCATAAACTTTCAAAAGAAGAAATATATTGAGAAATATGCCTCCATCAATCTCATAAACGATAAACAAGTGTTCCACATTTAAAGAATTATAACAATGTCTTCCGAATTGAATATAAGTCAAAATTAAAAGCATCGTATTAACAGTAAGAATGTTACAAATATCGTGCTGATTAATGTAACTCGCTGATTAATGTCTTCGGATACAGTCGTATATATCGCGTGTATGTCATCGCGACAACTCATTTCATTTTAGTGTTTTGAAATACACATTTCGCAGGAAAGGAAGATTTAATAAATCACTTGCCGACACTTCATCTTGATCAGCCTTGGTTAGTTTATGTGTGTTTTTATTTATGCAAGCAATCCTTATTAACAACTTCGGAAAAAGCAGAATGGCCCACTAAGTCTTTAAATGACATTGCGAAGTTCTCATTTGACAGCGAATGAATATAATAAGTGCTCTGGGCCATTTGGAAAGCGGATTAGAAGCTGCGCAGGTGGCTAGGCCTCCGGCTCGGGATGGGAGTGGAGGGAGAAAGAAGACCTCGACACCCAACTTCCCGCAGGGTTCTGGCAGTGCAGGGGAGCGCACATCCTAGCACATTCGGATGTTCATACATATATCCGTACAACCTGTATGAAGTCTTCATGAAGAATGTTAGATTGTCAATTCATATTTGTTTCCATTTTATGACTTTAGGGGCCAAACCCTGTTTTTTAATGCTCAAACTCGCAAAACATGTAAGGTTTTAAATTCTATTTATAACTTTAATTTTTGATCAATAATAATAATAATAATATATTAAATATTGTTAATAATTCGCCTAAATGATTCACCTTATATTCACCAGATATTATAAGTTTACAAATTATAACTCAAACGCTGTAAACAAATTAGGTATACTAATAGAGCGCTCATAGATTTTATCTTAAAAATATTCATTTATTATAAATGACCGAAATGTGTGAATTGATGAAATGAAAATGTAGTTTTGTTTGTCTGGTTTAGATTGACCAAAGAAATGGGAAAGATAGATTGCGGTATGGTTATCTAAGAATGGTTAAGATTGTCATCAGTGTTCATATTACATAGCAAGAAATTTGAATTGTGTGAATTTTCTGTCACATTTTCCTACGGATAAGGTTAATTTCTTTACAACTGGACAATCTGATTTAGAAAATACTCTAGTAATAGAAGTGATGAGAGAGGTTTTTTTAGTTTATTATAGTCGCATCAACAGCTCTGGTCATTAGCGACTACTTTAAATACAACTTTACACTATTAATATGGTAACTTTGCAATACATTAAAGTATATGTAAATATGTGGAGATAATCATTATATGCATTTTTTTGTTACTGTATTAGTTTCCAGTATCCATACTAGTATACTTTTTAAAATTCGATTTCTTTGAGAATATTGCAGTCTTTACAGAATTTTAATATTTTATTGTGGTATTCTTTGGATGATAGCATCAACTCAGGGTTTTGCTCTCCTTCTAGGTATGTGTCAGCTGTACAGAATCATAGGGCATTGAGTTAAAATATGTTGAAAGTTGAGAAGAGTATCGCAGTGCTGGCCGGTGGATGGGGCATTTCCAGTTAACAAGTGGTGATGACTGAACTTGCAATGTCCAGTTATTATTCTTGTTATTGTTACCTGATCATTTCTTGAGATTTTTTTGTAAGTTTTCAGAGAGTAAACATTTTAAACTTGTTTGTGTAAAGGGCTAGATTTCATGGTTCTCCAGATGTTGCCCCACTTTTCATCCATTATTTTCTTGTGTGTCCATAAATCCTTCCAGGTGTGTGATATTGTTAAAATACTTTCTGTTTCAGGGCTTACATTTTCCTCTTCAATTCATTGTGTTGTGTTCAGGCAATGTTTTATAATCTGGTATCCAGGAAATTATGTCTTTTTAGATTGTATAATGGCATAATATAGTTCCTGAATACTATTCATCATTGGTAGTCCCGGGTAATTATTGTGAATATTGTTTATTGCCTCAAGAGAAATAGAGAATGTAACAAACTTGTTATTTATTATTTTTTGTGACATTTTCAAGGCTATCATAGAACATATTTCAGCTGTAGTAGGAATGCAGTCTATTTGTAATTTTAACATCTTTGGTAATTGTAGTTGCATAATTTCCAGCTCTATTATTGATAACTTGAGTATTGATTTTATAGGAATCTTTGTATTTATTTTCTATTTCATCATGTCTTATTTTCATATCTTTTTTAGCCATTTTGTTTATTTGGGGAGTGTCTGGTGATATATCTACTACTATATCAGGGAATGTTCATGGTGGTATAGTATTATTTCTTTTTGCCATTGATATATGTTCCTGAAAGTTTAGCTTTCTCAGTAGGTTTTTAACTTTGGTATAGACAGGTGAAAATAATGTTTGTACATTGTAGTAATTTTGAAGTTTTGGGTATATATCGTGGAAGATTATAGGATTATTTGTTTCTGCTGTTTTGATGGCATATTTGAGGGTTAGCATTTGTCTACGATGAGCTAGAGTTGGTTCTTTGGCTTCTATTAGAATGCTGCTAAGGGGGCTGGTATGAAAGCAGCCGGTGCTTATTCGTAGAGCTTTATTGTGTATAACATAAAGTTTTCTAAGATCTTTTTTACTACCTGAATCATATAATATGGATCCATATTCATCTTGGATCGTACTATCGCGTTGTAGATCATCAGCGGGATATGTTTATCTGCTCCTCAGTTATTATGGTAATCTCACTTGAGTATGTTTATTATTTTCTTACATTCATCAGCTAAAATTTGAATATGTCTTTTCAAGCTCATTTTTGAGTCAAAATGCATGCTTAATATTTTAATGTTTTGGTCAAATTTTGGCTTATGTAGGTATATTTTTAGTGTGGGTGATTCACGATATTTTGTCAGGAGAATACTATACATTGAGTTCTTGAAGCTGAAAATGTGAAACCTGATTTGAGTGACCATTCATGTAGATTATTTAAGGCAGATTGTACAATTTGTTGACAGGTTGTAATATATGTTCCTCTGCAAAGATTGGTAATGTCATCTGCATACTTCCTTATGATTACCGGATGATTGATTTCAGAGCCTGCTTCTTTAATGGCCAACAGGAATAGAGTAACACTAAGTACTGCAACTTGTGGTAGTCCATTCTCCAGGTGTTGTACTGGTGATAGGCTACCATTAATTTGTGATTGTCATTTCTCTGCTTTTGTAGATTATAAATCCCTAATTTATCGGTAGCTTATGACGTATGATGCATGTATTATTCTCCAATGAGGTTCAACTTTTAATGGTTGTCTCAATGGAGGGGATACCATTTCTGATTACATTCAAATCTTGGTGTGAAATTAAGTTACACAAGTCCACATCATTCATCTCCCTATCCAGCGGAGACTTCCAGTTGTATTTACTTGATATTGGATATACTTCCAATACTATATATTGAAAATTGGACGTGGGTATTGGCAAGCTCTTTTAACTACTTTCGATTCAATTTTGCATGAACCAGTAATCATATATACAGGATTGTACTCCATAGAAGATGTTTGTAGGAGTTTGTTTGGATAACGTCCAGTTGATCCCAGATACCTGCAGCGTAAGTATTCATTCTTTCATGGATACAAAATGATTCCATCCAGCCTTCCCGATATCGCTTTCCACAGACATCAAAAGTATCCAAACCGAACCCAATGCCGTGTTTCCTTTGGCCATGGCATTCGCAGCTGCGTGACTGGATAAACTTGACGTCGTTTTAAATTGGATGCCTAAATGCGTGTACTGATTGACCATTTCTATAATTTCGCCTCTATTTTTCAGTGAGATCCCTAATCGTATTGTGCCTGACTATTTGAATTTCATTATTTTAATTTTTTCAGATAGAATATTCTTGGTATGTAAATAATTGTTGCAGGTATCCATGTATCCATATATACTACAATATGTTAGCAGATCAGTTAGTTAATCAATAGTTAGCATTGATGAAGACGATTTCGTTAAAATATTTAATTTATTGTAGTGTTATTAGTAAGTATTTTATTTTTTGTTCTTGAACAATACTTTTTGGAAAATCATTTGGTGTAGTTTTGTTTGGCAGCTGGCTGCAGACCACTAATTTTCTATAATTTTTTACTCGAATGTTCGCTTAATAATATGACACAGGTCCCATTGTCATTAAAACTTCTGAAATTTCTGTAATCATTGAAAAAATCAACTTTCTTTCCAATGCATCGGAAGCATTGTCCGAATGCTAATTAGTTGGTAGATAAGCTCGTTGAGTCCGAATCCTCTGAGCCTGGGTTCGAATACCAGCTTCAGCAAATATTATTTTTCGGATCCATAACACTTGCGGATTCAACTAGTCTTATGATATTCCGTAACCATGACGACACTCGTATTACGAGAAAGTATGCGCTGTATCGGCTCACGTAGTTGGATGCACGCGCCTTTCAGAGCGATGCGGGGGTGCGGCGCCTTGAGAATCGCAGCGGCTGTCAGCGAGGCTCAGCCCCCGCTCCTGGCCCGCCGCTCGAGGGCCTCCCACTTGACGCCCGCCTCTTCACGAAGGAGATCCCTCTCCACGCGCGCGGCCCGCTGCGCTCCGCAAACACACGCCGCGCCACCTGCACATGGGCGGCTCCGGAGGGGGCTCATAGGGCCCATGCTCCCTTCAAATTAAATACGATTCAAAAATACTGTAAGAGTATAAATATGCTTCAAAATCATACGTAATTTCTGAGTTCAAAAGTATTATCAGATGACGTTCTTTTTTAAAATATCATATTTTAAAGGGCATCTCCAACGGAAAAGTGTAAAAAGTTGTAGAAAGTGTTGGACAAATGGACATTTGTAAAATAATTGTGTAGATTGTTTATTTTCAAATTGATTATGTATTTATAAAATACATATTAAAGGAAATATATACACCTAGACTAAATAGTTATTATCATAAAGAAATTTAATAAAAAATGTTTACATATTTTTACGTACCTCCCACAAAATATTTCAATTAATGCGATTAATGTTTGTTACTGTAATATTGATACTTGTGTTGATAACTGTTTGATTTAGAAACACCTTCATTTTTGACGTTTTCTCGGTTTTTAGACTGCTAACATGCTTTGTAGATTAACAAAACGAATTTTCATTTGAACTTTTTCGAGAAAAAAGGGGTAGAATTTTTTGAAAAGAAGAGTCGGCCAAATCAAGTAGTCCTCTTCTTACAGTAGTGCAGAGCCCTTCGCGCGGTAGACGTAACGTGTACTAGCACTGAAGGCCTTTTCACCTGTACGAGATTTTTAATATACGACAAAGGCTGTCGTGTTTGTTTTGTGGCAGCCTTTCTTCTGTTTTCATGTTCTCCTCGTATTATCACAAAAAAATAAAACAAATTCGTAATGCAACTTTTACTCTTTCGATTCCAGACAATACAAAGAACTGAAGATTCCAATGTTTATGAAAGTATTGTAATACATCATAGAAAATTAATTCACCATCCATTGAATGAGAAAATAATGAAGTATTATGGTTTTTTGAAGTCTCAATGTACAAATCAAAGGACCGATTGAGACGTGAATGTTTGCAAGTACGTCATGCAAATGTGAATAATATAGCTTCTTACGGTATTGCAATCAAACTGAGAAGAAATCTTTACGATTGTCTGAGCGCTATTCTCTCTATCCTTCTTCAATTTACTAATGACAATCATGTTCTTCTTGCATTGCAGAATAGTGTTAAATTTGAACCTACTCGGGTCTTGCATTTCGACATATTTTAATTTATTAACTTGTCAACGTTTCGGCACGGATTTGGATCTTCATCGAGGCAATGTAAATCCGGATTGAAATGTAGGTAAGTTAATAAAATAAAATTGATACAATAAGATCAGTGTAAATATGACGATATACCCTCAATATTATAATAATATTATGTACATATATCAGCTTTATTCAATCCGCTATGAAAGAGACAGAACATGACGTTCTGCCTCACACATTGTGACCTAGTCCAGAATGGGAGTGATAGATGGGAAGATCGCGCGGGGTTCGTGACCTTTTGTATAGGTAACTTCCTGCGGTACGCACCTGGAATGGATCAGAGCTGCCTGCATGGAATGTGTTCCCTCCTTTATTTATTTCAATTTTTGTTGATTGTATTAATGTGGAAAATCCGTTGCCACTAATTCCCAAATTCCCCATCCTTGTAATCATCTCTATCGTACGAAGCTCGCCATCACCCCCCCCCCAATACTTCATAAACTTAACTGTTGTGTAGCTTTATTTTTTTGTTTGCTTTATTAGCACCTTTTATATACATGTAATTTTGAATTTCATTTCTTGCATCTCTGTAATTAGATTCAATTCAACATTAAATAAAAATATGAATGATACTTCTTCAAAAGACCAAATATACACATGGATTCTATTTGTTTAATGGACAGATAGCCAGGACTTTCAACTAATATACTCGTACACCCAATCTCCATCTTTTTTCTCTACTAGAAAACTCATTTTCTGCGCAGAGAATACACACTAAGGTCATAAAAGAGATTCACCATGTGGTCTAAACAATTTGGCCTTTAATTGTATCAATTCTTTGCAGTAGATTTTAAAAGCGAATTCTCGTCTGCCATCATTCTTCTCCCACAATCATTTCTTGTTTTGTTGGGATGTCCTTTTAACGCACAAATATCCTGTTAGCAGATCAACTCCCACTTGGAGTTGCCACTTCGTACAACACGAACGTGAACAAGTAGAGCAGTCTCTGGCGCTGCCGCCAGCTCCGCCGCCACCGCTGGGCGCGCCCGGCGCCCGTTTGTCAGCGCCCAGCGCTCCCGGGCGCGCGTCCCGCGGGGCGCCGCCCAAAAATCTGGAGGCGCTTGTTGACAGCTCTCCTACGCACTCTCGCTCCCCTCCGCCCTCTTCGGAACCGGGCCCTCGGGGGCAAGGGCGCGGGCGGGCGGCGGAGCAGGCGATAGAGGTGCTTACAGAAGGGTTGCTTCCCGGGAACTAAGCCCACTCTTCCACGCCGCCGAAGCCGCCCTCAGCAGCCGTCGCCCCCGCACCCTGCCTCCGCCATCACCCCGCTTCCCCTACCTCCCCTACCTATCCTGACTCCCCTACCTCCCTTGCCACCCCTCTTTTCCCCGCTTTCTTACTCCCTCGGCCACACCGCCCTTCCCTGCCCCATCCCTTCACTCCCACTGCTGCTACCCCTTCCGCCCTTGCCTCCTCTCCTCCTTCCTCCGCCTCCCCTGCCTCCTCTCCCGTCTCTGTCACCCCTGCATTCTCGGCCACCCTTGCCTCTTTCTTCCGCCTCACCAGTCGTCTCTGCCATCCCTCTCTACACTGCCACCACTGCCTCCTGCACCATCCTTGTCTTCCCCATCTTAACCCTTCCCGTCTCCCTCGTCATCTCTGTCTCTTCTGCCCACCCCTATCTCCTTCCCCCACCTACTCCATCCCTTGCCTCCGCGCTCCCCTGGCTTCGTCTCGCCCCCCCTCCGCTCGCCGTCAGGTGCCCTTCGCTGCCGCGGGGCGCCCACAAAAACAATTGTTTGTTTGCGCGCCGTGCAACCCGGCCGCAACTTGATTTGGCGCAAACGAGAGGAGTGGCGAGTGCCCGCGCACCGCCGGAGGGCGGAGGCGGAGGCGGAGGCGGAGGCGGAGGCGGAGGCGGAGGCGGAGGCGGAGGACCGCAAGCTTCTTGTGTATCGAGACCTCTCGAAAGAATCGCGATCGCACTTTTTTTCGCGGGAGTAGCGAAACGTAGAGTGAACTTTGCAAAACGATAGGCGGTGTGAGGATGTCTTCTTCAAACGATCTACAAAAATTTGTATATCCAAGGAAGTATAATGCTAAAAAGGTAAAGAAATAAATATGTTAATTGTGACCATTCATAATTAGATAATAAGGAAATGCAATTACAAATCACATGCTATTATCATTGTTTTTATCATTATATCAGAGCATGAAATTGTAAAAATATATATAGTACATACAAACTAATGTAGGTGTGCAGTAATATATATTTTCCGTTATACTCGAATTATAAAGTATTGTATACATAAATAATTCATATAGGCAAAAAATAATGTATGTCTATTTTTACTAACTTTCATCAGCAGCATCGATTTTTTAAGATATAAATATAAAGAGCCTTGTGTCGAACTACGACGAATATTCAAGAGCTGTGTGTAACTCTGAAGATGTACAACAATATTGTGAATGAATGGTTAGCCGCGTGTACAACGGAGGCTCGTGTTTGTAAATGGCACTGAAAAAATAGTGCAAGAAGCGCTGTCAACAAGGAAAATAGAGGGTTTTTCACGCGCACAAAATGACGAGAGGACGTGTGCATGGTTTTGTGTTGATGTTTTGCGTTCGACGAACTCCGGCGTTGGCGTCGAAAGGCCGCGCACAGGGAAGGGGTGGAGCTGCGGGGGCGGAGGCGAGACCGGGCGTGGCGCGGCGAGACGGGGCGCGGGGAAGGAGGAGTGTGGTGTCGGGTGGAGGAGATGGATAGGCGTGGCGTTGGTGATGGGGAGGGTGAACGTGACGGATAAAGGAGGAGCAGGCAAAGATTGTGCTCGGAGGTGTAAACATGAAGCCCAGTCGACGGCTCCCGGACTAGAGTGGGGATAGAGAAGAAGGGAGGCGAACAGGTGGAACTAGGGGGGACGGTTGCAACGTGCTGCTGGGAAGACGCGACCGAAGATATGCAAACATTTTATATTCGAGTGGATTGTTCAGCAAGGTGTTTTCGTATGGGAGACAGCTTGGTGAAATGAAACATTTCTAGGATTGCGGGATATAATTTATCGAAATGAAACAATGGTGTATAATAGGATGGCATGGGCGATAAGAACCGTGGTTGGATAACAAGACGGGGAAGCAGAGGCTTGATGTGTGGAGCCTGCGGCGGGGAGCCTGCGGCGGGGAGCCTGCGGCGGGGAGCCTGCGGCGGGGAGCCTGCGGCGGGGAGCCTGCGGCGGGGAGCCTGCGGCGGGGAGCCTGCGGCGGGGAGCCTGCGGCGGGGAGCCTGCGGCGGGGAGCCTGCGGCGGGGAGCCTGCGGCGGGGTGCCTGCGGCGGGGTGCCTACGGCGGGGTGCCTGCGGCGGGGAGCTTGCGGCGGGCAGCTTGCGGCGGGCAGCATGTTGCGGCGGGGAGCGGCGGAGAGCATGTTATGGGGACTGTGGAGCGGGGACTGTGGAGCGGGGACTGTGGAGCGGGGACTGTGGGGCGGGGACTGTGGGGCGGGGACTGTGGGGCGGGGACTGTGGGGCGGGGACTGTGGGGCGGGGACTGTGGGGCGGTGACTGTGGGGCGGGGACTGTGGGGCGGGGACTGTGGGGCGGGGACTGTGGAGCGGGGACTGTGGAGCGGGGACTGTGGAGCGGGGACTGTGGAGCGGGGACTGTGGAGCGGGGACTGTGGAGCGGGGACTGTGGAGCGGGGACTGTTGAGCGGGGACTGTGGAGGCCTCACACGCTGGTGTGGTGCGCAGCGCGCTCTGCTAGAGACTGTACGCCTGCTCCCAGCATTCCGTCATGGAGCAGTAACATATGCAAGGAAGGACGCTGCCATGCTCTTTTTCTGTTCGCTTCGTTTTGCTCTTTTTTTATTATTTTATTTATATTATGCAGTTAGTTAAGGAAGACCATACAACGAATGTGTTTGTGTTAGCTTTAGTCTTACACTGCAATATCCGTAGAAGAGTGAGAAGGATAGAGAGAAAGACTGAAGACAGAGAACGACAGATCAGAAGACGAAAGAAAGAACGCTGTTCCTTCATTACATTGAAGTATATTTCCTTCTCTTATCGTATTACCCGCCATATGTGACTGTGGCTGTGTTTCAATACAAGCATGAATGCGAGTCATTCATTCTGACTTCATAAAGGCAACCCTTCCATTTTTAATGATGCTGGATCGCGAGTGGAGGAGGGGCCAAAGCAGAGGCAGAGGCGGAGGTGGAGATGGAGGCAGACGGGGCGGCGGCGATGGAGGCGAAGTCGCTGGAGGCGACTGCCCCCAAGCACATGCCCAGCGGCGCCAACGAACCGCGACCGGGCGACCCCGCCTCCGCCTGTGCCTCTGACTTGGGGCCCGCGGTCGCGCCGCACCCGCACCCGCTCGCGCTCCCACAGCCCCGCCCTCGCACATGTCTCGCCTTCTCGCTCTTCCCCGCCGCCGACTTGTATTTCGGATCCTCGCATTTTCAATGTGACCGCATTTCGGAACTGAGGGCAAATGATAGATCGCAAAAGGTCTTCCAAATTATTTCAACTTCTGAAATAAGTTTTAATAGTCATAAATGAAACACCTTCGTGAGAGTGTTTGTAAGATCTTGTCAAACCCACACGTATCCAATATTTTGTGCGTGTTGGGAAGTTTCCGAAACAGTCTATAATCTTGTGCTCGTACACTTAACATTTCGGCATGCGCCCAACCGGCAAAAACCAGCGAGCACGCTTTGTACTTTACGCACAATATGCAAAAATGCTTCAACATGCTTCTTAATGAGGATGCATCTGATTCGGAAGTAATGAATATTCTTTGAATTTGTTTTTTAATATTAGAATACTCAGTTTTCCTCCGTTTCTTAGTTTCCCTCTTTCAAGAAAATAAACTGAACGGCCCGAATTGTTTCCAAAAATATTTTTATTAATGATAACATTATCCAAAATGGGTGGACATCTTCCGCAGTAGGGAAAGCTTCACGTATAATTCGCATCTTAACCGAATAAAGTTGACGTTAGCCAATGCGGATTCTAGAGTAGCTGTTACTGTGGCTGGGAATGGCAGATATGTCACTAACACGAATCACTCTCTTGGTGGAAAGTTTCGAATGCTAGTGAGGAACGAGGTTTGTAGTTTCGAGTTCTACTGTGACAATGGTAAATGTCTACTTATCCGGTACTACCTAATCTAGCATCAGTGGACCGCCAACGCTTTGCTGCGCAAATGTGAATCAGTGATGAGTTCGAAAAATCACCTTACTTTAATCAGCACCTGTATAGTACCAACATTAACCGAATGACGTCCGCAATGATCCGTTCATCATCATTCGTACAGCATTTTCTACATTTTCTACTTTCTACATTTTCTACATTATTCGTACATCATTATAGCTAATGTTCGCAATAACGGGCTTCTAACATTACTCCTATTTAGGACCACCCACAACGTTACCGGTAAATTGTACACATAAGAACAAAATTTAATTTGAATAGATTTACGCATATCTCGATGTTTAATGCACATGTTTTAGACTTATATTTATTTAGTGAAAGAGCAGTAAAAACTGTATGTGACGTATAGGGGAGAAGATCATGTGCGCTCATTTTCTTGAGTTTCAGAATCCCTTCCCATCATTTTAAGTATAAATAGTTGAAAGATGAGTAAAAGTTAAATATAAATAAATAAAAATAGTAGATCGCCCTTACCTTTACTTCTACCACTATAAACAAAAGAAAAGTTCAACAAAACGTGCGCATAGGGAAGCTACATTTACGTCCAGAAGCAAAACAAGGGGCCATTTCAGCATTTGCTCAATATATCTGGGCAACTGAACAAAAAACTGACTGAGATGGAAGTAATTGACCATCTGAAGCTAAAGTACATTATTTGTATTAAGCATTAAGTCTTTTCAAAAAAAATTATACAATATAAATGTAAACTAATTCATTATGTATCACTGTTTGGTTAAAATGAATATTATTTTATTATTTTTCTTTTGGATGGTCAGTAGAGTCTCTAATTGTATAGAAACAGTTATGCAGCAGAAAATATTTTACTTTTAACTTAAATTTGTGTACCGACTTCAATTGTTTAATGTCATCTGGCAATGCGTTGTTAAGTAACGTAGATGTATTGTGTGTGTATTTCTGGTAGCGAGCTGTTGATTCTGACACTTGATGAACATGATTTCTACGACGGTTATTTTAATTATAAATATCAGTATTGCATGCAAATATATTCCCACCGTTAAGTAAGTCAGGTTTGACAAATATTACAGATTCATAAAAAAATAGGCAAGTCAATGGTAAGATCCCAATGTCAATGCAGAGAGGCTTGCATGGAATTTTTTCATTATTCGAATAATTTTCTTTTACAGTCTATAGATCGGGGTACTACATGATGAGCTTCCTCAGAATATTATGCCACATATCAGGCGGTAAGGCAAATTTGCAAAATACACTCAATGAGCTGCATGAAGGCTGACAGAATTTGCAAGAATTCTGAATGCATAACATAATGAATATAATTTAATGTTTAATTGTTTTATGTACATTCCATTTGAGATTTGACTAATTGAGAAACCATTTTCAATGGAGCATGCGATTGCTGATTTGAAATGCAAATATGCATTGAAACTGCTTTTCCTTCGTTAATTATTTGCTATTAATTAGCTAATTAGCTATTATTAGTTAGCTATTAATTTATTACTACAAAACCAATTTACAAATTCTGAAATTGTACTATTTATAGTTTCTTCTGTGCAAAGAACATTTTTATCATCAGCAAGCCGAACCGTTCTTCGGTTTTTAATAGACGAGGACATGTCGTTTACATATAACGGAAAGAGGATACGACCTTGCGGGACACCATATTCAATTGGTAAAGAATTGGAAAGATAAATAAATAATGTTTTTTCGTGCCAATACGGTATTTCAACTCTATGAGATCAAGGTTTAAGGTACGAGAATATCCAATCTAGGGCAATACCACAAATTCCATAAGAAGGTAATTTTGATACCAAGATGTTATGGCTAATAGCGTCAAAAGCTTTCGAAAGATCTAACAATATTCCAATGGATGCTTCATTTTGGTCCATTGATGAAGCAACATCTTTAAGAAAAGAAAGAAATGCCAGTTTACGAATATTTTAATTTTCTAAAACCGTGTTGCGAGTCTGAAAACGCATCGTTCTTCCTGAGAAAAGTTTACTTTCACGTATAGAAAAGGCTAATATTTTTGAAAAAACTGACAAAAGAGAAATATTGCATTTAATTTTTTCCCTGTTTTAAAAAGTGACTTACTTTTTCCTGTTTTAAAAATATCTGGATGTATTCCTGTGATTAAAAAATCATTGAAAATGTTAGAACGGGTGTATAAAAGCATGTATACAAGTTTTCAATAAACAATCTAGAAATTCATCTAAACCAGATGAATATTTATTTTTTAGTTTACTGACTATTTTCAGGATTTTGTTAGAAGTTTCGAAAATAAATATCGTGTCGAAAATTTTTTGGGATGGGAATGATGTTGAATTTTATCGTTTTAGTCCCTTCGTGATTTCAACCGCAATTCTAGGAAAGTGTTGATTGAAGAGATTTGCCACTTTTTTTAGGATTAGTTGCTTCATTTTCATTATCCTTTAAACTAACATTCTCTACTAAATACCGCGATGATGTGGTCGTATTTTTTACGATATTCCTCATTGATTTAGTGTTGATACTAGCATTCAAAATATCCTGATTATTTTTCACAATTTTTGCCTGAACTATTACTTGACTTAAAATTCTTTTGTATTCTCGGACGTAGACATGGAAACCGGGTGATACGTTATGATGTTTAGAAATTAAGTATATCGTTTGTTTTTACACGATGTTCTAATTCCTTGTGTGATTAAAGTATTGTTTTTCCATGAAACCGTTTCTGTTTTAACATTTTATTTCTAATTATCCCATCTTCCATCCTGTTACTCCTTATCGTTGTTGAAAATTAACTATTAGTGCTACAGACTTTTCCATATTAGTTCTCTATTTTTTTTGTCTCGGCTAGCTATTCGGACTTGCCACATACTCTAGCCAGCTGCCATCTATCGGCGCCAAAATATTTTTCTTATAGGTTTTCTAATAGAACGGAAACATTATTTTATGAATATTATAAAGAATAGTAAAACCTCGTTCTAAATTGCAATTTTCTTTGAAAAACGTGGAGCCGTTTTTAAAAAAATAACGTTTAGGCGGTTTAAAAATTCAATATTGAAGCTCTTTTTCAGTTTTGAAAAAACTTCTTTAGACGTCTTTGGAACTCATTAACTCACAAATACAATAGTGTTTACAAATTGCTGGAAATGTATATATTAACGGCGCTCAGAGGCGTGAGAAATCTTCCAAAACATTAGATTTGTATAATTAAAAAAAGAACTTCACGTCATATTAAAGAGTGTAATTAGCACTATCCGTTCGAAAAGTTTGAAGAAAAATTTTGGAGTTGTTTTTTAAAAAAATGGCGTTTGAGCGTGTCTGAAAATTTAGAGCTGCTTTTCACAGAAAGCGGTAGAGTTTTGAGAAACTTTGTCATTTAAAGTACATATATTCATAAATATAATAATGTGAACAAATTGCCGATAGTATAAATATTAACGACGTGAGAGACAAGTCACAAGAGGACTTTTTGTATCATTCAAAATAATACTAATAATACTAACAATAATAATAATAATAATAATAATAATAATAATAATAATAATAATAATAATAATAATAATAATAGTAATTATAACAATAATAATAATAATAGAACAATATGGCTTTTGTGTCATCTTATAGACTGCAATTAGTACTATTCCTAACAAAAATTTAAAGAAAATTTGGAGCCATTTTTGAGAAAATCTTGTTTTAAAATTGCACATATCTCATGCTATTTGCACGAAAACCACCGTGATCCGTTACCGTGAAAATCGCCACCTCTATAATGTTCGAGTTTAGTTCGAGTTTAGTTTACACTATTTTCAAAAGAAATTTTTAAAAAAAATTGGAGCCGTTTTTGAGAAAAGTTTGAAAATCCGGGGACTTCATGTAAAGTACCCTCAAATTTTAAGAAAGTTTTTCAAAATCCCAGCGCGTCGAGTCGAGCAAGATCGACCGGCATATTCCCGGCCATTTTGGGAAAAATCCTACGTATGTTTTAGGCGCTAGCGGTTTCGCAGACGGACGAACGTTCGTTTTGACCTCAAAACAACACTTTTTTGGTATCAGGGGACGCCAAAACCTATATTTCTGTTGAAATCTCGAAATCAATTTTGCGCAGTATTACCTAACTTCCCCTATACTATGTATATTACTCCATATATACGTATGTAAAAGTAAAAGTAAAGGTGCCAGGTATGGTATTACTGAATTTGTCGAATAAGTGCTATTTTCATGAAAACTTTTGAATTTTTGAACTCTTGAATGAATGATTTTTTTTATCTCTTGCGCTTTCTTGGCGAAGATTTTTATGAGATGGCAGAAGTGTTAATGGAACGTAAGTTGAAATATTATAATACTAAGTAATCATTACATAATATTAATTCAGAAATAATAACGTATCTTCATATTTTACAAATGGAAATAATGTATAAATGTACTTCATCTAGTTCACGGATTAATTTTTTTGCACGTCTGAAAATACCATCACATTCTCATTTTTTCCCAATGCAGCTCACCCAGTGTTCTCCAGGTTCGTAAGACTTACAGCATGAATGAACACTTTAGAAACATACTGCATCATTCGCTGAAAGTTCACTCATGTCTGATTTAATTGTAGCCACTTTGTAATTTGACTTCCGTTCTTTTTTCTTCGTTGTTCGTTTTGCCCTCTTTTTCTGTGAAAGTCTTTCATTGCTCTTTATTGAGCTGTAAGAATACAATTAGTTTTTTCAGAAAGTGAAGATTGCTGCAACGTTGCAGTTCCATCTTCTACGGTTTCGGCATTCATGTTAGTTGCCTGCTCATAACCATTCTTGGTATCTGGTTATGTGATTGATTGTTCATAAAGGTGAAAGCGACATCTTATATTGTTGTTAGCTGTGTACTCGTAAGATATTTAGCCCTGATCTCTATAATTACGACTTAGAGCTTTTGTTCAATGACTGTCATTGTAAAATTATCATATTTCAAGTATTCACAAATGTGGAGGACTTCAACAGGAATCGATATACACGCAAGTACCTTGAAACATATTAAATGGAATAAAGAGTACGCGTCACAAAGTGCTTTGACCTACCTGAATCATATTTTGGGCCTGATTGCGTTTCTATCCTTTAACTGCTCTCAACCATTTCCGTAGGAGCAATACTTACATCCCGTTGGAACAAACTCTCGTCAGTTGTTATACGCGTACGGCATGGAGAAAGTTGTGGAAAAGCTGTATGTCATATTTCACTGGTATGCCATTTTGGGCACCATTCCTCTATTTATTAACCAGATAGAATGTAAACATTTCTCTTGAATTCAATTTCGAATATTTATACACATTATAGCGTATACCTGATAAACCAGACTTCAGACAATAAATTACCTTATTTGCTTGGTGAAAGTTTGGGTGAAGGAATCCTCGCTTCGTGTGGACCAAGCTGGTTCATGGAATTGATTAATTGTTTCAATATTAAAAAGATTGATTGATTCTTTAATTTTAAAAAAAGGAAATCTGGTTTTTATCTTCTTTCATGCGTCCAGAGCCAAACGGCTCGATCTCTTCATCGTCATTTCATTATTTTGTTTCAAGGAAACCTTGTTACATCAACCCTCTCTATTCACACCGTATGCAATTTTCTTATCAGATGAGGCATATTCAGAGTGCATAAAATATGTATTTATGATTTTTTTATTGGTGTGAGATATTTTACATTCTCCTGGACGTACGAGAAAAGTGATTTTATACAAAAAAATGTGTTACTTCACCTTCTAAAATTAATTTTTAGAATTGGTAACCCCTATCTCGTAGAGTCTGAAGAAGCTTAAGTATCAGAGATTGTCTCATTCGACGGCCGTTATGAATAAGACGTTCAGATGTAGTGACTTGAAATGAGTATAAAATAACACTAAAAAATTTAATTATATTAATTCAGTTCATGGAAAGAGTGTTAAAACTTTATCAGTTCAGAATTTTGGGAGTTACTATTTTTGTTGTTCAGCAAAAACAGTTAATTCTTGTATCCTCGTCTCTGATCTAAATTTTTAGACTAGTATATTTAAATTAATTTTTTCAGAGTTTTCTGACTCTCATTACGTTAATGAAGTAACTTCCTATATATATTCCTTTCCCCGAATGACGTACGGAACTTGAAAAGTGCATTGAATATAGCACTTAACGATTTTGAGCAAAGGAACCAAAAGTCTTCTATTCTAAAAATATTTTTCCCAAATTTCTACAATAAATTTTCTGGCTCAAAAGTTACAAAATTTACCAAAGAATTAATAAAATGAGATGGTGCGTGAATGTATGGAAAACAAATAAAGAAATTGATCAGAAAAAATAAACTAACGGTGCAAGACATTGTGATTATTAAATTATGCGCCAGTGTTATTTCGAGCAGAATAATTGTTAATTAATAAGAAATATTAAATTGAACTTTATCAAGGATTTATGATACGTTTTGAGAATGGATTCAAACTTGTTTCATTGAGACGTTTCCTCTGTTGATAAAATTTTCAACATCAATCATCGCGTTATGAAGTCAGTTTGGTTACTAGACCGCGCTGCAACATATGTTTTGAAACCGCCGAAAGAGGGAGACATGTACACATCATGTCTGGCTGACCTTTCGCACATCGTTACATGGTCATTCGCATCTTAATGACGTCGTTGGCGGTCGCGCATTTGCGGCGGCGAGGGAAATAAGTCCTCGGCGACTGCGTGACGCGCTTGTGGTGCGCGTTGCGTCTCGGGCGGCGGTGGCGGCGGAGGAGGCCGGAGCTGCGGCCGCGCCACAAGCGCCGCTTCTGCCGCCGGCTGCGGAGCCGTCGCGTCGGTGAGCGTTTCGTTATGTGTTGAAGAGTTGGAAACAGCTGGCAGTAAAACATCGCCGAGCGAGCGGGCCGCGGCGCTCCCTTTCCCACGCCTACGCCTCCATCTCGCCACTCCAAAGGCAGTGATAGAGCCCCGCATGCCTTCTCCCAGCCACGCCCCCCTCCCCGAGCGAGGCTCCGCCGCTCCGCTCGGCTCGGCTCGGCTCAACGTGCTCTCCTTCCTCGGCCAAGCACATGTGACGGCTGCGGCGGCGGCGGCAGCGGCGGAGGAGGAGGAGGAGCAGGAAGGGGAGGAGGGAGGGCAACGGAGGACACGGACGGCCAGCGGGAGAAGAGAACGACGGGACGCGGCGATGTATCGTGAGCGTTGGTGACGGTGCCAACGGAAGGGATGGAGGCAGGGGCTGTTTATCACAGCCGCGAGATAAGCATGTGCTATTAGTTTCCAGGGCTTCGCACATTTACTGGGATTCTACGTTCGTTCTTTTCACTTTCTCGCAACATTACAAAATTGTTTTTAAACTTTCTCGCATGTTAAGAAAAAATTCTCGAAAATATGTAGAATGTATTCTAATCGGTTTAAACAACGGTATTCGGATTTTAAAATATCGTTACTATCTCGAATATTCGATCAAATACAATAAAGACACATTCGCATTTTGGACATCACTTTTCTCCTCTACACCTTCATGAGTTCTTGAACTTCAGTAGCAATACATTTTCGACTGAGCAGCAACGGAATTATGAATTTTACACACACAAAAAAATAGACGATTTTGGACAACACATGATGAAAATGCAATACCATAATAATATTATGCGTGTACTGTATTCAATTTGCATATCTATTGCTGTAGTTGATTAATCACAACAAAAAGGAAGGAAATTTTAAATTTCATAGAACGGGGCTCTAAACGGCTCTGGACAATAGAAAGCCTCCGATAAGCGCTCCCAAATACGTTTTTATTGAAAATGAATATTTCGGAAACACGGAAATGTGTAATAAAACAAGACTAGTAGGCTCGAATCTATTTAAGAAATATATGCTTTGGTTAAATAATAACGGACGCTGTAACAATGGAAATTCTGAATTTTTAATTTACAGGGAACATATGCCATTATCCTAATAATATTTCAAGAAACATCGAGAGTAATTCGATTAAAATAACAATAATTGACTGTTTACAACCAAGAATTAAAACAATACATTTGCTGATAAAGCTACGTAGCAAATCACTGACATCATAGCAAATCACTGACATCATACGAGTCTTTATACAGCATCGCTTCGACTTAAGTCGGAAGGGCATCACTTAAGACGAGGGCCTGAATGATAGCCATAGGCAGAACGTTTGCGAGGGAGGGCAACGCCGCTTGAGTGAACTTTGGACCCCAAAATCCCCTGTCTTAGCCTACGTCACCCCGTCTGTCGCAAACTCTGCCACATCAGCCCCCGCCCCCGGTACCGTTGCCTTCGCCGTCACAACGTATCAGCCTCCACCCCCACCGCCCCCCTCGAACCGTTGCCACCGCTGCCTCAATAACCGTCACACTCCCCTCCCGGAGTGGAGGGTCCCGACGAGAAGCGAACAGTATGTGTGTAGCTTTGATGCGATGGGCTGCAGTGATACGCGAAGCTTTCTCGGCGGCCTCTAGGGTGCCGTTTTACCCTACCCTGCGCTGTCGCACAGCAGGACGACCTTTCACCCCGTTCACGCGAGCCTGTTGACGCTCTCTCTAGAGTAAGTTCCTCAGTCTGGTAGCTATTTCGTCCCTTGTAACGTGCTGTTCGTTCCTTCATAGATTTACGCGATTTTTATCTTCATCTATCTTTCGCCCTTGCCATCGCCTTTATTTATCTTCTAAAATATCTTCCTCGAATATTTTATTTTTAGACCGGATCTCATGTACTCCTCGGAATTTTTCCTCATATTGTCGTTTCCCTGTTTCTTCACATCACGTATTTTCTGTTTGTTTGTATTGATTTCTTCCTTATTTTTAATATTAATATTTTCTCTTAGTACATTTCAATTCCAATTGATCTTTCTACGCCTTTGAACTAGCTAACAAAGTCGTCCTTTCCTCTTCGTCATTGTTCGTGGTGTGCGTCTGCCCTCGGCGCAGCGTCGCGGCGGCGTGAGCAGGCGGAGTGTGACGCGACACATCTGGCGGCGGCGGCGGTGGAGGTGGCGGTGGGGGCGGCGGCGTTGGCTCATCGTGCTTCAGGAATGCCTCCGACCCATTGACACCCGCCCGAAACCCGGCTGCGGGGGCTGGTCGTCACGGGTTATCCACATGTTAAGGGTTAAGGTCTCTTACATAATTCTTTGAAATATGCCCCTAGAAATGGTGAACACGAGACTTCTTAGCTTTGGAAATATTGTTAAAATATTAAGTTTCTGTCCGTTTTCAACCCACGAGGTTTTGCATCCACCTTTAAAAAGTGACTACGAAGGCCTGGGAGCCTTTGTGCGATTCAAAATATATTATCGGCATTATGAAACAGAACTATCCTTTACCAAAAACGATTCCATGAAAGGCGGCACAACAGTTTGTGGCTTTCTCGTTCCCCATCTAGAAGTGGGCCCTGACAAGTTCTGCTAAATTTACTTCTATTTAGCTAGGATAAGTATTATATTTACTTGAGCCCGAGCACAAGTACTTCTAGTATGAATATCTCTTTTACAAGAGAAGATAAATATTGTAAATAAATATTTTAGATCCGACACTGATCAGGTTGTGGAACTAATCGCAATAGCAAATTTTTCCTTTCTGTCTTAGTTTTTGTTCGAAGCAAGACATACGCTCTGAAAATGTAGATCATGTATGGAAAATTGAAGAATTGGACAATCTGTTGCGCTCTGAATACAACAAAGCTCTATACGTTCTGTGCACATAAATCGAGAGATCGCGAATGAAAGCAAAGAACTAGTGGCGGGAACGAGTAGATTCTGTTTCGTGGATCAACTGACAACGGCGCATTTTAATTGTTTCAAAACGTATTTTTTGGCAGAGAGTTTGGCAGAAAGGGGAGCAGCTGTCGAGTGGAAGTTGTGGAATTCGAGGGGCATATGAACGTGCATGTATAAGACCAGGGGCCAATGATCCAGTTTGGAAGAAAGATATGATAATTGCATATTATCATTACTCTTAGAAGAGCACCATCTTGCATTAAGTTAAAAAGAATAATTGCTCTTAGAATTTTATTTATTAACATAATTCAGAATTTATAATTATGTTCATTAACACTAAGAAAATATTAATATTTAGTACCGATGCTATACATTTGTAGTATATATGATAATTAAAGCCACAGAGACTATCACATTTGTTTCTTGAAGAATATCAGTATTCATTCTAATCACATTAAATATAGTTTCATAATCTCTTATGAAAGTACAACAATTAAAACAAAATTGCAAACTTATTAATCGTATATATAAGAGTGATGTGAAGAGTTAATTTCATGATTAAAATGAATATTCCAACATTCAATTAAAATAACATTTAGTAGATTTCTGGTTTCAATGTGTTCAGAAATGTTTTGTGGTTTGATGTATTGAGAAAATATTACTATATAAAAGAGGTAGCGAAATATGAATGGGGTGGTGTCGCTCGGAGATGCAAATTTGTTGACATTTAAAAAATACCTATTACTTGTATTACTTTACTATCGTAGAATAGCACTTTTGTATAATTACTACACTAAAATTGCTACTTTCTATATGTTTTCATAATATTCTGTTTCACATTTGCAAAAAGTTTCATTTTTACGAATACAAACTTTTCTGTATCTGAATTTTTCAAGTTAGTATATTTTTGAATGGCGGATAGAACTGAAAAGCGTTAAAAACGGTTACTAATGTCATAAGTGAGGGGCTCGAAACAAAAAGCAGGACGAAATCTGTGTTAATTATTGTTTTATATAGATGAATGGATTATCTTTCATGAAAAAAAGACATTATTTTCCGTGATATTTTGTGCTATCATCTGTGCGATCTTAATTTGTACTTTTAAAAGTTTCGCAATGTTTTTGAAAGCTAAAACCGTGCAAGTAAGCCAGATTTTCAATGGTTTGGATGCGAGTGTTTCTCATGATAATGATGAATAATTTTATCTAATAAAGAATAGAACTACTTCTGGAAGAATATGACGATACTATTTTTGTGCTTTATTTAGTCAGTGTTGATAAAAACTCACACTCAGAAAGTGTAAATTTCTCTAATTTTCTATTCACAATTCTTACTTTAAAGCTGGTTTACTCCGTTTCGGGACATTGTCATTAAACTGATTTTTGTTCTCAGCTACTCAAATGATCTTTCTACCAGAATGTGGTTAGGAAATGAATAAAAAGTTTATAAAAGCTTCTGTATTTTATGTAATGATTCACTCCTTCAAGACTTCTCTTCCATTCCTGGTTTGGAAAAACAGCGTAATGTCGAGAAATGAGAAAACCCATACCGATTCGAAACATTTACTTCTGAATAATAACATGTTACTCTAAAAATATTCTGCTTATTATGCTTGTTTGATAAAATTACGTCAATTTTTGCTTTTAATTTTTTCTCAAGAAAAGAGCTTTCCATATACAATTTATGCCTTCGAAAATAGTATTAGAAATTCATATATTAGATTCTTCTTTAGTATTGAATGTATAATTGTGTACCAGACTCAGATAAAAAATATACATCTATTTCTACAGAGGTTCATCTACTCCAATTACAGTTTAGAAACAAATGTTTTTGGTTTTTAAATATGACATTTTTTCTGATATTTACAGACTCTTTTAACGTAGTTTTGGAATCACTTTTTGTTGCAGCTACATATCGAGTCGTTTCTACTTTATTCATTTACGTAGGAGTTACAATGTTTCTCTCTGAGTTTGCTGATTGTAGAACTGATAACTCTTTTATTACATGTTGATCCTTTGATCTTTACAGGCAATGTAGCCATATTCGGTGTGCTAGTTCGTTTCTTTTATCACCATGGCTTTCACGTTCCTATTCTTATATATAATTTATTCTTCGTGGTGAGATATATTGTTCTTGCAGATTTCCAAGTAGTTCACCGGCTGAACTTAACTCAGTCAGTATTACCACTGACTGCAGCGAGTCAGACCGGTAGGTCCTAGGATGTGAGTCACGACTGTAAAGGAGTTTAGAAAAAAGCTGTGTAGCTAGGTCGAATTCAGCCGCTGTCTGGCGGAGAATTCTTGCGGCCGGCTGCACTTATCTGTTCCTTTTGTTATATTTCCTATCAATATGTGACTTAACAAACGGGCCCACCTTACGTTGCCCACGTAGAAACACTTAAAGAATTTAGACACTTCAGACGAACAAGAGAAATGTCACTAATAAATAGTAAATTGTCATGATCCAAAAGGACAACTGGAGGGGAACAATGACGATTAATGATCAAAGGGATGTCAACCACAAAAAAAAATCTTTGATTCTTAATCATTATGGAATACAACAAGATCTCCACTCCCCCAATGGAATATATCAGAAATTATGGTTTAAAATTAACAGATTCTCCGCCTCTGAATGTGAAATAAATCCGCTGTACTTCTGACATGCAGAGAATACTCAACAAGTGATACAGGTAATAAGCGTTATTCCAAGAGAACGATTAATAGTTAACAGTAAAATTAATAAATGAATTAATAAATAAATGCAAAGAACTAAAGCAAATTGTAAAAGAGTAGGCTAAGGTAGGAGCAAAGCTTGTGGCCTACTCCTTGTGGTATTGCTCACGTCATTGCTCCTAATCACCGCATGTGGGATACTTCTTAGTGGAGATGATAAACACACATGTATACCACTAGATTGTCACAGAGATCAGTTTCAGGCACGTTCATAAAATACATATTTTTAATTTTTGAAAATGCGAGAGTTTGAATGAAATTCCAATTTCGTCAAATAATTCGGTGTATTGAGCTATATGTTTACAAAAGTATTAAAAATAGGAGTTTTTTGAAAGAATCTTGTTTATACATTTTTTTTTAAATTTGTAACTATATGATCTGAAGTTACACGAAAGCCGTAAACCCTGTCCATTGAATTATTTAAATATTTATTGTTAAAGAATACTGTAAACTAAAAAATAAATCTCCATAACTCTATTTTTAATATTGAAGGTGTAGGGAGATTCGAAAAAGAATGTGAACTTTTGCAATTTCTGATATATCGGAGATTTAAATGTAATTCGAACCAAAGCCATTTTTATAAGTTCACTTTGCTCTATTGGAGAAAAAATTGAAAAAAAATAACCCCAAGTCCTTTAATGTCATGTACCGCCAAAAATACACATCAAATTAGCTGAGTCTTGAGTACGATCAATTTGAAATAATCCATTTTTGGGAAAAGTCCTGTATATGGTTTAGGCGCTACCAGAGTTGTACACAAAAGTACAAATACACAAGACTTTTTTTAAGAAAACTTTTTCGGTATTAGGGGCGTTCAAAACGTGTATTTCTGTAAAAATCACATCGAATTCTATTGCAGAGTTACACCACATGCTATGTACTACGTACATATTCCGCAAATTATATCAGTATTCGAGAAAGTAAAATGGTTAACGGGAATGAGAAAAAAGCATGTATATATGCGGTGTGAATTCCTCTTTTCGTTCCGATGTGGCGGAAGTCTGACTGTGCCATAATGAGTGTGAAGTGATTTCTGAACAGAGAAGCTTTTTGCAAAGTGACTGTGAAATTGACCAGTTAGTTTCACTGTTCGCATACACCCAAGTAGTTCTGTCTCATTGGCGCACTCTATACGTCCCATACCCGCCCCCACGCTCTCCAACGATTCGCCCCTTCTGTGGTGGTCGGGGGCGAGAGGGCGTACAGAAGCTTTTATTAAAAAATGGTCCCTTTTTGCGCCCTTCGTTACATCCGTCCACGGTGATTTGCGCGATTCCTTTTTGCTTGTCGGATCAGCTAGGACGGTCGTCGGGATTTTGTAATGCGCTATGAAAGAGGTTGTTACATTTGTGGGCTCATAATTACAATACCGCAGAGAGCAAAATCAAAAAACTCTGCGTATATTATATTTGATTTGCGCGTCTGTGTGCAGTGTTTCACAAAGCCGACGCCGGCGTCAGAGTCCTCGTCGCTGCTGGCGGCGGTAGCGGCGGCAGTTTAATATCGTCGCGGAGCGGGCGCCGCCCCGCCGCTGCGCCGCCACTGCGACGCCGGTGCGACGCGGCCCCCGGCAGGCGCCCTCGCCCCGTCTCCATCCCCTCCCCGCCCCGCCCCGCCCCCGCCACGCCCCCGCCCCCCGTTACCTTCCCACCCTCGACACCGCCGGGGGTGGCCCACTGTCGGGACTGCTGATGCGGGACGACCCAGCCCTCAAATGCGGTGTGCTTTGACGTGGGGTTGCACGCCGTCAGCAACCTCCACTTCTTTCTTTTAACCCTTCGTTTCACGGGTATTTCGTGTCATGGACGTAGAGTGGCACATGGGAATGTGCCTTGGGACCATGAGTCTAGTTTAAGGGGGATGTTCTGAGCTGAACATTACTGTTAAGAAGCAGTAGAGAGTTTTCTTAAGATATTTTGAAACTGTGACATACGAGTCATTCTGGCAAAGTACAACTTCAGTGTTCCAGACGGAAGAATGAAGCTTTTGCATTGTGACTATTTTTGAAGGCAATTTACTCTTCAATCGCGCATAATAATCCCTAACCTAGTAGAAAACAGGATTCTGCCACTAAATGTCATGTTCCATGTCTTGCACACCACCTACAATTTCCATATGCGCCGCGCTATAGTCAACATTGAAGTCGAAAGCCATTCTTTGAAAGAAGGATTTTTAGCGTCTCCCATCACCTATTCAGGGTTGTAGACTGCATATGAATCGTTATCTCTGCTATCTTACCCCTGCCTCTTTATTGCCTGAGAGATCAGTTAGCCATGACTCCAAATTATCGTATGTTAATTAAATATTGGACTTCCAAACATTATTTCAGTCAACGTTTCCATCAACACTCATCAATGTAAATGATAATTTGATATGGGTGCTTAAAAACTGAATACACCTCACAGTGCATATATTTAGTTTTCTTCATGTTTGTCTCTCCACCAAGAAAGCTTTTCCACTCATTAAATATTTTTCTATTAATCTTTTTTCTTTCCACATTTATATTCTTCACTCCATTTCCATGCCCTTCAACTGGCTATTATTTTTTTCATGATCTGCTCTCGTGGACATAGACGTATATGTTTGTATTCTTCCTTTTATATCTTTGCTTTTCTTATGATTTTACGGTATTCATATTTTTCTTTCTGACGTGGAATGTATAACATTGATCTAATTCTTTATTTATATCGTTTTAGTATCTATAGTAAATCACTACTTCATTCTTATTCTCAGGAAGTTAAATAAAATCATTCTTTTTTACTCACACTCTACCCTAAATTTTGATAATTCTTCATCCCTTTCTCCATTTGATGGTGTTCGTCATTTCCCTGCTACTGCATCCATTCCGCATTCGGCCGTCTGCTGCCGAGAAGCCACCTGATCCCCCCACTCAGTGCCGCCGCCTGACAGTAATGGGCGGAGCAGCGACGCTGGCAGTTAATGATTCCGCACAAATTTGTCCGTTGCGTTATATTCCAGTCTTATGAGCATTATTGTTATCGCTTTTTATTCCTTTCGATGATTTGATGTTCTCTTCTTTCACCTTCCCGCGGCGATGCGCTTTAATTGCCACGCATGCTCGGGGAGGGGGTGTATAAATCAATGCTCGGAATTATGCACTCAGGTTTTTCTCGCCGTCTTGCGCCGGCCGTTTTTACTGCGGCCGGCCTGCTTTGAGCGTTCTGATTGCGTAACGGCGGCGGTAGCCGTGCGCAGAGGCAGCGGCGGCGCAAGTGGAGGCGAATTCGGAGGCGGCGGCGGCGGCGGTGGCGGCAGCGGCCTCCGCCCCAGGCTGCGCGCCGCCCGCTGTAAATCAGGGCCCGGCCGCCGCTGCCGAGCTATTAAAGTCCGGCAGGTACCGCGGCGGCAGAGGCGGTTCGCTCGCCCCGGGCAAGCCCTTGTTCGGACCGAAGGCGCCCGCGGGAGGTCACACCCGTCCGCCCCGCGCGAAGGCAGCCCCGCCTCCGGACGCCGCGCCGCCGCCGCCGCCGCCGCCGCTCCTGCTGTTATACTGGGCTATCGCTGTGCCGATTCTGTCTCGCCGACACGACATCCTCTACCGCCAATGCACCTCCAACTCCATTGCGCGCACACCCAATCATATGCCCGATTTAGAATGGGTTATTTACAGTATACATAAATAAGGGTAATATGCAATGTTGTGGTCAGATCACTCATCTTCCCGTACGAAGGTTTCTAGTTAAAGAGTTTATGTCGAGTATATCTCTGTGCGCAAGGCCGGCGGAGATTCCCAAGCACGCATTAGTTTCATACTGGGGGAGTTACTCACCCCACAGCGGGCACTTCAGATGTGGAGTCTATCCATACCCCTTTCAGATAGCCGTCAGGCTGGCAGCCGAATACGCCTGCATGCGGCGCCCCAGAGGAACGCCTCTCCAATTAGCGTTGGTAGGGCCATCCAGCCAGCTCAGGGCTACCAGTATTCCAGACTGACACCGGAGTCGAATAAAACGCCTCTCACAACGAGCCTGGATAAACCGTACTCAATAGCCATGGCACTGCTAACACGAAGCCAGGAGCTCAACTGCTGGCTACCCGGCAGGCTCGGAGCCCCCAACCCATCTACTTTCTGTGCACACGGCGCTAATGAAATGAGTACCACCGGAAATCGGGGATAGCCGAACGAGGTGATTTCAGATGCCGGCTAGTTCTACGTGTGGTGTGGCGCTGAGGACCCGCCTCAATTCTTCCCCACGGCTAGCGGGTAGAGGCGAAACTGGTGGGTAAACCGGGTGAGCCCGAACGACCAGGAGCTGAGCGCCGGCTACTGACCGCCAATTTAGCACTAACGACGTGAGTGACGCCAAGAAACTAAGGTCCGGGTGGACGTTTACTATCTCCATTAAAACCGTGGCCTCCCCGGGCGATGGTTCCTCCTGCGGGGACTTCGAGACTGTGATATTCAAGTCGGACAACTGGTCGCAGGTGGAATGGTTATTTAGGCAGTTATTTCTGCGCTATGTTATTAATCGCTAGGAAGTGGTTCCTTCATATTCAGTATCACCATATACCTACCACTTGTTTTTAATTCTAACACCATAGTAATTTTGAAGTCCTTCGGATGGCTTATTGGTAACGAGCTTATTGGTATCGATTGGCATGACCGGAGCTCGATTGACGAGGGGGACAATAGAAATTTCATCTGAAAAAATGTCGGGGAGATGTGACAGAGGATGTGGTAATAAGGAAACTGCTGTAGAAATGGGTCCAGTGTTGGCAATGAGTAATGACATTTGTAATACGAAACATGCTAGTCGTAGGACTAGTTGGCGCTTCAGATCTTTCTGTCTCGTTGAAAAAAGCAATGACAAACTTCAATTTCCCTAGTTCACTTCATTGATTTCCCTCTAGTAATCATTAAGGACCCGACCGGCTTTCAGAGCATATGACAATACCAAACCATCATTATGACATTATTTAATACACGATCATTATTATCCGTCTCGTGCAGTACGGTTGCTTTGCAATGTGTTCCGTGCTCTCGCTTCTAGACACGTTTTCTCGTCATTAGAACTGCCATTCATAACAATTCTAATAGCAAGCTAATAGCAAGAGATGTAATTTGTGTTTTAGTAAACATCTATTTACACGAGTATTTGGTCTCAGTTCAACAAGAGTAATAAATGTTACGATTTATTTCTTTTTCAAAGGGTAGGAGGAATGAGTGAGATAATAGAAAGCAACGAAATTTAGTTTGCATCACCATTTGCGGGAGTGAAAGCAGAACATTGATTGCATTTTTATCAGATATATTAGTCCGACCTTTTCTCTCCATTACACCAGCATAATGATTATCCGTCCAATCAAAGACGTCTGTACACATGCCTAAAATTCTAAAATTATCCTAACTAAACCAGCATCAGCAACTTTCAAATTTATTCTAGTCAGTTGGATTTCCCAAAAGCATCATCTCTTCTTTCCCAATTGCATTCCTCTTATCATTATTCGTACTGTCTTCATCTATTACCATTCACAAAGTCTTTTCTAAGTATCACCATTCACAAACAACGTTGCTAGGCCAGTTCTTCCGTCGTTCGTTGACTGTTCTGCAATCGCAGAAAATGTGAAACGGATTAGTACGAAGTTAAAGCAAGAGCTCCGGATGAAACGTTGAACTCCAACACAAGGTTGCCTCGCCTCTAGTGTGCGTGGGTAGGGGGCCGGACGCACTAAGCACAAATCAAGGAAAAATAACAGCGACCGGAGGAAGGCACAAATTACCAGCAGCTCTTGAACGTTCCTGAAATGAGTGTCATGTCCGCAGGAAACTACCAAGGCGAAGCGGGCATCGATGATATTAAAGAAGTAGAAATTACGTGCGAGACCCTAATCGCTAGGCGGCCAGTTTACGGACAAGTGAACGTCTTTTCAAGTAATCCAGCCGTTTAATCGTATGCAACCATATGTCATATATTGCCCACTCCGCAGTTGTGGCATCTAAACTTAATATTTAATGCAATGATTGAGAAAGGTAATGCAAATGCATGGGTGAATTTTCTCTTTGAACCTTTTTACGGTACACAACAAGCATGCCAAATTGTGCCCGCATGAGCTTCTTAACCGCCTGTCAAACCCGACGCTTCTGCGAGCACGGACAACTTCCATGACTCCGATCTCATTTCTCCCCAAACCCAGAAAGAGGTGTACACGCGCGAGGTGAAGATGGCGATGTAAGCGCAAAGCGTGTACACGAGAATCACGAAAAACAGTGCCTTCATACCAAAATATGATTGCCTGATGTTGTTTATGAAACAACCTATATTTGAATTAGTTTTATATAACTACTTCAGTATGTATTACTTTATTTCATGTTAAACATTTTTAACAAGAGGCAAGAATATGTTTAAATGGCGCACTTTCTCCTTGTTTTTGTTGTTTTATTAAACCAATAAGTTATTTGTTTGTATAAAGCAGTAATATGCAGTAAATTAGTTAGTTTCTATAAATTAACAATTCTCCATTAACATTTGGAATCGTTTATCAATAACATTTCTCGTTTACAGTTCGGCGCAGAGCTCTATTAACTGACACGAATGTTTATGAAACCTCCTAACCTGGATGTACGAAGTAAAAGCAATTATTGCACTTTTAAGAAAGCCCGATTACGAAATCACGATCCTTTAGATTCAAATTGTTTAATTTTATTCCTACTTACAATTTGAAATTTAACCATTGTATGGTCTCATTTTAATACATCTATTCTTTGCTTTAGTCGATAAAATGGGAATTAATGTAGCTAAATTTGGAACAAAAATTATCATTTGACATTTTTAAAAGGCTGTCATGGGCCGTAAGGTACTCAGTGACATACTATATTTAGTGAGCAATTTCAACAACCCTTACTTTGAAATCTCGCGGCAAGAGCTCTTGGCGTAGTACCCAAGAACTCTAGTGAGCTAGTTAGCTTTCCCCCGGCCTTGACATGCCTGGTGTTCAAAAACAGCCGTTATATCATTCACTGATTCCTATTATACAGGTTTCCTCTACTTATTATCGCTTTCTCATTAATTTCATTCTACCCGGAGAGTATCCCAATCATTACACAAAATAAGTTTATTTTTTTCTACATAAATTATCATTTATTGCGTTGTTTGTGGCAGCATAAACAATAAAATTGTTTTCACTAGTAAGTTAAAACCGTAACTAACATGAATATTAGAATTATTTATTGTTAATATTTTATCAATATGTTTATTTTAGCTTATAAAATTAATTTCAGAATGGGTTACGAATTGCGCATTATGTACTTAGCCTTTAGCAAATCAATTTTTGACGAGACAGTGATGAAATAACTGTTTTAATATAAATGAGACAACGAGAAATAATCCTGTAGAACTTTGTGCAACATTGAACTTATGCCCGTAAGTTAAGATTACATTGCCTTAAGACGTACGATAGAAATTTGTCAACGATTATAAGCATTGTGCAAACAATCGTTTACAACTTCAGAACACTTGCTAGCAATTTCATCGCCTATGCATTTGTAATCTTTTATATCACATTCCATCGACCAATCAGTGAACAATTCCACTACGCGGGAACGTCTGTCATCTGATTTAAGAGCTCTTGTTAGTATGTCATAGTTCGACGAGGCGGCAATCCACAACCGACAATCTTCAGCTCCACGGGAGGCAGGAAGTCATTTGAAATAGCGAAATCTCTAGAAGAACATTTTACGTGACCTGAGTCCGAACACTGAGGAAGTCGGATGCCGCATGAAGTAGAACTGGGAGAAGAAAACGAAACTCGTTGATCAATAGAATTGAAGGCACTCTTTCTTGGCGCATCATTTTACCTTGGGTCCTGATGTTGTTAACCATTCAACGAATGCGTGATTTCGATCATATTGGAATTACTTTTATACATTAATCAGGTGATTTTCTCAAGTAAGTTCCTCCGGCTCTCGGGTGTTATTCGAAGTGATTCTATTTGCTGATCGGAACTGAATGCGGGTTTTTGAATGCGGGGAACTTGTTTGCGGGTCCATCCAGAAGATTCTAAGAAACGTGTTTTCATGCAACTAAAACGCGTTTGGGTGACCTACAGCACCTAGTGATCAAGAGGTCATTTGAATCCTTTCAACGAGGCAAATGGATTGGATGGATTCGAATATTTTCAAACACTATATGAAGATTTGGTTATTATGGCATAATAATGACATACACCAACTAACAATCATTGCAATAAAAACTGTGTCAATTGTAAGTTATTTTCTTTAGTTATGTAGGAATGAAATATATGTTATAGAGCTTTGAGCTATACCCATTTCCTGACGTTGACGTATCTTCAATATTAAGGTAGATTATTAAGTGTTGGGTATTTGGTAATGTGAAAATAATAGTATCAAGAACTATGATACCTTCACATGACCAATGTGGAAAACTAATAATTTCTGGGTACAAAGTTGTTCATGACATTATTTATAGAAATAGCATTTTCCCGAATAAAATGCACTAGGAATACGATCTTGCGCTCTTCCTCGCCTGTCAATTGTTGAACCTTTCGTTAGAAATCGTCACCGCCACGCCAAGAGAGCGCCCATAGGGCTTCGCAATGCAGGTGTGATGTGAGCTAAGTGTGACGTCATTGAAACGGCCTACTGCATCCAGGCGATAAATAACACACGTCGCTCGAAATTGTATCTGCCGGACAGTTTACAACACGTTGCACAGAATGAATCACTCGGAAGGGAGAAGTGCATTGTCAGTTTTGCCCTCTCTAAATTTTATTGTAGAACATTATAGTTTTATAGAATGATTTGTATGCCGCTTATACGATGATGCTACTGGGATATTCCCTTTCAACTACGAAATTATATTTAATTGTAATTCGATACTAATGGAACGATGTCTTGGAATTGGAGCTTGCAAATGTACAGATTTTCTTTAATAATCCGCCTGATAATATGCCGAAAGGATGTTCTCTCCAGATCTACTCTTCTGGGAGCATTCGAATTAGGTTACTCGGTCTAGCTTACTAGGTCGTATACTGGAGTGGGTGATATGTGATCCGTAAGAGCATCCGGCGAAATCTATGATCACACATTTTTTGTAGTTTTTAATTTAATTTTTATGCTTAATAGATAATTTGTCACTACACCTGAGAAAGAAAAAATAAGGCCACTGTATATTTAAATTTTTATTTTTATTTAGAATTTGTATAGTAGAAATTTTCAACATGGGAAAATATTTTTAAAACAGTTGTAAGTGCCGGCAACCCAAATTCTGCGTGTAACTTCAGCCAAAGCCAAATTCAGCTAGTTACTTTATGTTCATGCAGTCTCATGATACACTTAAGGAACAGTTTGATGTGTCATGGAATTATGGTTTCATATTGCAAGATATTTGAGATTATTAAAAGTGACAAAAATTATATGCAAATGTTTTCCGAATTTCCGAATCATAATTTTTTATCTCTATAAATATTCTCAACGAATTGTTCTTTCAACATTTCTTCATTTACACTTTTATTCATGCTACTAATACTTAAGAAATGATTTCAACCTAAAAAATATGTGAATATGGGATTTCTGAGAAAAAAGATTTCAATAATAATAATAATAATAATAATAATAATAATAAATTGATAATTGCAACATTTATGTTTTGGAACACACATAGTCATATCCTTAACCTGAAAAAATCGATCTTTAAACACTGGAAACAGAAGTTTTTTCTTCTTTCAATTCTTATATTTAAAACTTCTTTGTTCTGCCTGTTCGACAATAAGATTTACCTCTATTTTCATTTTGTTACTTTTAATATCTTTTATCGAATTCCCTTCCTTTAATAACAGTTTAGACAGGTATTCACACGAGGGAATCAGGTGAACATACCATACTCCCTCCCATTTAGATCTAGTAGAATTGTTTCAATATGTATCATTCAAGATTTCATTTGGCGGCAAATATTTTCATTTTTTAAATAATGAAATAGAATATGAAGTTAAATAAAATTCTTAAATTATAAATTTAATTAATTGGCGTCGTATTCTAAAATTAGAATTTATTTCTCGAGCCACCGGGCGAAACATGAGTAGAGTCGTTAGCACATTAGCGGTACAGGAAGATTAAGTTATCGCAAAAGACATTCTAAAAAAAGGAAGGAGCATTAAAATTTGTAAACTAGAGGGTTCAATGTAGGTCCTCCGTTAAGAACAATAGAAACATATGAATTGTAGGTAAAGATTAACTTACGAGTCCCCTTTTTTTAAAGAAATATTATGATGATTTTACTTGTATATTGTAATGTGATTTTACTTGAGAGAATATTAGTTGTAATTTTACAATCCATTATTACTTTAGGTAAATGCAGACGCCCAGCATTGGAGATTCTGCGTCCTCAACGTTAAGGTATTACAGTCTTCATCCATTATGGTGGGTATTTTTCATTGGAATAATACAGTAAAACGTGTTATGTGATTTATTTTGAAAGGTTTGTAGACTATGAAGGTTATAATTCTATTATTTAGGGGAAATCGTAGGGCTTATATTTCTATTTTAGGAATGCGGAGTAAGATAGTTTGAATATAGAGCATATATATCACACAGAAAATCTACGTTGCATTGCAACAATCAACAACTCCTTTCGCAAGACCTTTCACTAACAATAGAAATCCGATTCCAAGGAATATTCTAAACCTAATTAAAAGTAAACGTAACCTTCGACGGCTCTGGCAAATCAACCGCAGACATGACCTTAAAGCAAAAATCAACAAATTAGGGAGAACAATCAAAAACAAATTAAATCAAATTCGAATAAGCAATTTTCAAAGATCCATAGCTCAAATACACCCTAATAGTAGACCACTCTGGTCAACCATAAAAAGACTATGTAAAGAAACCACTGACATTCCTATCCTGAAACACAACTCAAATGTAGCTTATACGGATCATATGAAAGCCAATATGTTAGGTAAATATCTGCAAAATAGTTTTACTCCAAACCCAAATACAAATTCTTCCTTTACTAATTATATTGCAAAAAACGTCCTGTTACCAGACTATAATGTCCCAGATAAAATAAAATTTATATCCCCATCTGAAACATCTAAAATTATTAAGCAATTGAAAACCCGAAAATCAGCAGGTCACGACCATATTAACAACAGAGCTCTTAAAGAATTACCCAAAAGAGCTATAACTATTTTAACCGCCTTATTTAATTCCTGTCTAAGACTGGGCCACTTTCCAAAAGATTGGAAATTATCTATAATCTTACCCTTCTGTAAACCAGGCAAAGATCCTCGCTTTCCTACAAGCTACAGACCAATAAGCCTCCTACCCTCAATCGCAAAGGTATTTGAAAAATTAATTCACAGCAGATTATCTACTTACCTAACAAAAATTAGCGCTATCCCACACTTTCAGTTCGGATTCAGATCTCAACATAGTACCACCCACCAATTGCTCCGTTTAACTGAATATATTGCAAATTCATTTCACAGCAAAAAATACACAATTGCAGTTTTCCTAGACATTGAGAAAGCCTTTGATAAACTCTGGCATGAAGGTCTTTTATACAAACTTCGTCAACTAGGAACTCCCAAGTATCTACTCCATCTAATCAGAAGTTTTCTAAAAGATAAGATATTTTTCCGTCCGTATTAACTCAAGTCTCTCAAACAGATTTGAAATTAATGCAGGAGTCCCTCAAGGTTCTTGCCTCTCTCCACTTCTCTTTACTGTTTACATGTCGGATTTATCACAGTCAGACTATACAGAAATTGCTCTTTACGCAGATGACACAGCACTTTTTACCTCTCATTCAGACATTAGCTGCGCCTTCGACAACATACAGATTGACCTAAATAACTACATTAAATGGGCTTCAAACTGGAAAATAAAGATTAACGCATCTAAAACTCAAGCAAAAATATTCACACTCCGCAAACTTCCTCAACCACCCCTCCTCAGCTTCCAAAACACAAATATAGAATGGATGAGTGGAAATACACCAGCAAAATACTTAGGAGTACTACTTGACACCAAACTAAACTGGAAACAACATATGAAATCTATAGCAGATAAAACTTATGCAAAAATATCCAAACTATATCCAATAATAAATAGAAATTCTGGTCTTAGCACTGACTGCGGCTTAATCATCTATAAAACAATAATAAGACCAACCCTCACATATGCCTGCCCGATCTGGAATAACGCCGCAAAAACAAACCTAAATAAAATAGAAATAATACAAAATAAATTTCTCAGAAAGATCATTAAAGCTCCTTGGTTCATAAGCAACATACAAATCCAAAATGAACTAAATATATCATCCATTAACGAATATATAAATCTTATGACTCATAAATTCTTCTCATCCCTTCCCCAATCGCGCAGTACAACAATATTCAAGCTAGGTAAAACGTATGGTTCATCAAAAAGAAGAAGATCACGATTCCCTAAAGACTCCCTTCGTCCACCTTAAATCACCTACCCATCTTCCACTTTCCAAAACTTCCACCCACTGTCACCCTCTCCTCAAAATTATCACATATAACTCCAAAAACTGTTATCCACAGTTTCTTCTCATAGAACAACGTTTTCATCAGACCCCTGAGAGAGGAGGTAACGCATGCGGATGTCCATCCCTAAAAGTTAATGTGTAAAATATTGTATAATGAACACCCCTGAAAGGCAGAAATGCCGAGCAGGTAGAAATAAATTTTTAAAAAAAGAGAATATATATTTCGGATAAGATAATAAGACAAAGCCTTCATTTGAGTTTAGTGCATATCCGATCTGCAATTGAAATATGATAATGAATTTTGTATAGTTTGATAATTGTGGAGATGATTGACTTCATTATGTTCATTATGTGTGTTGGGATGGAATTAATCAAAAATATTTGAATGGACTGTTATTGCAGTTTGTGTTGTTTAGTGCCTGTCGGTTATAGTTAGGATGATAAAGTCGATTTGAGTTGGGCGTTGTCGTTGGGTCGAAATTAAAATTTATGTAAAACGTTTGAGACGTTGAGACGTTAATAAATGAGATGGATTGTTATTATTGGATTTCCTTGCGACGCTACTTACTTGTGAATTTTTAAGAGTGGTTCTGTACATGTTTTTGTTATAATAGGAGCATTCTACTGAGCATACTTCTTTCCGAAATAAGCCATCATTAGCACTGTCTTGGCCCCTTCAGTTTTATTTTTCTGTCTTGACCCTAATACTGCTTATTTGCTTAATTCAATGCCTCGATGAAAGTCAAATTCCGGAGTGAAGACTCGTAAGAGGATATTATTTTTGTGACGTTGGATAGCACTAATAAGGATGACCTGTCTTCTCTAAGGTCTTGGGAAATTTCCTTTTATACCACGATTTTGATATTTGATTTTTTCGCCATAAACAGAAGGAACTGTATGAGATGTATGGGAAAAAGTATAAACTACGCAGGCTTTGCGCTCCAGAATATCTTCCCCAACCTTTTACTATACATAGATTAGATTAAATTTCGATTTAGATTTGTTCAGTAAAAAAACGGTAAAACTGTATGTGACGTAGGGAGGAAATGATAGAAAAATGATATAATATTGCTAACAAAATAGCAAAATTGCACTCTTTCGCTGTATTAGTTGCAAAAGGAGAGCCGAATAAGTGTGCGCATAGTGAAGTTTCATAACTGATCAGGAGCAAGACAATGGGCCATCTGCCCTTTGCTCAATGGATCAGAGAAACCGGACGAAAAATCTGGTAGCGATGAGGATCATTGGCCAAGAAGCTGATGTTCATTACTTGTTACAGGCTTCTTTAGTCTTTTTAAAATTACACAGTACAAGCGTTAACTAATTCATTAAATACAACGAAAATAAATATTGATGTTTTTGATGTTTTGTTTTTGATGGTCAGTATAGTAATTATTGTATAGAAACAATTATTCAGCAGAAAAGATTTTACTTGGGACGAACAATTGGGTATACATTTTAATCGTTAAATGTCGACTGACAATGTGTTGTAAAATAATATACATGTATTGTATGTGATTTTTTAGTGAACTGCTTATATTACAACCTGATGAATATGATTAATACCTTAAGTGTTATAAGTATGGAATTTTGTTTGACTGATAATATGTTCCCATTCTGGAGGTCATTTTTTCAGAACTATTTATTCGTAAATAAATACGCAATGTAATGATAAAATTCCCAGCTCAATGAAGAGAGGCTAGAGGAAATCATGTTTGCATTTCGTTATTATTAGAACAATATTTTGTCTGTATTCCAAAAGTCTAGCTATTTTAAAATGTGCTTCCTCAGAATATTATGCTATATCTCAGGCGAGAAAGTACTGCATTCGCAAAATACAAGGAACGAGCTGCATCATTGCTGACAAAATTTCAAAGAATTCTTAATGCTGCATGGTGATAGTTTTCTGAAAATGTAGCTTCACTATGCGAACTTTTCTTACTTAGACGCTGTTTATATAACTTCCAAATGTAAAAAATACGGTGTTTTTAATTTACACTAGTTTATTCGTAACCTTTTTGTAACTTTTTTAGTCTCGGCTAATAACTTCTTAACATTTATCATTTATCTTCAGAAGGGTGTCACCTGCAAAGGGTGTATATTTCTTATATCTGCATTTTTCTTCCTGCTTGTTAAATAACTTTCCATTAATTTTAAACTAATAACTCTAAATTCCATTGTATACAGCTTGTTGAGTAAAACCCTATCATCCACAGTTTCCAAAACCTCTGCCAGAACCGGAAAGATGATCAAGTGTGGAATGTTTTTATATTTTTTATCGTACATTTCACATGATCTGCGTCTTCAGAATTTTCACGTTCCAACGCCATGAGATATAAAGTTACGGGCTTTCTTTGCAATTTCAGGATATTTAATTGGCAGCAAATTTCCTTTATATGTTTTTATGTTCTTGCGATATCTTACAGCTAAACTGTTGAAATATTATTTTTATTTACTTATGGCCAGCGCAGAGGACCAATAATACAGCAAATGCAGTCCAATACATCACAATGTGACACCACAACAGTAAAACAGCTTTCAAAAACAGTTAGTTCCTAGAGGGGCACGTCCAGCTTCTGAATCCATTCCATCGCCGTCGGTGTCAGACATAGGAAATTCACCGGATCCCCACGATAGGCTGCGAGTTCACAGCTGCCCACCAAGTGGCGCACTGTCTGGGGGGCACCTCACTCACAGTTTGGAGACTGTACCACGCCCCATTTGAATTAGGGAACTGCGCATTTTCCATGTCCAGTTCGTGTGCTGTGGTTTGCCGTCTTCCATATATTGCGAGGCATATCAAAGCCCGATGGTTTTTGGGTTGTGTTGAGAAAATTATGGATTGTAGCAGGTGTGTTAACAACCCAGTATTTCTCTCATTCTGTTCGGATTTGGAAATTCCTTTTGTTTAAATATGTGGCTGTTTGATTAGATTGTTTCCGTGATTTCAGCCTATTGAGGGAGGCTGTTTGGATATAGTTGTGTATAGGAAGGCTAGTATTACGAGAAATCTTCATGAATTCTTCCAGTAGGGTTCTGTTTCCTTAGGTCAATGGGAGGAATATGGCAATGCGGGAAGCCAGTAAATCAGAGTTGATCAAATGCATCTTTATCTCTCTCTTTATCTCTCTCTTTATCTCTCTCTTTATCTCTCTCTTTATCTCTCTCTTTATCTCTCTCTTTATCTCTCTCTTTATCTCTCTCTTTATCTCTCTCTTTATCTCTCTCTTTATCTCTCTTTATCTCTCTCTTTATCTCTCTCTTTATCTCTCTCTTTATCTCTCTCTTTATCTCTCTCTTTATCTCTCTCTTTATCTCTCTCTTTATCTCTCTCTTTATCTCTCTCTTTATCTCTCTCTTTATCTCTCTCTTTATCTCTTTATCTCTCTCTTTATCTCTCTTTTTATCTCTCTCTTTATCTCTCTCTTTATCTCTCTCTTTATCTCTCTCTTTATCTCTCTCTTTATCTCTCTCTATCTCTCTCTCTTTATCTCTCTCTCTTTATCTCTCTCTCTTTATCTCTCTCTTTATCTCTCTCTCTTTATCTCTCTCTTTATCTCTCTCTTTATCTCTCTCTCTTTATCTCTCTCTCTTTATCTCTCTCTTTATCTCTCTCTTTATCTCTCTCTCTTTATCGCTCTCTCTTTATCGCTCTCTCTTTATCGCTCTCTCTTTATCGCTCTCTCTTTATCGCTCTCTCTTTATCGCTCTCTTTTTATCGCTCTCTTTTTATCGCTCTCTCTTTATCGCTCTCTCTTTATCGCTCTCTCTTTATCGCTCTCTCTTTATCGCTCTCTCTTTATCGCTCTCTCTTTATCTCTCTCTCTTTATCTCTCTCTCTTTATCTCTCTCTTTATCTCTCTGTCTTTATCTCTCTGTCTTTATCTCTCTCTTTATCTCTCTCTTTATCTCTCTCTTTATCTCTCTCTTTATTTCTCTCTTTATCTCTCTCTTTATCTCTCTCTCTTTATCTCTCTCTCTTTATCTCTCTCTCTTTATCTCTCTCTCTTTATCTCTCTCTCTTTATCTCTCTCTCTTTATCTCTCTCTCTTTATCTCTCTCTTTATCTCTTTCTCTTTATCTCTCTCTCTTTATCTCTCTCTTTATCTCTCTCTTTATCTCTCTCTTTATCTCTCTCTTTATCACTCTCTCTTTATCTCTCTCTTTATCTCTCTCTTTATCTCTCTCTTTATCTCTCTTTATCTCTCTCTTTATCGCTCTCTTTATCGCTCTCTTTATCGCCCTCTCTTTATCGCTCTCTCTTTATCGCCCTCTCTTTATCGCTCTCTCTTTATCGCTCTCTCTTTATCGCTCTCTCTTTATCGCTCTCTCTTTATCGCTCTCTCTTTATCGCTCTCTCTTTATCGCTCTCTCTTTATCGCTCTCTCTTTATCGCTCTCTCTTTATCGCCCTCTCTTTATCTGTCTCTCTCTTTATCTGTCTCTCTCTTTATCTGTCTCTCTCTTTATCTGTCTCTCTCTTTATCTGTCTCTCTCTTTATCTGTCTCTCTCTTTATCTGTCTCTCTCTTTATCTGTCTCTCTCTTTATCTGTCTCTCTCTTTATCTGTCTCTCTCTTTATCTGTCTCTCTCTTTATCTGTCTCTCTCTTTATCTGTCTCTCTCTTTATCTGTCTCTCTCTTTATCTGTCTCTCTCTTTATCTGTCTCTCTCTTTATCTGTCTCTCTCTTTATCTGTCTCTCTCTTTATCTGTCTCTCTCTTTATCTGTCTCTCTCTCTTATTATCTCTCTCTCGTGAGATTTGACTTCCCAATATTCGAACCTTGAAAGGTCTCTTTAGGTTCCGAAAGTTACTTTTAGTAATAATACAAGTAATGGATTTTTCTAAGATTCAAGACGTTCGAGGTGTTTGAAAACCTTCCATTCAAAAAAATGAAAATATCATATGTGTTAACAGGAAAGTTGACAAGCTGAATTTCTTGCTATACATTATCAAATCAAAAATCCAACCTGTTTAAAAAATGAAAGTTTATTGAAACAAATCAGCAGACGCTATTATCTAGCCTTTTGTTAGTACTCTTAAGTGACCTTTCTTACGACGTGAACCGCCTGAGGTTCTTGGGTGTTCTTGCTTTCAGTAGCAACCCACTCTTGCGCCTGCACTTGCTCTGCTTCCCCGTTGCTCTCGCAGCCCGTTACACCGTAGCGCGTCTTTCCCGCAGCCCTTAACTGGAGCTGCTTTACCACCCTCGCCGCTTCTGCCTCTTCCTCCCCCTCTTGCACCCCTGCTCCTCCTGCTTCCTTTCCTCCTCCTCCTCGGTCGCCGCCGCCGCTGCCACCGCGCGTCATGCCGAGCCGCGGCCCGCTCTCCTCTGCCCGCAGCTCGCTCGCTAATTAACCTAAAGTATTTCAACAATGTTTTAACTCATTTTAACCGGTAAAAGTAATTACACTAATGCTATCTAATTAGATTCACGTGACGCTATTTTTTCCTACCGGGCCTGTGTTTGTTCTCCCGAAGAGTATTAGACTGCTTATTTTTTTTATCCGAAAAAGAATTTTTTCGTTAAACGAACTCGTCTCCCGGGCTGTTGCTTTGGAAAGGCACGCTTGCTCACGGGACATGGCGGGGATGTAGGAAAAAGGACGGTGTATGAAGCGAAGATGTATGGTTAAGATATATGGAAATGTTGGAATTCTGAATGATAAGAATGATGATTATGCTCATGGTATGATGAGGTATGGAATAAAAACTAAAATGGGAGAAGGTATCGCAAATGATGGAAATAATGAAACGTACAAGAAATTGGATACTCTAAACGGCTGGTTGTAGGCAGTAGACAGAGTAATATCGTTGAAGAGGAGAAATAGGAAAATAGTTTGAACCACATTGATTTAGATGCACCCAGCAATCCAGTATTTTAAGAGTTTGTGATTACTAATCGCGGTCTTTTCTGTTACTCCCGCTGGCATTGCCTTCAAACCAAAGAGTATTTTGGAAAAATTCTCCATAGTAAGAGGCTGTTATTATAAGGGTGAACTGACTGATCGTAAGGAAACACCGTTCGAGCTCCCTCCCGTGTAGATGGCTAAGGAGTCAGTCACATGTAGGCGCAGCGGTCAGGCGCACAACATTGCTATGCGCACCGGAGGCACAATTCCACCGCGACTCCGAGCTAAGCCTCCGCCTTCGTCTCTTCCGGTACTTTCCTGGTCTTACCGCCCCCACCATACCCAGCAACGCCCCGCCACGACCCTCCTCGCTCCTCCGTGTACAGCCACGCCTTGCATCGCCCCTCCCCATTACGTCCCGTCACACCCCGTCACGCCCCGACCCGACCCGTACCGACCCTACCCGATCCGACCCGACCCTATTCGACCCGACCCGTCCCTAACCTACCCGAACCGACCCGACACATCCCGACACATCCCGTCCCTACCCGAACCGACCCGACACATCCCCGACACATCCCGTCCCTACCCGACCCGATCCGACCTGTTCCGCCACGCAACAACCAGCCACGCCTCGACACCTTCCCCACAACATACCCCTCCGCTCTGCCCCGCTCCGCTCCGCTCTGCCCCTCTCCGCTCTGCCCCTCTCCGCTCTGCCCCGCTCCGCTCTGCCCCGCTCCGCTCTGCCCCGCTCCGCTCTGCCCCGCTCCGCTCTGCCCCGCTCCGCTCTGCCTCGCTCCGCTCTGCCCCGCTCCGCTCTGCCCCGCTCCGCTCTGCCCCGCTCCGCTCTGCCCCGCTCCGCTCTGCCCCGCTCCGCTCTGCCCCGCTCCGCTCCGTCCCACCCGCCCCGCAATGTACCCGCACTCCCCATCCCACTACACATTCCCATTCCTCTCCCGGCAACATCCCGCCCCACAACGACCTGCTTCGCAACAACCCGCTCCGCCTAGCCCTGCCCCGCCCTGCTCCGCCCTTCCCCGCCCCGCCCCGCCCCGCCCCACCTCGCCCCACCTCGCCGCGCCTCGCCCCGCCTCGCCCCACCCCCGCCGCGCCCCGCTCGTTCCTGCTAGGCTTCTCACACAAACACACACAGTTTTTGCAGGCGAGAGCGCGCATGCCGAGCCCACGCCCCCTTCCTTCCCCCGGCTGCGCGGCTGGCGACGCCACCGGCAGCGAACCCGACGCTGCGCGGGCGTCTTCGCAAAGGCCAGCGCGTCACGGCCGGCGCTTTAGGGGATTATACGCGCCGGTATCGGGCGCGCGCGCGAGCGTGAAGCGATCGCGTGTTGGTTTTTAATTAAGGCTGGCGCGAACGCGCGACGCGGCCGTGCCCGCTCCCCTTATCTCCGGCCGCCGATAGCTCCCAGGCGTCTTTTTTAACGGCGCGCGCGGGGGCGGCGGCCGAGCGATAGCCAATGGGGAATAGCCTGGCGTGGTTCGTGACGATTCCGTCTCCGCCTACGACCTCACAGATATCCTATGTGAGTGGTTTGGGTTTTACCGCGCGCTCTTCATATTTGTGCTCATCATTTTGTTGGGGCATCTTTGCGTTCATTGTCAAATGCGCTCATCTGTGTTATTTAGTTTTCTAACAGATTAAACAGGGAGAATACGAATTCTTAAACGATGTCTTGAACTAGTTTAAAGTTTGTTATTAAGAAGTCGAAACAAGATAATGAAGGATTTGATCCTAGATGTAGCTTTCTTTCACGTAGTATTAGCGATTAATCAGTTCCATCTCACCTAAGCCTCTACTGTATATTTGAAGATATGGTGAAACCATTAAAACAAACTTTCTCCAGATCAATGAACACGCCAAACTGCCAAAATGATTCATTCAATGAATAAAAATGATTGATTTATATCAGAAGAGTTTGGCCACACATGTTTTGACAAACACGAGTTTTCAAAAATTTAGAAATAAAGCACAAAATCATATAATGATGTGCTTGAAACTTTTTATTCTTCATTAAACAAAGATAGTCGTCCGATGTGTCGAGGATCGTGCTACCCTCATCTTACGCATTGTAAAAAACCAAAGGATAATTGTTTTCTGGGGCTTTAATCCATCCGACTGGAGGGGAACCATTTACGCCCCGATGGGATATATATGCAACCATACACTAGGCACTAACACACTTGTGGGCTCGTCTGATCGGGGTGAGCAGAACGCGGGGCCCTCCGCAGTAATACGTACAGAGAGACGAGGGGTAGACAATCATCCCCGAGGCGGGACTCAAGCTCGCGATCTTTCGGACGGAAGCGTTAAATCGGTACACGCTCTTAGCCACTTCGACCATCTACATCGGTACAAAAGACAATTAGTACATTAAAACAAATATATATGTGTATCCCGGACAGTGCGAAATCACTTCTAGCATGACGGTTACATAAAGGTTTGGCTCTGGCTGGTGTACACATATTTATTTATTTTTATGTATTAATTCTTGAAAAAATTGGATGGAAATTACCACTTAAAATCGTTTTCTAAGACCCTGCGTGACATTTTCATGTTTTAATACGTATCCAAATATGACGCTTAAATTAATGATTTGGCAGTGGGTGTAGCTCACAAAAGTATAGCAAAACTATTGCTTTACATTTTGACTAAACTCTTCAATCACACCTTTCAAATTTTTTGACAAGGAACAATTATGCACTTTAATTCTACGACGATCAGCATTTAGTATGATATTAATTGTGAAGTTCAAAATTATTTAAAAAATACTATTTCTTAGAACTTCTGCAGTCTTTTGAGTTGAAAATAACTATATACATGTGAGGACGTTTTCTGCAATAGAATTTATATCATTCGTGATGTACTACACTGTGTCGTGAATTGAGGGCCTTTCTGGACGGTGAGCGGGAGTTACAAGGTTCGCCAGCGGCAAATCTCGGTCCGGAATCCCGAAGTCGTCTGCCCAAGAGCTGTCTATGATTCTCCGGCCATTATGGAGAGAATGCCACCGCGCCAGTTTCTTCGCGTCGAGTAGAGGCGCGCGATTCCTTTTTCTCGTGGCGTGGGCTTCGCCGCCCCCGCCGCCGCCCCCGCCGCCGCCCCCGCCGCCGCCCCCGCCGCCGCCCCCGCCGCCGCCCCCGCCGCCGCCCCCGCCGCCGCCCCCGCCGCCGCCCGCGCAGGCAACGCTCGCCGGAGGAGGCCTTGTCTGCCGGCTGCCGTGTTCGTCAAAACATCATTCTGCGCCGCTGTCAGATAGATCATCTTGTGCGTCTCGAAAGGAGAGCTGAAAGGAGAGGATTCGAAGACAATGAACGCGGGAGGTTGAATGAAATGGAGTTCGCATAAATGAGCAAGGACGTTTCCAGAACGAGATGCTGTGATTCAGACCTACTTCCAAATTGCTTTTTTTTCTTTTTCGAACCACAAACATATAATGTAACAATCAAAAAAATAATACGTTATTATTGGAGATAAGATTGATACTTTTAACATTTTTATTAATCGCAGTTTATCCCTAATCAATGAAAATTTCATCTTACACAACGTTCCTAGGCTACAAACTGTGTATTTTATTAATTAACCTCCATGAAGGACAAAGTTTGCCGAACGAAAAAAAATAATTAAAAAACGTGTAATGTTTTAAAAAACGTTTTAAAAATAAGGTGTAAACAAATTACACAATACACTCTGAGACGTACCTCTGGACTTGAAGCTGTCTGTTACAAATGTAGGTAATTGTGGTAATTGCAGTGTTATAAACAAAATACAATTTTTATCTTACGTAACATGAAAAATTGGGAATTTCAAAATGAATAAAAACAATTTTGTTTCATAGATATCAAAACAAAATATATAAGTAGATGGAGAAGAAGAATAAACTATATCACAAAATTTATCATTTGCTTCTCCCTTTAAATAAATTGTGGTAACTAATGATTTTGACTTTAGTGTTTGTAGCTATTACTTTCTATTGACATAGGCTAAACTTTGCAAAGGCGCTGCTTCAATAATTTTGGAAGTCTTTACTACATTCGTTCCCGGATGAGAACTTGCAAAATCGCAATAACAAATGCACCATATCACAATGCATCGTGTGAACTGTAGTACGCATATTATTGCACATTTTTTCTCGCACTGCTATTCTTAATATTAAAAGAATAGCTTCTAATGCCCAATGACTGTCATTCATAAAATTATGCGGTGTATACGGTAATTAATATGGGTAATTGTTTGAGTATTTCATGTTCCCAGTCACGTCTACTATTTCGGTTAATGGTTCCGTAAATGAAGTGCATATAATAGTTGGGAGGAAGTTGTGTTTTTATTTACACATTTAATGTCGAAAGTAGTTAATAATTGAGCGTGATGTGTTATGGTGAAAAGTTGCAATTGTACTCTGGAGAAGGAGAGTTGGTTCGTGCTGGGACGTGAGGGCTGGCACCGACTGACTCTTGGCTTGCTGGAGGTTTCATCTTCAGATATCTCCTCCAGCAGGTCACTGTCCAAGCCGGGATAAGATCAAAGTTCCCGAGTGGCCCCCGAATATAATATGTTGTAATATAGTTTTGGGGAGTTAAGGAGGCGTGTCTAGTGGGAGGGGAGAGAAGAACCCTAGAGAAGGGGAAGATTGTACGGGATTCGTCGCTAGTTTGTTAGTATATTGCTGCGACATTTGCCTGGAAATGATGGAAGATCACAGAAAACCAGCGATTAGAGCGCCCAACCGCTAGTGTTCCTCTCCAGTCAGCAATTGAATGCGATCCAACTAGCACGTAGCAAGCGCCGAAAATCCACCACCGCTTGGACTGGAACCATACGACCTCCGGGTCAGAGACGCTGCATAGACGAAGGCTGTTGTAACTGTGTCGCCTCAGCCGGAGGTAATTAAAATGCGCAGAAGGGAAGTATACATATGATAAATGTGACATGTTTCTGAATTGCAATTTATTGAATTGCAACATCAATAATTTCACTTCCTTTCTTGCTATAGAAACTATAGAAAATAGCCAATAAACGCTCATGGTATACAAAGTTCCCATGCGCGCTCTTATCTACCGCGCAAACGTACCCAGATCTACACTGTTCGTGATCTTTTGAAATGATTCAATTCTTCCGTATCGTCACGTTTTCTGAACTCGAATGGATCAAACATGATGAGTAAAACATATATGCGAATACGTTGATCTCCCTATTTATCATGAATTAACCGATTTGTATTGAGGAAATTTACCCAACATAAAAAACAACAAAATTTAAGATATATCATCCATTCAAAAGTATGGCAATACAAATAGTCCATTGTATTGTCAATTTGTATTTGTATTGTCATACTTTTGAATGGATTGATATATCTTAAATTGAATCCATCAAATTGGAAAGTGAATAGAAAAATAACATTAAATTCATAACAGAGGTACATGAGGACAGAAAACGCTTTTAAGATCTGGGTTCATCCACGCGGCAGGCGTGACCTGGCCCTGGCCCCAACGTTAGCGGTGTGCTCCTGTATATTACTGGCTGCTTACGCTTGGCGCCGCTGTTTGTTTGGGTGCGTTACGCGCTGGCGCGTCTCGTAGCCCCCGGCGGCAGCAAAGGCGCCGACGCCCTCGCAGGCGACGGCGCCAGTGGCTCCGTCCCGACATGGCTCCGTCCCGCGGAGGAGGGATGAGACATAGTCTGGTTTAAGAACCTCTAATGGTAGAAGCTCGAACATAACCGTTCGCGCGGGGGAGAATTTAATTTCACAGTGGTCTTAAGTAAATAATAGTAATAATTACAGTAATAAACAAAACTAAAGGTCGTATCAAGAGGTTAGAACTTAATTTCACAATAGATGGGCAGGAAATCAGGGAGGAGGCTACGGCACATGCTTTGACCGCCTCTCTGCATGCAAAGTCCGAAGGAAAGCTAAGGCATCGGTGTCATCTCCCCGGCGAGAGATATACCGGAGAGGTGGCTCAGAGCATCAACTGATGTCACTGCAGAGCCTCTGACCGGGAGGTCCTGGGAGGTCAAGCCCCGAAATGACAGTATTTTCGACACTAGTCAGATGGCTTGGTCGAGTTCTGTCGCTGTCTGAATGAGAATTCTAGCGGCCGGCTCTTCTGATCAGTAGTTTTCCGTGGTTTCTCCGATCATCACCAGGCGAATGAGGGAGCAATACATTAACAAATGGGTCACGGACCGCGCGCGATATTTCTTTCTTTTTCCTAATCCTATTCTTACCCCTTACACACACTTACACTAACATGTACTACACTACATGCCGGGAGACCCGTAGGGAGCTTAGAGCTTGTCCCGGCTGGGGCGGTGCCCCGCTCATGGGAGATACATGGTTGTGAAAAACAACGCTAGTCTATGGTAGGTCATCGCCGGAGGTCACCACCACCGCCACCTCCAGAGAAAAAATGCTCTACACTTACGGGACTAATGATCATAGCCGTTGACACGTCCGAAATCACTATCAATCAATCAATCAATCAATCTTATGTAGAACATCACCAAAAGTTCCGCGTCGGAATATTTTAGGTTATACAAGCTTACTTAAAAATGAAAGCTCATAAAAATCATAGTAGATAATGAAAACAAATTTTAAACATATGCATTTGCCTGAATTGTCCATTCCAGGACACAGATAATTACATGGAAAAGTACAGATAGAAATACTTGTTTCAAAATTATTATTTCTTTACAATATTGTGTTATACTGAAAAGGTATAGTATTACTATTGTAGCACCACCATCTTTTATAAAATTATAACAGATTATTCTAGAAAGATCCAATTTTCAAAGTCAAACAATTCTTCTTTTCGAGAGGAATCGAATGAACTGCTGATCACCTCTATAGGTACTATAAATCTCTCAAAATACATTTTTTCACATTTTTACTACGGGTTTGTGTTTTGGAAGGATACGTATATGTTGAGGATGGATCCACAAAAATAGGCAGTTCCTCACAGACTGAGATGCGGTGAATGACACATTCTTTGTCCCGAATAATGGATTGAAAGAGGATAATTCGTAAATGACAGATGAACACACAGATTACTCTACTACATTGCAACGCCTACTTTCAATATTGGTTTACTATACGTAGGATATTGAAAGTAAGCATTCTTTATAAGTGGTGAGTTCGTCTTGTTAAGTAGTTGTTACTCTAGTGATGTAGTGCTCTCGTGATATCGGCAGTTCTATACAACTCAGGATCAGTCAGTATGTAGTTCGCACGGTTCAGTGATTTTTTCTTTCTCTCCTACGCCGTAATTACGTAGTTAAGAGAGAGGGTATTGTAATATTGCAGCAGAAACTGGTTTTTTTTCGTGAGAAATAATCGTATTTCGTGAGAAATGCGGCCCTGGTATCGGAAAAGGTAATACTCTAACATTCTATATCTTATAGATTTATTTTCTTTCACGTTTTGTGCGTTCTTACCAACCAACCACGTTTTTGTGGTTTCTATATACAGAAAAAATGATTTACGGCAAAACGTCTGTCTGTCCGACTGTCCGTTCGTCTGTCCGACTGTCCGTTCGTCTGTCCGACTGTCCGTTCGTCTGTCCGACTGTCCGTTCGTCTGTCCGACTGTCCGTTCGTCTGTCCGACTGTCCGTTCGTCTGTCCGACTGTCCGTTCGTCTGTCCGACTGTCCGTTCGTCTGTCCGACTGTCCGTTCGTCTGTCCGACTGTCGGTCCGTCGTCTTGCCTATGCGAAATAACTCTTCTTGTCTTTATTGTCTGTAGATTACGGATGTAGAAACAAAAACTTCAAACAAACTCGAAGTTACACAAAAAATAAATATTTTTTGGTGTAACTTCGAGTTTGTTTCGGCTGCTGTCTCCGAGAAATTTGAACACACGGTAATATTTTTCGCTTTGCGGAAGCATCCTAACGCGTACCATGCAGTCAATGAACCTGAAAGCTATATCAAAAGCGCTTAGAGTAAAATGACAGATCATGCTACCGTATTTTGTACTTTGAGATCCCGAATTCGAAAGCATTCAACCATCAGTTTCCGGCGTCTCAAGATTCCACTCTATTGAACAAGGATCAGTTAATGAAAGGTACCGCGCAAGTAAGATGTTAGAATGCCCCCGTAACAACATATTCAAAGCCAAGAAAGAACATCTCTCTGACTTTTCTCTCCGAGGCGCCTCTTAAACAGCAATTGTCTCCGGCAGCGGAACGTCTCAAGGCGCGACGATGTCTTGCGCTCTCTTCTGCGGGGGTGGGGAAGTGGAGGATGGGAGGGCGGCATGGGCGGGGATGGGTGCTCGACGCCCAACACCCAGCGTCCGACGTGCGGCGCCGCTGATGAGTCGCAGAAAACACTCGCCACCTTCTTATCCCGATCGTTTCACGCTGGCTGCGCGCGCCTGCTGTTACCCGCCTCGCTCCGTCTCACCCCGCACCGCTCCACCTCGCTTCGCCCCGCTTCACCGCACTCCACCCCGCTCCGCCTCTCTCAGGCCAGAACCGCCCCACCCCATTTGCCGTGCCAAGCCACGATGATGCGAAGTCCGTGCAGGAGATGAACGACGAAGGGGATTCGTTTTGCTCCATTTTTGCATTGTTCGGTAGAAATGAAACGTTGACATGGTACAACCTGGCCAGACTGTGCTGCACGAAGGGTGGGGATTAACCGAAATAGTGTGCGTAGGAAGTGTGTGAATCACAATGAAGCGACCAAGTACTACGTTGAGCTATCGATATTTTGTTAATAGGGGAACGTGGGGAAAAGTGGAACCATTAATCTTGTAGTAACAATACAGTGTGCATTTTATTTTAAAAAATATTGATACATACTCCAAAAATTATTAGATGCCTTCTATTATAACATATAGAAAGTCTGAGTTGTTTTTGGTAAATTTTGTATTTTCTCTGAGTCTGCGTTTTTTCCACTTTGCCCACCCTTGGGACAAAGTGAAACGAAACTGAATTATATAATAATGTTTGCTGCTTACCCAAATATTGGAAAATAATGTAAATTAGAAAAAAAATAAACTAATGTAATGAAGATTCATTGTATCTCTAAGTATTTAGCTTCTTTTTTACCGTTTTGTTTTATGAAATCGGATTCATTGGCAGAACCGATAAGATGTCAACTAAGGTTATGTTTTAACGGCTGTTTCTCCAGTTCGGCGAGTGAACTTCCATGAATGTGGTCCTGATTTTGGCACAGGAAGAATTACTTCAGAAGCAAGTATTAGCGACTGAGATTCAGCCGCTACCAATGACCTAATGGGTGTAGCTTCCAAATGTAGACTTTGAAGATTCTGCAAACAGTTCACAATTTCTTGCTTCTGCGAAAGTATCATAAGAAAATATTTGAGGGAATATCCCTGTGTTTCTACCACAAGGGAAAGTATTCTGTGTTGTGGTTGCCCTTACAAATGCTTCTACAAGGAGAGAACTGACTTTGTGGAGAGTCACCTCTTTCCTTTGATGATTTCGGAGCCAGTTCTCAACACTTCGTAAATAAAAGATACTGAGTAGTCTCGTGAAATTTACCTACTCCTAAAACGAACAATTATAGTTGTAATAATATGCAGTCAAAAATGTCTGTGCAAAGTGGAACAGCAATTCCACTCGACGCTTGCATAACATGCATGAAAACAACCACAATATTCCTTTTGTTTGAGAAATACAAAAACATTGAATCATAAACATATAAAACTAATGTAGTAAAACAAATACTTTTGTACTTCTGCATTGTTCTGGCAAAGACAATGTTTTACATTACATACGTTTTTGTAAGGCACAGAGCAGAAATCAGAAAAACAGCAATAATTCACTCTTTTGATATGCTAGCCTCTTGCCACTTTGGCACAGACATGACAACATCCTTCTCGAAAAATACCTGTTCCAGAACTGGAAGGCTCCAAATCTGCAAATTTTAGATGCAAATTCCACTTTGCCCCGTAGTCCCACTTTGCCTCACCTTCCCGTACACCCAATAAAAATTTCTTCAATGTTAAAAGAATACAGTCTTCATGGTACTTAAAGTGAAATAAGTAAAGTTCATGGTACTTAAAGTGAAATAATTTAAAAAGAAAATATCGAAAATATTTGGTAAAAAAAGGCTACCTCTTGCCATGGCAAATGGTATCAATAAATAGGAATATTTTTTTAATATTGTCATGAGTTTTGAAATATCGAAAAAGTAAATATTGTACCACTAATTTACAAAAATCGTAATCGTTCTGAACAACGATGTTGCACGATGTCAGACAAACCGCGGTTGGAAGGTTTCTTTGAAGCATGTGGAACATGGCATACAAAATTTCATTAAAATCCGAGACTGTCGCGTGGCGAGCCATAAACCCCTTTGACATGGAATGATCCAAATGTAGAATGCAATGTTAAAAATCAGATAACATTTTTTAAATTCTGTCTTGGACGAAGCCGCTCGCCTTTCACCACAAGTTCTAGGTTCGATTACCGTAGAATCCCCGTAGAACCTCATGTGAAATTTGTTACGAGTTTGCGTGTTTCACAGGGACTAGTTCAACCCCAGTGAAGTGTCCTCAACCCTACCTCTATCCTAATTCCTTCCCAAGGCCCGCCGTTGGATAGCCTTTGGATAGGAGGCGCGTACGCGGAGATGCTACCTGGTGGTCATCTTGACAACTGACTGCAACGGGACGAGATATTAAGTGACAGATAATGTTAATGGAATATTACTCCTATAAATGGCGTGATTATTAATGGAGGATTAATAATCCCAAGCGCAAAGCGCCTCCCGGGGCTTGGAGACGCGTTGCGTCAATTCAGTCGCAAATTAAAAAAAAAACTTGGAATATCTGTACATGGTAGATAGGTGCTTCATAAAAGGTATTCTTGAAAGCCAATTTTGCCAAGCCATTTTTGCATATATGTATATCGTTGTTTGGAATAGTATATGGTCTTGTTTTTTAATATTTGCCGTGATACTTTCATATTATACTGGTGTCCAGACTTACACCAAATTCAAACGACGAGTTGTGATGACTGCAAATAACGACTTCACTAAATACTATTCTAAAATCCAATATGTTAGATTATAAGTTAAAAATTAGTTGCAATTGCCCATGTGTAAGGTTCCCACGCAAACTCGCAGACAAACAGTTGCAAGAGGTAGAAATCCATCATCAATTGCATGTTGAGTGCGAGAAAACCGTATGCCGTTCGGTAATTAGAAGCATATTTGTCACCGGCTGCAGGGCGCGGAACAATTTGTCTCTTCTTTTGCAGCCGTCTGCACCACCGGTAGCGGACCCTGGCAGTGTTCGCTGTAGTGATAACCCCCCTGCCTTCTGCATGGGCGCGGCTCCCGTGACCGTCGCTGATTGACGAATTGCGGACATGAAGAACACTCAAACAAGCAAGGTAAAAACAATTTAGAATATGTATGGCATGGGCACTCATTTATATCATACATCTGAACAAACATATTACGCAACTGAAGGAATATTATTCAAAAATACCCCAACATTTTTGGCAACATGCCATGGAACCAGGGGCGTATCCACCCGAACATTTGGGGGGCCATCATAGATTTTTGTGAACTAATAAACACATTTGTTATTACATTGTATACAATTTTTGCAGTATGTATATACATGAAACTATACAATATTACTTTTTTAAATTACATTATTCTATCACAAATATTTAAATAAATTTTGTCAAATAAAGGAAGACAACAAACTGTAGGACTTTGCTGTGGGGGCGGCATCTCTCCCATGCTTCCCCGTGAATCCGCCACTGGATGGAAGGGTCAAAATGACTCTCAGCGCTCTCTAATACCGCCTTATAATAATTATCGACCGCTCAATGTGCACGGGTGGAAATTTGGAGCGCACCGGCCAGTAACATCGGATACATTATTCGCATACGGGCCCGGCTTCAACATTTCGGCCCGGGAATACACTTCCAGTTGTGCATTCGAGCGTTGGGGCGCATAAATACGTCACGTGTGGTTTGCTGTGGATTCGAGAGTTTCAAAATTACACACACACACATATATATATATATATATATATATATATATATATATATATATATATATATATATATATATATATTATATATTATGTGTATATATATATATATATATATATATATATATATATATATTTAAAGCACCATAACTTAAACTACTCGCTATTTACTCTTGGAATCATTTGGAATCATTGTTGGAATCATTTACCTTTATCGTTATAAGTAACTTCAAATCAATATACCCATCTTCAGGGGTCACAGCAGGCAACAGTCATGTTTCTCAGAACCTTGTGTGATCTCAATAGATCTATGATCTTAAAAGAGATTTCACCTCTAAATAATCGTCATATAATCTTGATACAATTGCTTTCTTGGCCTGTTGAAAAAGAACCTCAAACGGACTGTGTAGTTTACAGTTGAGCATGATTGATGACAAAGCCAATTCTCTAAGCAGTACATGACGAACATCATCACAAAGGACCTTTCCATCTGCGCCGCGCACCGCAGCCGCCGCCGGCGGGTTCTTCCCTCGGGCAGCGTTTCTTCTGCGCCTTCGGGCGGCTTGCGGAACCACACGACCACAGCCCCTCGCAAAACACATCGGCCACCGCCCCCTGGCCCCTGTTAGCTTTCGCTCTCGTCACCGAACTCCGCGCCGCTCCTCCATCTCCACGTTGCACCGCCGCCAGCGCTGCCATCGTCCGAGCAACTGCTTCGCTGTCGCCACCACCGCCCAGTTCGCTACTGATTGAAGTTTCAGGGAACGTCAACTGCTGTGGTGATTAGTCCCGTTAGTGAAGTGAATGTTTTCTCTTGGGAGGTGACGATGTTCCCCCATTGGATAATGAGATCCGGTGCCGAAATACACGTTCTCTCGTAGGGAATTTCCTCCTCCGCGTTTCTCTCCCAGAAGGGCGCCGCCCCAGCCGGGTCAAGCTTTGCAACTGGTCTCCAGACATATGTCTTCGTATGGTGCATGTAATTGCGTGTATGGGGAGAGGATTGGAAGAGAAATGGAGAGGAAAACTCTCACGCGTCCCGTGGAGGGCTTGTTGGGGCCCTTCTCCGTCATTCGCGTGGTATTGATCGGAGAAACCTCGGAAACCTACCGGTCAGAGCATCCGGCCGCCTGTCCTACAGACAGTGGCTGAATTCGACCTATGTAGCTAGATTCGAAAATCCGCCACCGTCTGGTCTCAAATCTAGGACCTAGCAGTCAGTCGTAACAAAGTCTGCAGTGCTGCAATGCTGGCTCTTAGTTAAACTCAGTGCTTTCACTCTCGATATCATCACTGTAGTTACGACGTCTTCTGCCATTGTGTCTCCACTCGAATTTGTTATTGCCTTCTCTTTCATCAGTCATTGCCACTAGCGATATTGCCAGCATCAATGCCATTTTCATTGCTATTACCACTGTTACGGTTGTTATTAATGCAATCTGGAATAATCTCAGCCCTACCAATCTACTGCTCTCACCATCCCCACCATTCTCACCACATACTTTGCCATCGCTTTCGACACTGAAGCCTGGACTCCCTCTTCCATCACCCCGCGGAGTCCCCTCCACCGTCACTGCCATGTCCATTCTTGCCACCGCCACCGCCTGCTTTCATGGCACGCGCGAGTGCTTCCCTTTCGAATGGACGCAGCCATTGTCGCTCGTCCAGTGGTTTTAGACCGCGCACCAGGTTGCGAGGTGAGCAAAGAAGTGCTGTATCTCTCGGTGGGACTGGCGCCCTTCACTGGCGCTGCCATCGCCCCCACTGCTACCACTCGCAGCACGCGCCAAGCCGCCATAGCTCAGCCTCGGCAGCATCGTTCGTCTGGTGATTCTAGGGTTCGAGGCCAGACGATTGCGAATTTCGACACTAGTTATATACATGCTCGATCGCATTCGACCACCATCTGCAAGGGAACACTTGCGGCCAGCTATGCGTATTCTCTGTGGTTTCTTCGGCCAAAACCAGGCGAATGCCGGAACAGTGCCCTAACAATCTAGCAAGAAATCGAGCGCGATATTTTCTTCATCGTTGTCCCCTCCTCTCCCCGTATTCCTAACACACTTAAATGTGCTTCACTACCACATAATTCGGGAGACCAATAGGGAGCTTTTGCGTTGGTCCCGGCTGGGGCGATGTCCCACTGCTGGGGGTGGAAACTCAGCAAGCCGGCGTGTAGGTCGGCGATGGATCTCACATCCCCGCGGGAGAAACTCCTCCCGGCACTTATAATGTATTACACTTAAGGAGCTAACGACGTAAATAGATGTGTCCGAAATGAATTATAACGGTCTCTTAATGCAGTCAGCCAACCTCAACCGCGACACACACACACACACACTTCGCCATCCTCGTCAAACATTTTGCAGCTACAGCCAACAAAGCTGTGACTTCAAATGCCCGGCCTTAATGTCATAATCCACAATCATCCACGTCACAAATGCTAGTGTCTTCATCATTCCATCGATGTCGTTTACTGCTAGTGCAATGTCTGGCAATACCAACTTCCGTATCACCATCACATCCACTACTACCACTTTAATGGATATCTCTACAACCACTTTTGTCATCGCCGTCACAATCAGGTAATTAATGTGACAAATATTAGGAAGTTCTTTCTTTCAAGGATTCCTAGCAAATAATGAAGCAAAATAACTAGTAGCAACGCCATCGTCGTCAACCCTACGTTTATGAGTAAGAACTTCAAAAATCTGACGGTTATGAATGTAATCGTCATAACGAAAGACCTAAAATTGGTTAATAATATACTGACTTGCTTGGATTTCCACCATAGAGGGACTTTCCATCAGGCAAGGACTGTCCACTTCTAAAACGATCTTCAACAAAATGTCTCAAAATCAAACTTTTTTCTCAAACCCAACGAATCAGCGGGTGACTTTTTATATGTATTTAGACACTTCTCTGACCTCTAAATGTGAATATATGAAGAAATTAGATTGGCACTTGTGTGTCTGTGAATTAAAAATAAATTATCGCATCGCAAGAACTAACAATCAAGGTCTTTTATGGTACGGGATGATACATTTAATAGCGGCCAGGCCTACGTTCCTCAAGGTCTTTTCTGCAATAATCTTGTCGTTGACGGCCTTTCTAGTACAGGAAATGTTCTTTAAAATTACGTATAGCAAACTGAGGGCTAGCCCTAGTAACTTGTATTTTCTTCAAAATATTGGACAGAATAAAAGTTAGTTGCGTTCAAAATGTTGACATTTGAGATATTTTCTTAATTCAATTATCTATATAACGTGCACCTTGCTTTCTGAAGAAGAACGTTATTACGTATTATTATATTTTATCGTCATATTTTTCAAATAATATTTTGATAAAACTGAAACATCTTTGAACAAAAATGAACCAAGTTAAATTTTTGTTTTTAATTTTTCCGCATTATAAACATTTTTATCGCATTATACTCCAACATAATATTAGTAAGCTTAATTGTCCGTATCATCTGTCTCGTTTTCCATTATCTGACTTGTCTGATCAGTTGATCAGTATGGACTGGCCGACCATACAAGATCGTGCTCTCTTCCTTCATTTCGAGATGAGAGGTGTGGTCTTCTCTCTTGCGAGTCGTTCCAGGCATTACCAAAATTTATATATAAAAATGGATGTTGGTTTATCCGAGATCGATGACCTCCAACACCGTTTGACAGATCTCCACAAAACTCGCCATATCTAACTGTTTTCTCATGGAGAAGGGTTTTATACTGTTTGTTGTAACTCTCCACTAGACGGACGTGCATCACAAGGTGGCGTTTCATTAAACACAATTTCAAAGCCACCTGGGCTTCATTGTTGCTGGGCCTTGCCATGTGTCGCGGGAGACCGGGGGGGTGCGGGGGCGTAAGACAGGACGAGCGGGCGGCGCGGGATGTAGCCGGGATGAAACTAATGTTGAGCTAGGAGACGGCTGCAAGTAATGACTATCCTCTATAATTCGGAACGGTTATCAATATTAAATAAACAGTACCAAGTCGAAGTGATCTAGAGTTACAATTTACGAGTAAGGATTCTGTTACTAGTACTATAACTATTAGTAATGTGCTAGAACGTTGAATTCACTTTTAAACAGTGAGTGGCTGTGATTTCATTTAGTTAATTTTATTTTCCAGAAATAATCGCTGAAAGATCTACGTAGTAATTTAATGAAATGTATTGCTTAGTTGCAAAAATATACTTATTTAGTACTATTTAATCTACAGTAATTCTTCCATAATAATTAATTTTGAATTCTAAGCTCTCTCCCTATTTTTAAACTAAATGCCTGGTTTCTACATAATTGAAAGGGATTTAAAAGTTTGGCACAATTTTTTTCAATTGAATTACGAACTGAAATTTTTCATTTTGCGTATTGTTCTCGGACATTTCACACGTTTCAATTCCAAACATTAATTCGTATTAATTGGGTGATATCGTTCAAAATATTTCAATGGAACAATTTTTTCAACGCCGGACCTGCAGAGGGTTGCAGTTCGGGGGCTCCAGGGAGGGGTGCACTTGCATGGCCAAGAGGGGTGGTGCGGGGGTCGTGGGCGGAGCTCGGCGCGGCGTCGCGCCGCTCCCGTGCACGCGCGCGGCACTTGGCGCGGCCGGCGGGTGCGCTGCGCCGGGGACAGAGGGCCGGGGGACGGGGGGGGGGCGTTCGCGGCGGCGGGGGCCGGAAGCCCGGTTGGCATGACGTCACAGGCGCTCTGCCATGCTGCGGGCGGCGGCGTGTGGCGCACGCAACGTGGCCGACCAATCGCCGGCCTCATTAAGCGCTCGTGTCACTGCGAACAACGCCCATTCCGCCCGCGCCACCCCCGGCCCCGCCTGGCCCCGCCCGGGCCCGCCCGCTCCCGGCGGGCCCCCACGCCCACAGCGCACCCGCCCCCGCCCTCCGCCAGCCCTCGCGCCGAGGGCGGTCCCGCCCGCTGCGCCCCGCCCCCGGACGCGCTCGTCGCCGCCGGCTTCGCGAGACGTGGTTTATGATGTGCAACCTTATTGGTGCGAAGGGCTCTCCTGAAGTGCACGGGAGATTAACAACTCTGTTATTGGAATCTGTATGATTCGCGACACCCTTGCGACTGTGGACGCCTTTGATGACCATTGGTAAATTGAATCTCGTAGATAGGCCCATTTCATTCCATTTTCTATTCAATTGCTCATTTAAATATGCACCCATGTGAGAGAGCACGGCTCTAGCTAGAAGGGGAGGGGCTGGGCGCCCCGCCCCCGCCCCCGTGCACGCACGCCGCGCGGACCCGCCCACACCGCCGCCTGCAGCACTGGAGGTGGTTTACGATGTGCCACCTTATTGGCGCGAAAGGAGTAGCCAGTATCTTTTACTTTGGTTTTATTGCACCGGCCCTGCACGACCTGCGCGGAATGAAGGGTCTCTAGAGAGAGAAGGGACGGGAGAGGGGGGTTAAGATATAGAGACCGCAAGAGAGATAGTCGACCGTAACCAATAATCTCAAGGATAAAGTGTAAATTAATTTTTCAAGTAGAGAATTACCCGCCTAAAATGAATTAAATGTATACTATTACTTTGCTGGAAGAAAATTGTATTGGTGGATAAGAAACAAAGAAAAATCGGCATGTATATAGGTTCGCTGTAGAAGCAGTTTGACACGAAATTGATATTATTGTACGCTCTTCTTGTATGCTTCCATTAGAACAAACGTGAAAGTTCCCGAGGTGTCAAAAACATCATTTTCGAAAATATGATTACATATACATGTCTCCGGAGTTTCTATTTGGATATCAGTTAAGATGCTTCAGTGTCTACTGACGAATAGAAAGAATTAACAAGATAAAATTATTATTCTTAGACATAAGACTTAAGATACACAACTTTCTTAGCAGAAAGGCGATCATTTTAACAACACAATTATCATACATTATTCTATTGATTCTTTGTTTATTATATTCTCATCAATACAAATTGATTTGACTGACTTTTTAGAATGGCGTGAAATTTTTTATTGGGATTCATTTTTCATTCATCTTTGAAATAATAAACTCGTTTGCAACTCGAAGCCCAATATATTGCTTACATAAAGCACTGGTTTGGAAGCTTGTCCTCTTCATTGTAATAAAACTACAAATGTGAAGAAATGGTTCCAACTACTTTTTATTATTTGTCATAATTTTAATCACCTTCAAATAAAATTTTATTATCTTCTCTTTCAGCCGGTTAATGTCAGGTTTTTTAGCCTCTGCTAAAGGAAGGAAATAACATTTCCCGTGTTTGTTAAATAAAATATTCGACTAGTAATTCATTTCAGTAGCTATACTAGTTACTACACTGAAACAGTGGTATCAGTTATTTATGTTTAAAGAGTTCTGTACTGTTCAAAAACATTATATAAAATCAGTAATGTTCAAAAACGAATCGCTAACAAGCTTTATATGTTTGTTCTCTTATTTAATATGCTTGGGTTAGGGGTACCCCTATGTAAAAGTACGAGAACATGAGTGTGATGAATTTTCGTGATTTAAGCACAAATATTCAACCGAATTGCTTTGACTTGTATTTTCATGCGTCAGTGTTTGGATTGCGTGAATGGATACTGATTCCAGCGCAGTATGTCAAACACAGTGTGTGTACCAAGTCGTATCTCTGACCGCTATCTGTTACGGCTTTCTTTTTCATCGTCACTCTTTACAACTCAGAAATGTCACATGGATGTTGAAGAAAAAACACCGAGTGCCAGCAGCCATGTAGAGCGGTTATACAGGAAGTCATTGATTATGCCCACAGGAGAAGTCTGTGAAACAGCCGCAGCCATGGCTTGTTTCCGACGGTGATAGCCTCCTCGGGGGCGATTCATCCTGTAGGATGGCCAGCCTGTATTCATCGGCACGTCGGTAATTATAGACACTAAATTCACTGTTTCTCTCATAATAAAATAACATTTTGAGGTACTTATTTTCTGAGCATAATAAGAGCATTACGCATCCTTTTTCTAAATGTTCTCGCTGACACTATGAACCACTTTCGCGAGTCAAATGTTAGTATTCGATAAAAGTTAAGTTATGAACGAAACAGTCAATGTGCGCCATACTATCCACTTCTCAAATATTTTATGCTACTCTTACTAAATTTCTTGACAGGAAATCTTCATTCCTTACGACAGTATATGTGACGAAATTCTCTCTCTAAACTAATAATGAATTCAACACTTGAGGGACTTGTAGGATTTGAACGTAAGAACTACAGTCTGCAAGGCGTGCCATTTGCTCGCTGGTACTCGCTCGTGCGTTTCAACCTGGAGCGCCGTGCTTCGAGCCTCCTGCGCTCGCGTTGGCCTGACTCAAGCCAGAGCAATGGCCTCGACGCCTTCGCTTCTGTCCTGGGGGACGATTAGGTGGCAGGAGACGAGCAACAGCGTTGCAAAATACACGTATTGTCTAAGTAAGCAGTACATATGAACTTCTAAGCAACATTTCTAGATATACTACGTATAAAAGAACATGATGTTTATTGCATGTGTAAACCAGAAAATTGACTCGAGCAGTATCTTGGTGGCGGAGAGATGTGGAGTTTTGAGGAGAGATTCCTAGGACCACGTGATGGTAATACATACCTACAGTTGATTTTAAAATGTAATATTTAGATATGTTCTTCTATGTAATGAGTAATATAATTAATTTAAATACTATTTCTAAGAATAGGTTTTCGTTTTCAAATGTTTTGTCAAATATTTCATGGTAGATTAGTATTGTTAAATTTTTTTAGCAATTATACTCCTTCTTAAAGAACAATAAAGTTGAGAATAATCAGCAAGCTAAGTTAATTTAGATATTGACCAACTCCTCATGATATATAGAGAAGAATGTATTTAAAATAAAATAATAAAGAACATCATAAAATAACGATTGTGCCCTACCTTCGTTCAGAAGTGTAAAAATACTGTGGAATTTAAAGTCTGTTAAAATTTTTACTTCTTCGGAAATGTGGTCAAGACGAAATCACAAACGAGAGAAGTCAATAGATTTAAATAAGCTGATTGCTCTCCGCGGAGAAAAAAATCTTGGTTCATGGAAATTCGCTAGACGAAATGTTAAGAAATAAAGAAGTCTACCGTAATATTATAATTGTAATATGACACACTCTTAAAGTATGTAACATATTCAAGTTTATTTTAAAATTATGCACCTTCTAATGACGAATTTTACTTCTAGTCAAGTAAACAGGAAAGATGAACAACAAATGCGATGTTGATCGCAAATGCGGGTAGTACTGTCGCACTGTTTAAATGATATCTCAATAGTTCTGCTTAACAAAAAGTGGAGTGAAGAATTGTCTGTTATTACGAAAGAGTAATTCTTTTCTTCGTTAACGTACCATTCTGATGCATTTGTAAACTCACAGTTTTTATTTTGAGCTTGAGAATTTACTGAAGTGGTACCACCTATTGAAATAATTAGAAGTCATGAAGTTTTAAAGCTTTGGAAACAGAATAAGTAACAACAAAAGAAATATGCAACATTCTAAAAAACATCTCTTTGTTCGTTCGCATCTCAATTGCAAATATATTTCATTGTTCTTGCTCTCTGAAAACATGCTTTTGAAGTCACGGAAAAAGATTTTACGATTTTAATACGATTCATTACTATTACAGAGATCTCTTTATGACCTATCATCAAAGTACATTCAAAAATACACATTTTCGTTTGTTATCATGTTCCTATTCCATTACCAGAAATACTAGATTTGAATTGTTAGGATAATACAATTAGAATATTTAATGAAGAGATTTCATCTAAAGAGTAAAAGAAACAATATATATTCAACAGTATTAAACATGTCAAGTTAAAAGGATCGGTAAGAAGATAATTTACTGCGACATCAATTGTAGTTCAGAATCATCGTTGTGTCTGCAGGGAAGAGACAGGAAGAAGTAGAGAAAAGGTGCAGTTTTTATCTGGAGGATAATCTTAATAAAACAACTATTTGCGCCATGTTCCAAAAACCAAATGCTTCTACGCTGAACTGTCACCGAAACAAGAGAAAAAACTACTATTATCAGGCACTGAGAACTATTCTGTAGGTCAGTTCTTTTTAAACGTCATACTTTTCATTTAAACATTTCAGCACAGTTATAATTAGGCAAAATTACTTAAATGTAATATTAATATATTATCATTTACATCGCACTAAACGCATTTTTCTTCTTTCAACTTGTTGTTATTCATTAAATGGCGTCAGATCCTACAGCTCGAGAGCGAAGGAAAATGCTCTTACATGTGTGAATTTATTTCTTTTATTCATGCTTTTCTTGTGTGCATTTCACACTAGCTTACAAGGACTTAATAAAGGTAAACAGAGAAGCTCTCATTGTTAGGAAAAGTAGTCTCAGTTTCCCAGTCTGCGAAGAGAAAAAGGACGAAGAATGCATGTTAAGAATCCTTCCTCAGAGGAAGTAAGGAGGAATGCGTAGAAAAAGACCCGGACGTCGAGCACAGGAGATGCGCGATTATGCAACAAATTCTGAACTCAGTTTGTCAGGTGAGAACTTAATTGAGCCCGCTTAATCTGTCACCGGGGCACCGCAGCCCTGTTAGGTTTCTCGCCGAAAAAAGACACCAGCAGGCCGGTTCTCTGGGCTTGGAAGCAGTGGGCTGGCGCAAATTGCCGCTACTTAGTGGCAATTTCCATTACCAATAAATTATTGCGTTATGCATACATTACACGGCGTGCGGTGGGCCGGGCGCTACAGCGAGGCAGCTTCGCGATGCGGAGGCGCCGAACCCAAATCCAGGCCGCTCTCCCCTCCTGTACCTACACTTTTCTTCCTCCGCGTCTCATTTCTTTCCTTCGTCCAATGAAGGAGTTGCAGTTGACAAACTTCTGATACTCCCCTTCGGAAAAGAGGTTGAAATCTGTGTACTGTGGGGATTATGACAATTAAATTAAGAGTATGAGTTCCTTCAAATGCGTTTGACATTAAAATAATCTTTATTGATCCGCATTGTCTCAATGTCACGATTCCAGTTCTTGAGAAACCGCTACTACAATAATTGTAAAATGGTAATCGTGGTTTGATTTTGTTTTGTACACTTGTATTTTTACAGTTATTGAAAAAATCTGTTTTTCAAAAAACATTATGTAATGTGATATAAGAGTTAATTTGTGAAGGAAAACTTAACCCTAGTATCTTGTTATTTTGAGGGAAAAATGTTTATTTTTTTCATGGAAGGATGTAACACATCGTTTCGCATAAATGTCATACTCCTCTAATGCAATAAGAAAATCACCTGTTGCTTTTTCGGTTGACAAACCCCACTGTTTGTGTAATTTTATGAATTTTGTGTTAAAATCGGTTGTCAAAACTAATGAACAATATTTTATTCGTAAGACTATTGGAATCTCTCAATAGTTATTGAAATTATCTGTTCGCCATATCACGAAATCATATCCCTAGATATCATTTCAATATTTTCTAATATTCCTCATCCTAATATCATTTCTGCTTTTTAGTTTTATCTCCATTAAGTTGGTAATATGAATATTCCGCCAGATGAAAATATATTAATGTTAAAATGCATTCTTTGACATTTATAATTTCAATTTGGTGTTGTCATCTAAAATCATTTTTTACCAATGACGTATTGATAATCTTTTGGGTCTTCCTACAAGTCAATGAAATTAGAAAGTTTCTGGAAACATTTAATTATTATAACACGTGTACGCAGCTCACCTTGAGAAATCAATCAATGAGATTGATGATTTGAACTTGTTGAACTTGAACATGTCCATCTATCTTAAGAATTGTAGATTAGAAACAAATTGGTTAAAGCATGACACTGGGCTCACGCCTAACTTTTTCTCGACTCACCGTCTTCGTCATAAAATAGGTGTTGTATATAACGTAGTATGGTCGATAGGGCAGGGAAACTTTCTCGTCCCAAATATCATGGCGCAAACTTAAACGTACCGTGTAGTATCTTAATTGAAAACCACTACTCTTAATTTTACTCATAAGAACCTCGAAGAACGCATAGTCACTGTAAGAAACGGTAACAATAAAGCCACTGACAGTTTAGCTATGGATTTGTCAAACAATATTCTACCAATGTCACGCCTTACCATATGCTCCTAGAATAATAAATTTCCTTAGAAATTCCCTAGTTTGAAATTTGACATGAATATTAGAAATAAATTGCCTATTAAACAGAATATAGTTTCGAATGTTAAGGACAAATACTCTATAGTATGTAAAGAAATATTAGTTTATTACCTTAGTTGTCATGATTTTTCTGTCTCTTATGTGGGACAGACAAAGCTCGCACTAAAATAATAATAGAATAACATTAAGGAAACTAACACAAAATTGAACTTAATTTCTCGATATCGCCTTGATTTTTCATATTCTTTTAAATTAAATTCTTACCATTTTGGATATTGAATCATGAAAATATTCAAGATTAACCTTTTGTGACTTTTCATTTAAAGACATACCATACCATTAATATCATGATGGAATCAAATTTATTTACAAACATTATGACATGGTTCTTGCTAAGAGAAAACGATCCTAAAATATTTACATTGTTATACTTCGTGATAGGTTGGTTTTGTCATTCATTGGAGGTTTTGTAATTTAAGTTTTTTTATCTGTTCCCCTTACTATGTCAATGTCTCTCCCCTTTTTCATTCGTTTATTCCTTTAACTTTTTGTATTTGATTTCATTATTTTCTCTTCGAAACTTAACGAAATTTTGTCGGTATTTCACTCCCTGTCAATTCATACTTGTCTTCTTGACGCATTATTAAAATTGTTGCAAGTCATAAATAAAAAAAATATTTCTGACGATTGTATACTATAAGAAACTGTAATCACATCAGTTCTATGAGCCTAATGATTTAATTATTACAAGTAATTTATTCACATTAAGGCAAAAACCTTGGAATGGATGTAATGTGCATTCAATATGTGTCTCTTGCAAAAAGAAAGCAATTCTTCTCTGCACAAGGTTTCTTTTTAAGCTATTACGTGCATAAATGGAAAATTTCTAACGCGTGCACTTTGGACGTGTGTATACGCCGGACATCGTACTACTTGCGACATACTATGGATCAATAGTTAACGACATTTAAATGCTCGTAAATACTGAAATAACATTTGTAATTTTCTGTAATTAACGATTACATGTTTGATTTTAATTATGATTTTTAAAACAAAGAAATATAGGGGCTTTATTTGCCAAAAAACTCGAGTTCTAAAACAGAAAAGTTCCCAGTTACTTTGCAAAAATGAACTTGAGAACAAAGGTAATAACTAGTGGTGCTTTAACAGCAGATACTTTCTCGCATTATTTGTAAAGGCTACACAATATTATTATGGATAGCCTAGCTGGTATATATTTAGGCTATTATCCCTCATCGCGCTTTGCAAAAAGGAATCGACTTAGTGTCGCGAGAACACGGAGAATGATAATTTGAATAACAAAATTTCCCTCTGAACTCTAGAAAACGTGCACAAATAGTGACATTACATTTATGTCCCAAACCAAAACAAGGGACAATCTCAGCATTCGCTCAAAGGATCAGGAAAACTGAACGAAAAACCTGATCTAGATGGAGGTTGATCGACCTAATCTATACTATACTAGAAAATATATTAACTATACTTGATCGGTCCTGACCACGAAACTATACTTAAGAGTGGTAAGAAATTTAACAAATTGATTTCCAGGAAATTCTATCTCCGAGCACATTAATCTAAATTAATCTTTTTAGAGACTTCTGCCCTCTCACTTGTTTCAGTGGAATCTCACGGTTTCTTTCCTGAGACATCCCTGGGCATTTATCCTAGAGTGGTTTGCCATTGTCGTCTCCAGAGGCGCTAGCATAGATTTTGTAGTATGGGTTGGGTCGATGTATAACAAGTCCTTGATCCTTCATCTATAACCCCTGCCCGCCATTTCTAACTCTCAAAGAGTGTTGAACTTCTGGAGGGATTTGATTTCAACGAGAGCGATTCACTCAGAGAGCATTAATGTCTCGTGTATTCTTCGGTATACCTTTCCACCTATTTTCACACCCGAAAAATCCGCCGTCTTTAGCCGGGATCGAACCCGCGAGCGGTAGGTTTCCTAGAAATAAACTCAATCTTCACCTAAATGTACTAAGAAAAATATATTAGGAGTAGCATATCTGAAATTGTATTCTCTATCTAAAACATCAAGAAGGTTTAAATAACAAAGTTTATTACACTTGTCCTACTCATTTGACTAAAAACTATCGAAGACTTTGATAAAATTATATTCATTAATATTTACATTTTCTAAGGAGCAATGTCATCGTTAGTAGTGAAACTTGTCTTCACTCCCTTTGGAACAAGAAGTAAAACTGTCGAGTTAGGTCCTCAACAATGTGGCGTATGGTCACTGAAAAACTAGATCCCTTCAAAAAGGTGTTAAGTGTAAGGATACTGTGAACATGGTATCTGCAGGATTGTTTCGGTAATATGGTTGAGAAATTAAAAATAAATAACTTTTACATTGAGAAATCATAATTCATAATTCCGTTATTTTGTTGTGTTAAAATGAAGTGTTATACCTGCGTTTTCATACGTACAGGAAAAAATTCCGAATTTTTTCTTCTCAACAGCCCTTGTTTCTTCGGATACTGAACTTGATGTTGAGATTTGCTAACTCGAGAAATGTCAATTTCATAGAGAAACACAAAATTTAGCAATTTTTTTAGGTTATCATACACACTTCAAAAACTGCGCGCATAATTAGCATGAATTGTCATAAACAAAATTAAATTAGACATTTTCTTCATAATGCCTATATAACATTAACTTCTGATGAACTTTTGACGAGCTAGAGCGTGTTAAAACACGACTATGTTTGGGCTCTCTGTCTAAAACGGGATCTATTACATGAGTATGATATCTGATTAGAACGGCAATTGTTGCAGGATAACTTTACCCGGCATTTGTTCAGGATTCTCTTTATGCTGCAGGATTCTTTGACGTGCAAGTGCGACAAGTCCATTAGTGTGTGAAATTTCCGCCCTTCGAAAATCCGCGCACCTCAGTCGCAGTCAGACCCCCACTCTGGGTCAAGAAGGGTTAGCTGAACTTTTCTACTGAGGATCACGAAACATTACGACACTACTCCTCCAACTATGCAACCTGCTATTCTCTTTCCTTTTTTCATTAAAACAACAGTAATCGCGTGGGGTATTTGGAAAAATAGAGGAACATTTTTTATTATTATTGTGTGCTATTATTCTCGGCGATCGTATGCATGCAATTTGCTGGTTTATGTACACTTTAATGAAAAAATTTAAAAAATATCACCTTGTATAACATAAATAGTGGAATATTTTGTAAGGTATAGTCCCAAAAATTGCTTGGAGTATCTGAATACCCCCCCCCCACGATCATCAGTGTAACGTGTTAATTTTTTGATTGTTATGACTGATGCTGACGCACTGTAACTCAGCTCTTCCTATTGAGAGTCGCCTTTCCCATGGAATGACTGTGGTGGTAAACAATTTCTTTAGAATTCGATTACTGTGGAGGTTATTTCAGAAGCAATCGAAGTTTGCATGGACTATAAATTATGGTGGAAACAACACTACCTTCAGAGTATGAACTACCGCAGGAGATGTTTTGCGTAGGAAACGGAAGTATCTCCTCTCAGTAAACTCATCATCATTCAGAATAGCAAAAGCCTTTGCATATTGCAGTGTTAAGTCTTCTGGTAGAGCAAACACTGCGTGTATCTGTAAATAGCCCCAGTATACACGCACTCTGATCGTTTTTTTTTCTTTTTTAGCGCCACTGGCTTGTTAGATTTATTTTGTATTTCAAGTTGTTGTATTCTTGCAGTATAATTTTCTCACTCAATATTATTACATATGGTTAATAGAGATCTTTTAACTTTACAATTACGCTATAAAATTATTGATTTAAATCCTTTTAGGGAACACTAACCAACTTACTATAATTTACAGGTACATTTTTTTCAATTGGAATATTCTATTTCGATTTTGAAATAGTCTCCCTTTTGACGGGGATATCTTCTGTGCACATCAGCGATTTACAAAATAATTGATCATGGAGAAAACAATAACAACAAAAATTCTTTGAAAAAGCCGACCATATATTGGTGATCTTTGACAATGACCAGCCAATCCTTACTACCGAATTTTTATAAAGCGATGTTTTATGTCTTTTTATCATTATGCTAACGTTACGAAATAATTCTACGGTATAAACTTGAAGTTACATTTTCTCCATTCTTAATTTCCAGAAAACTTAGAACCACTAAGAGTAACCTGTGAAATAAAAAACCAAGTAAACTGTGAAATAAAATAGGATCAGTGGAATGTCGATAAAATAGGACACCAGCGTCGGTTACCAGTTGCCAGGGTCAATAATGGCTAACTACTGTTGGTGCTTATTAAGAGATAACTCTCTCCTAGAGCACAAAATGTCAATCGTCACAGCGTACATTTAAAAAAACGGAGAAGAAAATAGATTTCTTACATTGTTTGATATTTCACTATTCATTGTCAGTGTTATAATTTGACATATTTTGTAGTGTTTTATTCGTTGTGAAATATGGTTATTACCAAGAAATTACTAAACCACTGAATGTTTTCTGCATGGAACGATAACCGTACGTCATTCGAAAAGTTGGCAAGCATTATTGGATTTAGCATAAAAAAATGAGTCATGTTCAACCTTGTGCCACAGAAAAAATATTATCTCACAGGCCTGTGTTATTTAGAATTCTCGAACGCGTCAAGTACTGTTTGCCCCGTAAGAGTAGTATGTGTTTTCCTGGAGGTGGCGGTGTCCGTCGTTGGTGAATGGTGAGGTCGGTCGCCATCCTACACGTTGACTTGTGATGTTTCTCCTTCCAGGTACATTACCCAGCGGATAACTGTTCCAGCCAGGAGCTATCAGTGCTTCCGATTGGTCTCCCTTCATGTGTGATAATGTAGTGCATGTAAGGGTGTGTAAGAGGGGAGTAAAAGAATGTGGAAGAAAAGATGGCGCACTGTCCATTGCTCATTTGTTAGATTCTGCTCCAACATTCGGATCGTATCGATGGGAGGAACCACCGAAAAGCAGCCGACCGCTGAGATTCTCCTCCGTCAGACAGCGGCTTAATTCGACCTAGCTTTTTTTAACTAGTGTCTAAAAAACTCCACTGTCGGAAGATAAACATTAGAACCTCCTGGTCAGCGACGTCGCAAAGGTAAACGCAATGCTCTCTCTGACCTATCGCGGCCGGTGTATTAGGTTACAAGTCGCCATTTCGCAAGCGTTATTCTCTATGATCTCGGATACAGATTACTTCGTGTGAGGCACGATAAGGGGTAAGAGGCGGAAATAATTGTAACGCAACATCATCTCGTGCCGCGCCACATCTTAGTTCCCTGGTGTGCCGTTAGCGCTGCCCTCGGAGCCGATGGCTGTGTCCAACGTGCGGTGGGTCGCGGCGTGCGCCTCGGCCGGGGCGGAGGCGAGGCGGGCCGATTTGCCCCGGTGCCTCGGCCTGGCCCGCGTTGGCCGCGCGCCGCGGGGCGTCATCAACGCGACTTCCCGCGGGGCCTACACTCTGCCGCCACCGCCAGCGTCGCCTCCAGATGATAATGATATTTTACTCCATGCCCTTCCAAATGATCCTAATTATTTAGTTAATTATATATTTATGCCAGCGTCCGCTGCCCGCCCACAGTTCCAGCCATTGGGCACGACGAGGGTAATGGAGATGGAGAGGACTCGAACGGTAGTGGTGGTGGGAGGGTTGGTACCATGAATAATGCGCCCAAATGAGGAACCGATGATAGTGATAACGATGGTGACTGAGGTAAAGCAAAGAGTTGGGTAAGTGATGGCCATAACTATTCTTTACAGTTAACTTTAGCAACATGTTGAACAACTGCTATTGTGAATACTTTTTGATTCTGGATCATGAACGGTGATGTTACTGACGTTTCTGATATGAATGTCGATCCTACGACCAGCTATGATGAATTACTGGCGGAAATTCCCTTATCTGAAAAGCGTCGCTGAACAGAAGGTACTAGGGTTTGCGTCCCGACGGTGGCAGATATTACGCACTATATTGATTTTACGCTCTATATTGATTTTACGCACTATATTCTACGGCTTAGCGTCCGGATGCTCTGATCAATGGGTTTCCGTGGTTTCCTAAATAAACACCAGGCGACTGCCGGAGCAGTTCCTTACCAAACGTGCTCCAAACCGCGCGATCATTCCTTTCTCATCCTTAACCCCTCTTCTCCTCTAAAACACACGCAGTTACACTTACATGTTCTACACTATCTACCACGCATGAAGTAAACCACTCGGAAGCTTAGAAATGGCCCTGGTTGGGTAGCGCACCGCTGGCTGAGGTAAGAAAACCAGAGAGCCGGCGTGAAAGTCAGCGTAAGGATATAACATGCCGTACACATATTGACCATGATAATTGACGCTCCCGGGAACACACTATAAACAATAAATTAATAAATCAATCAATCGGTGTGCGTTGTGGAAACACTGCGTGAAGAAATAAAAGGATGTGAGAAAAAGACGGTTCCATTGCGTCCACCCACGCGTTGTCCACGTCTTCCACACGTCGGCGAGCGCGGGTCCACCTGCGTCGTCGCTGTGGCGTCGGTGGCGGCTGGCTTTGTGCTCGCCCTTTCCCCCAGCCCCCTCCCCCACTCTGGCTCCGTAATGAGTTCGGTGTAATTGGGGGAAAACACGCACCTTGGGAGAAAAGTAAGAGCATGATTGATGCGAAGAATATTTCAGCGAGAAGGAATTAGTCCGGCGCTGTGCGTTAAGTTCACATCATCAGAGTCTATTTGTCCCGGGTTCGTTTTTTTTAACCTTCTCCTGTCGAGGAGATTTTTCATTTTTATTTATCTAACGCTCCAACAAACAAATATTTAGTTTGGTAGAAATTACTGTAAATTGTTTTTGTTTTTTTCGGGCCACCGTTGATGCGAAGCGTCGCGCTTCTTGCGGTGCGGGCGCGGGGCCCGGGGCCTTGTGCCGCCGTGACTCTCGCCCTCCCGACTGCCCGGCCCCAGACTCCCCGCCCCCTGCCCACCCTAGCCACCAGCCCCCCCCCACCGATCTCCCGACTCCCCGGCCCTCCGACTCCCCGCTCCTCCATCTCCCCGCTCCCCCTGCTCCCCGACCCCCAGCCACCCTGTCCCAGAATCCCCACCGTTCGAATCCCTTTCCCCCGGCGCCTTGGACAACCCCCTGCTCACCCTAGTCACCAGACCCCCCCACCGATCTCCCGAAACTCCAACTCCCCGCTCCTCCATCTCCCCGCTCCCCCGGCTCGCCGACTCCCTGCCCCAGAATCCCCACCGTCCGTATCTTCGGCCCACGTCCCCCGGCGCCCTGGCCCCCGAATCCCCGGCCACCCGCTCCCCGCCTCCTCGGCCCCCCGGCATCCTTCTCGCCCGTAGATCCACTCGCCTCTCCGGCCCCGCGCCCACACGTCTTCCTCGCACGCTGCGTCTTCGCTGCTTCTGAAGCGATCGCGGTGAATGATGGGATCTTTAGCGCAAATAATGTCTGCCAGAAGACTGCGTCACCATATGAACTCGCACGAGTAGTCTCGGAACGTCGAAGAAGGGGTCGAATATGTCGGGAAGATTTTGTCTGATGTGCGAAACTGATGCAGTTCATATATTTTATGTATGAATATTTTCCTAGAGTATTAAACATCGTTGGAAATGTCTAGGAAAGATTTATGTATGTACGTTCGAAACTTGGCATTTGGGGTTGGATTAATCCGACTTTGCCAGCAAGCGGTGTTCCCAGGCCTGGGTCGCGTTTTTATTTATTATCCACGTCTGGGGGTAAGGGAGCCGTTGGCTAGCGTGAGTAACTATATTACTATATAATACCCATAACTATATTACCACATATATATTCCCATAGCTTATTTGGTCTGCCTGAGTTATTTTGTTCATACAGCTATAGAAACTGAGACAATTTGTATTAAAAAGCTACAGCTTCATTTTTGTCTCGGCCGGCAATCGAACTGGGGACCGCATCACAGAAAGAAATGATATATTGTTTTACATTTAAACACTATGTATTGTCTGTGAATATATATTACAATTAGCTAACTACGTAAATCAACAAGGTCGCTCACAGAGAACAATGACACGAAGAAGCAATTCAAATCTTATATTATGGGAGGCAGTTATATGAAAGAAGTAATAAGCGTATGATGCCACATTAATGTATGGAGAGTGAGTTAAAGAAAAATAATAAGAATTAATAAACACAAAAAATCTTCCAGTATTCCTGTGACTCGTTTGAGGTCATCATGCTGACTTTACTATCAGACTGTAATACACTGAAAAACGATGGAACCAAAATTGTTTCATCAGCCGCCTTTGAGTAATACTTTCTCACCCTTAAGAAGGTACTTCTCGCCCTAAGAAAAATAGATAGCTATGTGGTCGCGCCCCGAAAAACGGTGAATTTTTGCCTGAAAAACTCATGTTTTTTTGTTTGTTTAAATACATTAAAAAATACGTCATTAGAAACTGACGTGAGAGACCGAATCTTTTAGCATCACGTCCATGTTTATTTTCGTTTCTTGCTTCTTCCCGGCGCTGGCGATTTCTTTTGGCGCCCGCCGGGTGACGCCCGCACGCGTCTCGGCGGCGCCCGTCGCGCCGCTCGCCGCAAAGAAAACGCGTCGCGGAGGAGAGGACGCCGGGCGTCGCGGCGACCCTGGCAAGAAGCGAGGCGAGAGGCGACGCGCGGCGACGCGACACGACGCGCCCCAGGGCCCCCGCGATGACTCATCTTTCGATTCGTTTTCGAGGAAATGCTCGGCCTTTCATTGTGTTTCAATCTGCGAGCGGTAATGGATTCTGTTTACCTTGGCCGCCCGGGACAACGGACGGAGTTCATTGGTTTTGTGAATTAGAGGAGAAAATTGGACGAAATAGTTTCGCCGCAGGTCGGTGTGAAGAGGACTATCAGGTTGTGAGGCGATTACAGGAGGAGAGTTTTGCTTAGTAATTCATTCCTGTACATTCATTTGCGTAGAATTAATTAGCAAATTCCCCTCAGTAGTAATTAGTGAAGTTTTGTTTTTCTGAGCATTGCTTGGAAGCCAATGAATACTTCGAAAATGAAAATATCCTCAGATTTTATATAATCCTGCGTGATAACTAAACAGAGGTTTGTATTTTCTGCGTCGTGCAACAACAAAAATGAGCTACGATGATTCAATCCATGATGAGTTTTCAGCAGAAACCGTGTGTGATCCATAAGTAGGTGAAAACGATGCATGGGGTGGTAATGACCATTCGCACGGCGTTCGTAATTCGGCCCGCAGACGGATGCACTGCGATCTAGCCGCTGGTGGCCGCCGCCGCCGCCGCCCCCGGCGCTCTACAATCCTCCCTAATAGCCCCAGCAGGACGCGACGCGGCCGAAAGGAGTGGCGGGGGCGGGCGGGCCCGGGAGGACTTTCTGCCGACTTGCGGGACTTCCGCGGAGCATCCGTAGTTGTCAGCGCCTGGGGCCGGCGCCGGCCCCGCCCCCGGGCCCCGCCCCCGGGCCCGCCCCTGCGCCGCCCCCGCCAGAACTCGGGCGCCGGACAAATGCGGGCCATCAGACGTGCCGTGCCCCGCGCCGCCACCCGCGCGCCGCCCCATCCTTCCCCACCCCGCCCCACCCCGCCCCATCCCGCCCCACGCCGCCTCGCCTTTGTTCCATCGCGCTGTTTCTTATTGTATTCTTTTCACTGAGAAAGTGCTTACCATTTCTCTTTCTTTCATTTCGCTGCATTTCTTCATCACCTCGAGCGGGCCGCCTGCCCCCGATCCCCGGCCCCCCCCTCGCAGCCGGCCCAGAGAAATTACCTCACTTAGGCTAATCCTATTGTGAAGTTGTGACTCCATGCTTCTGCCGCAGCCAGCCGGCGCGAGAGCAGCTTTTATCGTAAATGAAAGGAAGCTCCGACTGGAGATGGATCGCCGAATCAATCTGCCGGCGGATGAGCGGCGCCGGCAATCCGCGCCCTTTCTCCCTGCCCTCCACCCCTCGCGGCTCTCCAGCCCCGCCCCGCCCCGCCCCTCCTTGGCCCGCCCCCAGGCTCGCACCCTGGGGAGGGTGCGAAATGCGCAGCGGACCTGTGGGCCCGAAGCTGTGGCACCCGGAGCTGAGGAAAGCAGCCTGCCGAACTCCTAATTAGCACATCAAAGTCTTGTTTTCTCGGATCTTCGGCTATGTTTCGGAAAATAGGTTAAGAAATGTAAGAATGCGAGTACATCATTTCTTTCGGTTGGTACATGAAAATCTTGCGCGTATGTTTGTATGTGTGTGGGTGTGTGTGTGAATGTTTGAACACATGAATGTTTACATCGTTTGGTCATATTTCTCAAATATCGTCAATTTTCTTTCATTTTTATGTCTTGTTACTCACTAGTAATATTATGAGTGTTCAATGTATTTTATAAGAAAATTTTCCATTCTCTTATGTGAAAGAACATTTCTTTTACAACACACGTGTGCAAACATACCTTATATTATATCGCGTTCTAAAGCAATGCCTTTCAATATTTTTACTTTGTTTTGTTTTGAGTTTCCGGTCGCTCACTGGTTGAAAAAAACTAATCTAGGGTTTTAGGCACAATACTCAAATACACAAATCTCAACGTCGTATTGCGGTAAAACAGACATAATTGTATGTTGAAGCTTTCGCACAGAAATATTACAATATAATTTTATGAAATACATCCTTTATGAAAAACATGGTTTTACGATTAATTTTTGGCCAATGCGGTCGAATAAATTTATCTTGAGAACATTTCTTATTCTCGTAGTTCACTTGAAAAGAATTTCTAGAACGCATTAACAAGTATACATTGGTAATTACACGTGAAATCGGTAAAAAAAGAATGACCCTTTCCGATTGGTCAAAAAATTGTTTGACTTGTTCAATGTGATAAAAATACTCTAGAAGCATTATATTAAATGCGTATGTTTGACCTTTGACCCTGTTTATATATAATCAAAATTGCCGAGCAATTTCGACGATGTTCAGAATAATTGAAATCTCACATGAAAATCGTACATAATTCAAAGAGTAGGTTTTTTTTTGCATTGAAACTCTATCATTCGCATTGTATATCCAATGTTTTACTCTCGAATTCAAAAGTGCATTTTTTAAAACCTAAATTCCCAAAATACCTAACTTTAGATTTTCGAGTTTGTTGGCCCTAAAAAGTCTTCCACCTTTTGATTTTCCCACAAAAAAAATAATCAGCGTGTTACACAGAATATTTCAAAAGTTACGAGATTACATTCGACAGATCTGATGATGATTATGACAGCTCTTATAATTAAAAAAAGGACAAGCATGGGTTCACAATGAGATAGTGGGCATAATTTAATTATCAAAACGTATTTACAAGTCTTAATTTGATAATTGTAAAAAATCCCTTTTGCCAGTAAAGATGTATAGAAAGTACTATTTTGGACAGCTTCAGGTTTCCATACTTTCCATACTTCAAGTTCACATACTTTAAAGACAATCGAACTCATACTATATTTATAAGCCCATTCCCTTGAATTAAAAATTACAGAAAACAACGTTTTCTCCTGGGAATTGAACCCCAGACTTCTGTTGCTAATCCAGAACGCTACGCACTCGGCAACTGAGCCGATTGGTTCAGACGGGCTAAGAGTAAATATAAAAATAAAACCACGTGTTATAGTGAAAATCTATGTCATATAATGAAACAAACTTTTCTCTATTCTAACAAAACATTTTAAGAAGCAATTTATAGATGTTTTTAAGAAAACCTTGTTTACGTGATTTTTGAAAAAGTTCACAATTTCACTACACATTTCGCAAAACATTCTATCTTCACACATGTGTACATGACAATACTTAAAGAACTAATTTGGAACGACGGATTTCGTTTAAAAATATCTTCAATAGACGTTGAGGGACTCCGAAAATAGCAGGAGAGCTCAAAAACTAAATAACGAGCACAGGAGCATAAAATATTAAAATTGCCAATTTACAAGGTCTAACAGAGAACTAATGACTTCACTTTGCTCATTCATCATATGCTCATGATTTGACTGAATAATTTCATGTTAAATGCTTCTTCTTTATTGCTGGTAAGGGAAAGTACCCAAACCCGGGTCTAGTTCCAAATGCGAGCTCCTTGATTTGCTGCTCTGTAGTATGCTCTTGCCTATTGGAAACGTACTAATATTATCGTGTTTTAAAAGACTGTCTAGTCAAGCGGTAGTGTCTTGATTTTCACTTGTTGCCGGACATTTGGTCATTATTGCGAACAGTGAAAAGCAAAGTTTTTTCAAGTGCTTATTCTCAGTTGCATGATCTCGATACTTCACCAATACGTCTTCTAACCATTACATTACTTTGAAGGGGACATTACAAGCTATTGATGTTGTATAAAATAATTTAGTTTACTTGCCTTGTGTAAAATTTTTATTGGCATTTGGAATATTAACACGCTGAGGCCTAACCCGAGCCCCCCAAAGTTTCCTAATGAGGACCTACAATTTTTCGTCTTGTAAACTAAAAATAATTAAGGTTTCTGGCACTCCTTATACCTTAGGAGGCAAATAAAAATCAAGAGCCTACTCTAAAGCTTATCAGTTCAAGAGGTCAGGTAGAAGAAAGAGATCAAGAGACAAATTCAGAATTTAATCCCAAAGAAGTCAAAAAGAGAGATATTTGAGAGAATTCTGAAGTTAAACAAAGAGCAAAAGGAAGATTCCCCCTTCGGCGAGGAATCGAATGTCATGTCCTCTGGGTCTTCCGAATTGGAAGTTCTATCAGGAAAGTTCTATCATATATATTTTCCCTCCCAGCAGAGTGGATGTTTTGGTGTGTAAACGTTTTAGAGGGCTGTATGAGAACTATGGGTGATGTGCTTAATGTGTTCACTCTGGGCTCATGCAGGATGTGCGGGAGAGGAAATAATGCTTATATATGTGTGTGCTTTTTGTCGCATTTGAATATATAGACTATGTGCAAGAGATACAAGACATTGTCTTATGTATGAAGTGTTACACTTGTAGTTTTGCACAATTATACTGAGTTTAATATATTTGTAGTTATTTATTTTATATTTACCTATTTCTTAAAACGTTTTCGGGGAGCTCACATTAGGAAACTTTTTTTAAAATATCCACAAAATGTAATGTTTCGAAAATGTTATTTCATTCTTAATCTACTTGGCCAATAATTATAAGTAGTATATAACATGTGTATAACTAAGTAAGACATGCATTGCATATATTTTTATTTAATTGCGCATGAAATTGGATTTAAAAATATTCGAAAACAAAATTGGGACCATGGGAACCAGAGTTTGGGTACTTTCCTCTATAAATTTAAGACTTTCTTGTGAGCTACCTGTCCCATGAATATGTCTGCGAATAGTTCTGTAATCCAACATTGTTGATCATTATTGTCAAATCTTAGTCTTCTACGTTTTCTCTGTTTACTTGGAATTTTCTGCCTTCTCGAAGAAATGATTCTCAATTTCTCCTACAGTTGCGACTCTTTGTCACTGATACAGAATCCTCAATTTTATCATTCTTCTTATTGTGAAGAGATATTGAAAGGATTTTTTTTATTTTAACTCGTTTTTTAACGACAGTGGTCATCAACGACCTCTATATAAATTTAAGATTATATTACATATTTACATTACATATGTAAACTTATATTTTGATGAATATTAGAGAAATATTGTCCGTATGTGTCATTAATACACTCAGTCATCGGTTATTAATACATTTACATTTGACATTAAACATTTACTTTACACATAAACTTATATTTTTGTTTATATTAGGGAAATATTGTCTGTATGTGTCATTAATACTACATTCAATTAGTCATCAGTCATTAATGCATTTACATTTATATTACATATTTACATCTGACACACAAATTTATATTTAATTTACATTATGGATATATTGTCTGTATATACCATTAATACATTCAGTTAGAAAAGAAATATTTAATTTATAAGCAATATGAAATAATTTCGTTTATGTTTATTTCAATAACATTGATTTTTGTTCTCTGACGTAAGCCTCATTCTACTTTTGAAATACTTTATACATTTCCGATAATATATAGCACATATTATGATGACAAAGCAATATCTCGTAATACATTTCAGCTCACATACATTAATGAATTGAGCAACATACGTTAATGAATTTAGCGAAGATTGTCATGACAACACAAACAGGATAAATGAAAGGGATATTGTGTTAAGATGCATATTTACCATTTATCGGTACTTCCAGTTTTGCTAAGATGTCCCTGAGGGTTTTAATCTGATCATCAAGTTAAAGTTTATAACTTCGTATTGCATTTAAAAGGAGACGTTTGTAATCAGAAAATTAGAGTTAAAACAGTTATTCAGGAAGAGCAATTATTACATCTTCGTATTTTAAACTCTTTAAATGTGCTTTAAAATTTTAATTAGAATTAATTGAATAGCTTTAAATCGGTTCAATATAGTTTCAGAGTACAGCATTTTTTATATTTGTGTTGTGTCATAATGGTTTATTACGGTTTATCAATATGGCTCAATTCATTGCAAAATATGGATTTGTTTCTTTACTTTAAAATTGGTAGTTTCGCAAAAAAAATTGCCCGTGTAAATAAAAAATAAATTCTAATCAGAATATTTTATGAATTTTTGAAAAATGTTCCTGGTAATATTTCATGAACGAGATTACCTATTACCCTTTTCCTTGAAAACTGTTGCTTTCTCCTTGTGTGTTTGTTTTATTCCAAATTTTGTAGCTCTAATTAAAATTATAGTGAAGCTAAGATAACTTCATTAGCGGAGATTTTGTGGAATGCCGGTTGAAAATGATCCTGAGGCAACCAGCATGTAGCACATACTGTTCAGTAATTTCAATGCGACAAAATAATACAGCGTGGTCAAAATAACAGGTACTCTTACTCATTATTTCAATATATTCAATTTGAACAGATATATTTGGTTGTCACAAGAGCTTGATTTTTCGGGAAGCTAAAGGAAGGGTAGCTCCCTAACACTTTCCAGTTAAGAAGCATTTAAAAACATAATATACTCGATTAGATAAATTTATTACACAAAATAATTGTCATATAACATATAAGATATTACGTATCGTTATGTAGGCAATTCGAGCTCCCATCCTTATTTTGTTACAGATAAACTCTGGTTATCACAACGAATCTCTTACCAACAGGCCTTGTCGGGAGTTGGAAGACAATCGAAAAGTGTTCAGTAATAAAATGGTTGGGTTGTCGCAACACATCTTTTCGACCTATTTTATAGTTACAATTAAGTGCCACTCTCAGTACTGAACATTCACGACGCTCAAACCAGTAAGTCGTGTATTATCCTTGTCAGGCATCCACAATGATTTTGCGTTGCCTTTCATTGTTTGCGAGGTGATAATGGGGGATGGATTATGATTGACGAATGGCATGGAAGGGACGATGTTTTAATGGGAAACGTGATTGTGGGAAACCAAACACTCAACGACCACATGGCAAAGAAGACACTTTGCCTTGCATGGGATACGAAGCTGCAGCCTTCGGCACCGCACATGTATTGCCATCAACGCACCTAGCTTATCTGTCCTGCCAGAGCATTTCTTTCGGCACACACCTACGGAAACTGAAACGATTTGAATTAGAAAGATGGCCTTCATTTTCTTGCCCCGGCCTGGAATCGAACCCGGGACAGAAAGCTAGCACGCTGCCCATGAGTCACTCGAGTGACTTATTGCATAAAATTAAGTTTGCACAGTTACTACAAAATTTATTCATTCATAAATTTAAGCTGTCGGTAGCCTGGCGAAAGTGTTGTGGACGTCTAGACAGGTATTGAGTTCAGATCTCTCATACTAGAACGCGAAGCTTGTAACCCAGATGGCCCTAGTCAGTAATCCTCGATGGAAGGCTGTACGCCGCAGCACTAGTTTGTGCTTCGATCGTAGATGATGTGAAAAGACCGTTTCACGAAGATGCTCTTGGTATATGTTACGCGTCCTCTGGAAGGAAGAATTTCTCACACATATGTACTTGTTTTTCATACTTCAGTAAATATTTTGTCTTAGATTCAGTAGTTTGGCTACAGGAATTTACATCAGCATCTACTTAATCATTCTCCACAGTAAAATTATTGCAAGAAAGTTGAGAAGTCGCCTTCTAAAGACGTTCAAAACGGACGTTAAGGAATTGTGGCGTCATCGTGGAGTCAACTATCAACCAAGTATCAGACATGGGAGTACAGACATTAGAAAAATCAGCAAGTAAAATGCTTTCGTCGTTATTTTCATCCAAATTTCTCCATGCGAATTGTTACAATTGATAATGAAAAGCAGTGATTTAAATATAACATGTTTAAAATGTTATTAGGTTACAAATTATAATATAACTTCACAATAGGAGAGATACTGCTAAGTTCATACTTCGCAATAAATCGCCGGCCAATTAATTTATTACAATTACACGTTATGCCAAAACTGAAGCGTTTTCGTAAATTGTATTGGGTATGATGTGGAAAATTATATGAAAGGCAGTTCATCTTACGCCTCATGTATAACTCGTAAATACGATTCGCACATGTGTATAGGTGTGGAATTATTAGCAATTCTTTCAACCTACGAGGAATCTACAATAGATTTATCCGCACGGTGAGGCAGTAGGAACATGTTACAATACATGCGTCATACTGTTATGAAAGGAACCAATTGAGTTTACAGAGTCGGCTCGTCGTGAAATGTGAACCACACAGGCTTTGCAAAACACAACAAAAGAAATGAAACGAAACTAAACTTCGCTGCGAGCTATAAAAGGAGAGGCGAGGAAAAAGTAGCTATTTTCGTTATTTTGCGGCGAGGTGGCGACGGAGATGTGGCGGCGAAGGAGCGCAGCGGGGCGGGGCGGGGCGGGGCGGGGCGGGGCGGGGCGGGGCGGGGCGCGGCGCGGGGAGGGTCGGAACGATGCGGAGAGGTGCGGAGCGGTGTCGAGGAGAACGGCGGCGCGCGGGACGGGGCCGCGGGGCGTGTTCGTAGAAGGGGAGCGGGCTGACGGCGGCCGGTGATGAGCGGGGCGGGCGGAGGGGGCGGAGGAGTGGCGAGACACCGAGCGAAGGAGATCGGAGACAAACAGGACGCAGAGGTGAGGGAGGAGCGGGGAGGCGCGGCGCGGAGCGGGCGTGAGCCGAGTGCGGCGGGGAAGAGAGGCAGGGCAGCGAAGAGGCGGGGCGTCTGGCGGCGTGTCTGCGGGCGAGCGGCCTCCCCGCTGGCGGAGAAGGCCTGAGCGATCCGGCGCGGCGGCGGCGGCAGTGAAGAAGGCGGCGCGGGCGGTGCAGGCCGGCGCGGCGCGGGCGGCGGGCGACGGTCAGCCTCTCCGAAGTGTCCCCCCTCGTTACTGTCGCAAGGGTCTCTGGAAGAGTTGTAGCCCGCATTACCGAGCTGCGCGTCTTCGTGAGGCGGCTCTTCCTCCGCCTCCGCCGCCACCACCACCACCGCCGCCGTCCCGCCGCCGCGCCGCGCGCCGCCCCCCGCCACCGCCTCCGACGCCGAGACGCTCGCCATAATTCATATCTCTCTCGCGGGAAAAACGCGCGACCCGGGCCAATGTCTCAATAATAAGATGTGTTTTTCCCCGCGCCGGGCGGCACGACAACCGACCATCAGCGGCGGTGGCCAGGTGCCGGTCCAGCAGCGGCGCGGGAGGGGGCGGGGTGGATGGCGGCGGCGGCGGCGGCGGCGGACGACGCAGCGTTGCGCCCTGCACGCTAGCGCGCTCGTTAGCGGCGTGGCGGCCGGTGGTTCGCACGCTACCCGCGCGCGCTCGCCCGCCCCGTGACTGCCCGCCGCCCGCCCGCCCACCCGCCCGCCGCCTGCCCGTTGGCCTCGGATGCTGCGCGATGGACGCCACGTATGCTCCGCGGTGGCCCTCACCGGCCTTTGTTGTCGGGTTTCAGTTTCAAGGGTTTTGAACGATGCATTTCTAACAGAATGTTCATTCGATTAGATATATAGCATCGGTTGAGAGTAAAATGTATCACTCATCGAATTCGACAGATGGCTGCAGTTTAATTTCTGTCCGACCTACGAGTTATTTGGTGGTGACTTTGTGATACCTTAATCATTAGAATAAAGTACAGTTTGTCCTTGGACGCCTAATTATTATTTTGGTGTACAACTTCAGGAAATTCTGACGTGTGCAGTAACTGATCACGTATGGAAGGTGAATTTTTAAGGAAAATTTATGACGAGTATCTGCTCTTGTGCCCATATGACGTTTCTAGCGGTTAATGTTGGTTTCATGTGCATATATATGTGTACTATAATATTTTAGGTATTTATTTTTTCATCTCTAAGAAACCCGCTAGTAAATAGACCAGGCATATACTTGTAGAAACATAGCAGATTTAGTATTTCAACAGTTTCGTGACATAGGGATTTAAAACTTCTTAACGTTTTTCGAACTGTTACCTGATAATTATTATTCGATGCTTCTGTAAATCGGTTATTCTTTCGAGTATTTATATGCAGAGCATAAAATGGAAGTGGGTATTCATTTCAATCTTATGCCCTGCATAAGATTCACGGTTATTTATGTTATTAGTAAAAAAAGAATGATCTTCCTCCATGCTACAGAATTAAGTATACAGATAATTTAGAAAATTGTTTTTATTTATTTCTATACCGTTCAGAAAATGACTGTGTTTAAAATATTGTTGTATATAAAATAATAGACAAATTAGACAAAAAGTTTATGTGTAACTTATTCACATAATATGAAAGCAATTACAAATTATTGTTTTCTCCCCTAACTATTTTGACATGCACAAATTCTTCTGTATGTATTCTTTCCCCCTACATACAACGCCTGAATTTGTGGAGTAAGAAACGTTCGTTAAGAACAATCCGATGCAGTGTACACTCACTTACAAGCTACAATATAGTGTTGTATGATTTGCATGAGCAATATAAAACATTTTACATCCAAATATCTCACATCACAAATTTTACGCAAACTTTCAGAAGGTTCTAATGCGATTAAAAGGATTTTGGGAATGCGCAAGGTTTTATACAAAGTATTTATAATTTTAATTAGAAGTATACATTTTCTGCAAATAAGGGCTGAGTCGAAGACAGTGAGCGATTTCATTATATTTACGCAATTGTCTTAATTAGAAATAAAATTTAGTTAAAAGCAAAATAAAACTATGAGAGAAATGGCATAAAATATTGGTGAATATTTATGAAATACTCAGAAACAAGGCGCTAGTCACGTCCTAATTTATTCACATAGTAAATTTAGTCCATACTAAGCGCTCTCCATATTTTCCACAAAGTATAACTTGTGGCAGTTATCTTATAAACATTGCGCAACCGTACACACCGAGTTGTGGCCAAGATACATGCTCTATATATCTGTCTTCAAATGAAGATCTTCAGTTATATGACAGGAAAGAGATTGAAGCGGTAAAGACTAGTGATAATACTCCTATGGCCCAGTGAATGATTACAGATCCAAATTTTTCAGTAGTAATTTCATTTATTCCTAGGAATTAAAATAATTATCTCGTCACCTTTTTCGAATTACAAGAACTAATGAGCAGCAGTCTAGTCTTATCATTCGCGTCCTACTCTCTTACATATAGCATAGCATCTATCAATGGACATTTACGTCTTATTTATCAATGTTGTGGATTAATTTCATGCATTTTATTAAACCGTGAACTTTGAAAGAAATAATGAAACATCAGATTCAAGAAATACGTATAATGAGTATTTAACTCCTATTATTTACGAAAAAGAATTCTATAAAAGAAGAGGAAAGACCGTGTGTGCAATAAAATTAAGGGAAAATATTAATTAGATTGAGATAACAATTTAATAGGTATTCATGTTGTAATTTAAGTTATTCATTTTGTATGTTAATGAGTGAATGGGTACTAATGGCGCAATACTATATAATTAATAAAAGGAACATTGTTTCAATACAGGAAAATAATTAGGTTTTTTGTTTAATTATTTCCAATCTTAAAGCTAATTCGAAAATTTGCTATTATTCATTTTTGGATGAATATGACACCCTGGTGTAAGAAAGGTAGCCTCGGTTTCTCTTCGAATTCGCGTTATTGTTAAGGCGATCCAATTGCTTGAAATTCCTGAAAATGATTTTCGAAAATTTGTTGGTCTTATGATCATATAAAGGGATATGTTTTAACTACTATTTTTGACAGAAATATGATGTTTGCAAACCTACGTTTACGTGCACACCGTTTCATAACAAACCAAGAACGGCTTCAAAACTATTTGAGAAGGGTCAGTTGTATTAAACTAAGAGAAACATTTTTTAATATTAAAAAATTGATTAATGGATATATTTTATTATTAATATTCAAAAAAATATCAACTCAATGCATAAGCTGCAGTTACATATATAAACAAATAAAGAATATAAAGAACTGTACAATGAAAACTTGTTCCCAAAGCCTCGAAATTTTAAAGATATTTTTACTTTTTCTGGAGAAAAAACAATATTGAAGCAAACATTTAAATCATTATATTTCTAATATAACGTATTAAAATTATATATACACACACAAATTTGACTCACCGTTGTAAGGAACATAGCAACTATAGTACTGAATAATTATTCAGGAAGACTTGCAAGAAGCAACTGGTAATAACCCGAGGAAGATCTGCAACTTATTATTTCAACTTTCTTCAAGAAATTTAGAAAACTTCTGGGAAAACATGAATTGAAAGAAAATGTTTTATTTAAATGATTTTTTCTTCTGTTTGAGGACTAGAGGGTTATGTGTGTTTATCATTTACATGAAAAATGTTATTCTCTGTATGTAGAACTGTATCTTTTGTCTTGATGATATAGTTTAAACGTAATTAAATATTACTTTAAATATAAATGTTTTAAGAGAATTTAATTAATCAGATGTATTTGTAATAATGTTCTTGCATGTATTGCAGTACTGCATGGGCTGGGGAATTATAAAAAATTACGTAGACAAATGCTGTGTTCTCTTTTTCGAATTGCTGTGTTCCGAATTCTCTTTTTCGATTCCAGGGCCCCAACAATACGTTTTTGAATAAAATTCTGTAAAAGTGCGTAGTGTTTATATTTGTAAATGTATAGATATACAACATTAAGTGGTTAATTTGAGAATTCAAATGTAATGTAACTACATTCTGTGAATTGAGAATTCTATTGTAATTTGTGGGATAACTGAACTTGGCAGGCCATTCAAGTGTATTTTATTACATACAATATGTTTTATTGTAATGTATTATATTATTAACTATGTAAAAGCATCAAAAGAGTGAATAAAATGTAAACGAATTTATAGAACATGGGTGAAAGCAATGTAATTTTACTTGACCAAGATAATTCCCACAAGGGTGCAGGGAAAGGAAAAAGACAAGGGAATTTTGGCGCGAGAGTGTTCTGGAAATCCGTGGTGTCGATCGGCGTGGGCCGGGCGAGCGCCCGCGCCAAGTGGCCGCCGAAGGGGGTGGCGCGCCGAGTGCTCTGGAGGGGGGAGGGAGGTGCCGTGTCTTGCGCGAGAGGAGGGGGGGTTGCGCGGCGGCGGCGGCTGCAGCACACCGCATGAGTGATGAGGACGAGGACCAGGAGACAAAGAAAAGGGCGGGATGGGGATGGAATGAGTCAAAGAATGATCATTAGATATTGACGAGGACAAAGTTATTGAAGGGTAATGCTAAAGAAGAAGAAGAAAATAGAGATAATTAAAAAGTTACAAAGAGTGTGTAAGAAAGCTGTTCTTTATGTACGGACACATGTTGGAAAGGAAAGACATTTTTTAAAAAATGGGTCGTCATAATTGCAATATGTGTAATACGGCGTAAACTGAGAGATGCGAAGAGAAGTTAATTAAAAAAGTATTGGAGACAAGACAAATCAAGAAGTAATGAAGGACGGAAGAAAGACCGAACTCAAAACGAGGAAGACCGTAAATGACTGTTTCCGTAGAGTGATAGCGAATACTCGCTGAAAAGAGAAGGGAGGAGAAACTTGAAGCACAAAGTAAGTAAATCTACGTAAAAGAGCCCTTCAGAGAAGAGGCGTGCGAAGTAGTTGCGATGTGACGCACGCGTGCTGCCTGGGCGAGGCGCGCGGGCGAGAGCGCTGCGAACGGCAGCAGCAGCAGTAACGGCGGAGGGCAGCGCTGGCGGCGCGAAGTCCGAGGGGCGCCGCGCCGTCACTGGGGCGACGTGAACGCGCGGTCGCCCCTCCGTGTCGCCCTATCGCCCCTCGGGTCGGCCAGCGGCGACTCGCCCGACTGCCCGTCTTTGCGGGCCCGCGCCGGCTTAGCCGTGATTGACAATCCGTGATCCAATTGGAGCGTGTCCCTTCTCCCCGGACACCATCCGACAGTCTCGTATGAATGTTTACTACCGAGTTGCATGTGTTTTTTTATTCAACACGCAAAAAGGACAAATAATAATTCCATAATGTGGCAATGGGCCAGACGGCGGACCGGCCGCCGAGGGAGCGCCGCGTGGGAGGGTGAGCGAGTGGGCGGGTGCAGCGGGCAAATGGTGTGGCTGTCATTTGGCGCGGATTTTTTCCCCCCTTGTGCGTTGGTCGCTTGCCGCCCGCTCCCCAGGTGCGTGGATTACGCTTAGGGCCGCCTCCCCGACGCGACACTGCGGGCGGCCACGCCAGCCACACCCACCGCTCCTCGCCACGACCCGCTCCTCTCTGCTCCACCCCGCCCAGACCCTCCCCGCCCCACCCCGCGTCGCCCCGCTTCGACGTGATCCCTCACGCTTCTCCCCGATCCGCGTTGCCCTGCCCCACCACGTTCCCTCTTTCGTGCCCCTCTCTGCCACGCCCGGCTCCTCCCCGCCCAGCTCCTCCCCGCCCAGCTCCTCCCCGCCCAGCTCCTCCCCGCCCAGCTCCTCCCCGCCCAGTTCCTCCCCTCCCCGCCCCGCTCCACCCTGCTCCCCCATGCTCGTCCTCGCTTCTTCCCGCCACGGCACTCCCTGCCCCGCTTCTCACCGCTCCGTCTTGCTCCGCCGTGCTCCTCCGTCTCCGCCCCGCCTCGCCCTAACTTACCCCGCTCCGCTCGCTCCCCCAAAGCCGCCTGTTCTCCTCGCCGTTTCAGCGCCATGCTCTGGATGCGAGCGGCTGCGTTCTGCGCGCTATTTGCATGGGAGAACAATCGCAGCGCTCGTGGGAGGAGCCGATCCGCCCTCGCCGCCGCCGCAGGAGTCTTTGTGATCCGCGGGCAAATTGCCCTCGGAATGCGGCGCAGGTGGCCTCGACATGCGGAGATGCAGGTGCTGCATTGGCGAATTCATGAGCTGCAAGTGATACTTGCGCGATCGGCGAAACTGTTTCTCTTCCTGCACGGAACACTGCCGCGGCTTTCAGCGCTCCATTTCCATTTAGGATAATTTGTACTTGGTTAGTTTCTTAAAGCTAGGGATTAGTTTAAAACGCCAACACCTAGGTTGTTTTGCTGGATATTCTTTTCATTCCACCCATTACTATGATACTCTAAATAATGATGTGACTATTAAAAATAACTTAATATTCTGTATTATATTCTTATTATATTCCCATTTCAATTTTTAAAAATTAATTTGTTTATTACGAGAGTCATCAGGAAATATTTCATACTTCCCATCGAAATACACCACGAGTATTTGTGGTGGAAACATTGCAGAACTATTGTAACTCGTGGTTTGTATTATAAAATAATAACAGTTATGTGAAAAGGGTCTATGGGATGATGGAGTAAAAATGTCATTTGAAACTTTCAATTTCAATGTTTGAATTCATACTTCGTTTCTTTCTTGTTCTACATAATTTCCGTTGTACTGGGAAATAAAAATTACGATTCATTATGATTGATGAATATGATTAATTCATTGTGAAATTAAAGGCAATAGTAATCAAGTTTATTTAATAAAGTTTAGATCAATTATTTGGAAAAATCATAGTGCGTGTAAAGCGTTCACATTCAAAACTCTTTTCCCCGCTGTGCGCCCAGATGGGGAGAGGTCAGGGGGGCCGTGGCGGGCCTCAAAAGATTTTTAAAGCGGTCCCGAAGTCTTACGTTATAATAAAACATTTTATCTTCTTACTGTATTCCAATTCTGATTTTCTCTTTGAAACCTGAACAGTTTGGGAAATCGTTATACGATCTTTAGACAAGAGGCTCTCCAAGCAATCTGTCAACTGTGAAAAGGGTTTAATATAAAATCAATTGTATTGATTATTATATAGAGTTATACTTTCATTGTCATTGTAGTGTATTTATTTATTTACTTGCAAATACTGTATATAAATATTAAAGTTCAAAGGCCCAGAAAAAGATGTGAAATAAAGAAATAAGGCAAAACACACAACACATATTAACAAATCAAGAAAATTAAAATATTTTATATATTTTCTAACGGAAATGTCCATTGTGATAGTCTGAGCTTCCAAATAACTTGACTAAACAACAAAATTTGTTATAAAATATATTTAGTATATTTTCATTGTATTTTTTAAAAAACTTTATTAGACTTCAAGTTCAATGGTTGCTTTTGTTACAAAAATTACTTTATAATAATTAATGTGCCTTTCCTGTAAATGTTTATAATAAAACCATCATATTTGGTAGATTTTGGTGAAACTTCGTGTACCTATCTCAAAACATTTCTCTGTTTATAGATAAAAATTGTCACATTATAGAATTTTCGAAACGAAAGTATTTTTTGCAACAAAAAATTCAGTCGAATGGCAGAAGTTCCTAAAGAAATCCATGCAAAATTTGAAGTTAATACTTAAACTTCTAAAGTCTATTTTCTCTTTGAATATTTTTGTCATTTTTTGAAGAATGTCATCTTTGAAATATGGCTTCGGCCTTGCGACATGTAAATCAATAGACGGCCGTGAAAATGGCAGGTGTTATCCTGACATCTGACGAGAAAATGGAAACCTGTAATACCTAAAGGGAAGAGAGTTGCTTAGAGAACATTGTAGTATTCTGAACTTGAAAAACTCAAAATTGTGGCTTACGACTCTCTCTGACCCCTTCAATTATTATGGACACCTTTTCCTCCATCATATACGGTGAAATGGATATTTCTGCGGTAAATCTCAATTTTCAGGGAAGATACATTAAAAACCAGTATTCATGAATATGTAAGAGTTATGGCCGGTTAGGTTAGAGGTATGCATGAAACTCCAAAAGACATAAAAGATACTACCTTAATGAAGTTGTAAAGTCATAATGTGAAGTTAGATTCTCTAATAGTGATATATGAGTCAGTAATTTATTTTCATAGATTTCATGGAATTGGTATTCATTAGGTAGTGCAGTCCTTTGATAAATTAATAGTATTGTGTATTTATATATTTGCTTTGATTGTTATTGATATGTATATGTGCTACTTTGGCTGTTTATCGCACCCAAGGCGTCATTTTATTTTATTGTACCAATAGACATGCATTGTATTTCGTCCTTCCGTGGCGCCTTTTACTCCATCATTCCAATTCACTCTTGGTCAAGCTATTTTCTGGTCTTGCTGCCGTCCATTTATAACACCTTTTGCAACAGTTTTCAGAATCCATCTTTTCTAAAAGAGCGTATCATAACTATTCATTTCATTTAAACATCCATATATATTCAATCGCTTTTTAATAGCCTGTATTTTTAGATCGTGTGACTCTATAACATCTCCAGAAACCATCTTCAGCCCAATTTATTTTCTTTGTTAGAGCTTACATTATTAAGCAAACTTGAGACCCCCCCCCCCCCACACACACACACATATTCATTTATTGCACCAAAACCACTCCCCAAGAGTTTCCTTTCATATTGATTTACCAATAAAGAAACACTTAGACACGCTTAGGCGTAACATAAGACATGTTTTATGATAATAATAATAATAATAATAATAATAATAATAATAATAATAATAATAATGAATCAACATCGTTCATTTTGTATACGAGTTGTTTTATAAAAGGAATATTTGAAAATGAATTATTGCGAAATTAATTTCTTATTAGAACTAATTTCATGTCTAAAACACTCAAATTTGAAACATGAAATATTTGAATTAAATAATCAGAAATTCACCGATATCTTTAATTTGAATTGTGTATTCATGACAATTATCATAAATGATATTTTCACATTAATATCACTTGTGTGATCCTGTGTTTAGATTAAATGCAGAAATTTAGTTTACATTTTCTTCATTTGCAAGTCTGTGATCAGGCAATACATTCGAAGCCCATCGCATCCAAGTCAAGACCTTTCGATTACATCAGCTGTTCCTCTACGCATGGACGTATGTCTAATGTTTACATTTTGTCTTCTAGCTGTTTACAAAAAAACGATAGTTTACAAGACCAGCCATAATCGGATTTGGCGTTCTGTTAAGTGTTTTATAAAAGAGTGAAAAATGATAAGCTGTAAAATAAAACAGACTAGAGAAATGTCAATACCTAATATCGAAAACAAGACACCAGTCAAAGAGTGTAAACAATTACATTCGAATTGAATGTTTGTAATAGTAATAATAATAACAATAATAATAATAATAATTTATATCATATTCAGATAATCAATTAAGTATCATTACGAAAACTTTGAATATTTATTCTTGTCAGTCAGTTCGATGTACACGAAATCGAATTTTAAAGAATCAATGGCTTACAAGTATGCTGATGCTTTTCGCCACATTATCCCTTCTTGCTCTACCTAATAACTTTAATGTTAACTTCTATGAGACAGTACAAACTTGTGGAGGTGTATTACATTGAGTCTGTATGCACTCAGGAACACTCTTTACATGGCTCAAGCAGATCTGACCCTGCCAGTAGGTCCTGAGTCTTGAAGAACGAGAAACGGGCCGGGGCAGGATAAGAGAGCTTTAAGAGCCTTAGAAGAGGCTTCATTCTCTCATTTGACTCTGGGCCCCTCTACCGCGCGCCGCGGGCCCATCCCAGCCCAGCCCAGCGCTGCCTAGCCGCGTCCACTTGCCAAGGCGTTTCCTCTGCGATAAGGCATGATGCACGGCGGAGCAGCGACCCCGGGGCCGGCGGCCGCGGCGGCGTAGGAGAGGGTGACGATGCGGCCCAGGCAAGGGCGGGGGGGGGGGGGGCGAGGGCGGTTGCGGCTGCTCTGCCGGGTCAGCGCCAGCCGCCCTCGACCGCCCTCCGTCGCCCTGCCACCCGCCGCGCCTCCGCCGCCGCCGGTTCGCCCTGCCTGCCTGCCTGCCTGCCTGCCTGAGCCGTATCGCCCCTCAGGGAAAAGTTGTCACTTGTTTGCGGGAGTTCAATATCAGAGCATGAGCGGCCTACGTCAGCGGGTCAGCGCGGGGCGCGGACGTGTGAGCCCAACTGGCCGAAAAGGCGACGCGATGGGATGACGTGGGAGAGCTCGAGGACGTGTTCGGAAACGGTGAGGATATTGGTTCGATGTCTGCGCGGAGGTGGCGACGATGCCCATACGAGTACGGGGATGACGCAGTGGTGTTGGGTGGAATGGCAGAAACAAAGTTTCTAATGACGTCAATACTATTGGCTATTCAACCAGCTGGCAAAGTAGCAAAGAAGCCCAAACAACGTCAATAGGTTCCGCGTGAGTGGCGTCGCAGTGGCGAGGAGCACGAAGGACGATGACAGTGATAGAGGAGGGATTGATGGCCCAGGTGGTGACGGAGGAAGCTGGCGATGGCGTGCGATGGCAGTGCTGGCTTGTGGCCGACCCTGCTGCCGCGGCGGCGACGGCGGGAGCCCTCGGGGCCGTGGGAGCGGCGCCACGACGCCTCCGCGGCGGCACTGCTAATTGTCTCAATGGCGAGCTGCCTTTTAAATGGGAGAAAATTAGATTGATAATAATTAAGCGATACGTTCGGCTGGGACGCGAATGAAAAAAAGGGCGCGGCGCGCGGGGCGGGGCGGGGCGGGGCGGGGCGGGGCGGGGCGGCGCGGGAGGCCTCCGCGCGTGCGAGGGGCGCGGGCTCGCCGCGCGCCGCGCGTTCTCACTGGGCTGCGCCGCCCGCGCCGCTGCCGTTCCGCGAACGACGCACTTCCGAGAAACGGCTTGAGCGCCTGTGTCAGCAGTCGCCTCTATCCATTCAGATCGCGCCGTACGCGCTGGTGGGCTAATCGGGGCTTCTCAGAAGTGAGCACTGTTTTCGCAGGGGAATCTACTCTATGAGGGAAAATGGGCTGCGTTATCACTCATGTTGAGACCCAATATTATACATATTATACATATTTACTGAAACTTGCTGCGATTATTTTAACATTTCTTAGTTCTGTTCTTTTACGTGAAATAACTCATCAGCTCTTGAAGGATGTGACTTGTGAATATTTGTCTTATTCTATGAATGATTTGTAATAATACAGTGATGTATATCTGAACTTCGATTCAATGAAACAACGAAGTATCACAAAATGTTTACAAAAACTCATAAAGATTGGAAACTTGTAGGAGTTCTCTGTAACTAATATTTAATCGAAAAATAATTTATTGTAATTATTTTCTGAAAAGTTAGTTTTTACCAGCTTTAAATGTAAATTGCTTAGTGTTTGCTTTTGTTCTACTGCGCTTAATTGAGATATTTCTTTCCCACAAACATTCTGTGGAAAATTAGAATTTTTTTATAAATAATAAAATTGTTGAAATTTCAATTCTATTTTGTTGAAGCTGGAGGACAGATTAAGATAATACATACAACTTATAAAGAGAGAACCTAATCTTTTAGCGTGGAATAATTCATTCATTTTGGATGAAAATTGCTGAAGTTCTAGATACACGCCAGTCTGGGAGACGCCGTGTCCGAGGCCTACTTGCCAACGTTTCGTCCGTTCAACTGCAACCTTCTTCAGGGCGAAATGCCATTGCCCTATGCCCAATAATCTACCTGCCGCTGAACGCATGCCGCAGAATCGTACGATTTCTTTGAAGTTTTGAATTGAATGTGGCTCAATTTTTTTTTGTTGCCATTTTCCTTGCAGACCTTGTGTATGTAGATGCATCGAAAGAATAGCGTCTATGACAGTCGGGGCACAGCGTTTCTTAGCATAGGCACTCGAAGGCATGGATTCCAGTCCTGCGTAAGATAGTGTTTTCACCATGTCATTGTGGCGTGGTAGTCTTCTCATATCACCGCGTATCCCTTCTGCAACATCATTTCAGCCATAATTATTTATCTTGCTTCATCATGCATCCATCATAATTACGCATACTATTATCCACGCAAAGGAAGACAACGACAAACCACTCCAAGGATCACCTGAGTAAAGATCGGAAGGCCGTCAATCCGTAAGACTCTCTCCTCGCCTACATGTAGTTCCCAACAACCTTGGGTAGAGTAGACGTAGTTCCCAACAACCTTGGGTAGAGTAGACAATCATTCATATTATAAGCGTGTGCAAAAATCTCATGTAGTTTAAATATTCATAAAGAGTATCTCTTTTTAGAAAGTAAGTCTTCACTAACGTTTCTTAATTGGGCAATAAGAAATGTATTTCCATATTTACAGATATGCATTAAGCATACATGAAAATGTTTCTAAATTTTTTATATCTTTTAAATTTGGAGTGAAGCACTGCTAATTGTACATTGTACTTGCTAAGAACATTTCACTTCGAAAGCTCTTTCGGCCGCATTGGCCACCGTTTATCGTTGCCTTCATCATAATCATCATCATCATCATCATCAACTACTGACTATGATGTCTTGCGTTCTAACTACGGATTGGGAAGGTAGATTTATGATTTTTATGAATACTAAAACAATTTTTGTTTGAATAAAAATATCTGTGCTATACGCCCCACTCAACTTCGGAAAACTTTTGTTTTCTGATGTTATATTTTGTTTCGGCACCGGCCGCCTCCAGAGCCGGCGATCGCAGCCATAGCTGCATCCCAAGCAGAGGGAAACCACGCGGCAGCATGTTCGCTGCCGCTTCTGAGACGCGATCTCGACCGCAAGCCGCGAAGTATCTTCAGCTTGTTCGACTCAAAAACACGACGAACAGGTCGCTTCGAAGGTGACGATCTCGATCTCGATGAAGGTCGATGTCAAGTGAGCATTCCAGTCGTTTTCATCCACACTCTTGCTTGTCACAATTTTTACGATTGTTGACTAAATACTTTGAAGTCACCGATCATAACTTACATGATTTCGTCAATCTGTTTGCAGTGGTTTATCAAAGTTTCAACATCATTTAATCTATGAAATTGAATAACTTTATATTTCCTGAGAAGTAGTTCTGTTTACCAAGTGGAAGAGAATAGAACTAATTTTTCAGCAAATAGAAAGTTTGCTCACCCCGTATATTAAATGATGTTCATAAATACCGGGAACTGAACAATGAGCCGACATTACAACTGAGAATGCTTGAAGTCTTTAATGAATAGCATAGCGAAAGTGTGAATAGACCATTACATATATTCTAGGACATAGACGTAAATGATGTCCACGACGAGAACTTCTTCGGGATGCGTTTTGCTATTGATTTCCAAAGCTTTTGAATTTCATGAAGCATCTATCGAAGCAGCGAACCTCTCTTCGAGGCAACCTGTTCGACGTGTTTTTAGTTTGCCGGGAGCACTACATCGTTCAGTGGATTTTACCGTGTTTAAAAACTCTTTTTCAGTTAGATCAATATCTTGATATGGCTTGCTTCCGTTTTTACTTCTCTGTCGAATCATTGAACTTATTTACATACTTAATATTTGCTGTTTCATATGTGTCCTGTTATATATTAATTTGCTTTCTTTACATGGTGTTTATCTAATCAGCTTACTCGTTTTATTCCAGAAAAAGAATATTAGTTAGGCTACATATCTATCATAATGCCCGTTAAGGGAAGAAGATGTGAAAGAATCATGGCATTAGAAGGCTTCGAAAAGGTTCATGCAATTCATTATAATGTAAAATATAATAAAAAAATATAATATAAAATATTCTTTGAAAGTTTTACTTTTATGTTTGAAAAGTCTATTACACTGCATGGAAGCCATCTCTTCAGCTGTATTTCACTTCGCTACCGCTTGACAACGTTGTTTATTTTCTTCATTCAGTGCATGAATTCTCCGTGAATCTCTTCAGAGTAATTCTGTATTTGAAACAGAATTTATCTCCTTGGAACTGCGTAATGGCAGAATGTGACTGACATGGCAAAAGCTCTTAGATTGAAATATCAGTTTATTAATATCCCATGTTATCAATTGAGAAATGATTAACATCTTTAACTCTGAATGTAATTTTTCCAATGCGGGATCAATAATTCGAAAAGAATGAAACCTATAGTCTTCATAAAAATTGACGGCTAGTTATTCAACCACGGTAATATACCAGTAACGTTACTCTCAATGATCACTGAAAGAAACAAATAATTTAAGAACTCAGTCACTTTCAATAAAAAAGTATTAAACTGATGTCTAGCACCCCCGCCACACAACTGTTAGACTTCATCTTTTTGACATGCACTCCTAACACAAAGAATATAGGTTTTGTGCGCGATACCTTTTTTTGAAAATAGAGTGTTAAACCCGGTTTTCTTTCCATATGACGCGACGTCATGGCGTCACCCCCACCATCGCCCATACTTCATTTGACGACTCGATGTCACATGTCACACACTTCTCTTCTTCTAGAAACATACTGCACCATTCACCTCTTTGTTTATTGGTCATCATGCAATCATCCCTCTCATGTCATTTTTCACGTTATATTCCGTTACAACACAAACATTACGAAATATATCATATCCCATATTGTGACCCATCATACAATATTTCGCTGATATGTGTCAAGAAGTACAAATGCACAGCATTACATCTACCAATTGCATTGTGAAATTCACGAACATTTTGTAGTCTGATAGAACTTCATAATAAGTGTAATTATATTTTATAACTTTATATTATACTGATAGAATTTTTAATATAAGGAAGCATATTGTGTATCATTGTCTGTGAGGGAAACTTCACAATGTAATTCAATGTCGACAGTATGGTGTAAAGTTTCATATCTCTTATAAGAGGAAGAATGCGTGTAGCCCGACAGAACTGCGATAAAAATTAACTTCTTTTTTTTTAATTCTTCTGACATTCATTTCAGCGTAGATTTCCATCGTATCTTGAATGTCAACAAATAATGTATTTAATTTACTATAGAATTGCGAACTTGTATGTCTCCACTTCACGGTTCTATAATTTTACAAGTGTAACAGTTTGTAGTGCAACTGGTAAAAAAGTCTTGATTTTTTGTTTGAGAACCTCCCATCCGCGCAGGGTGCCCTTAATCGCAAAAGGATAATTGCAGCGAATTTTGGGAAACCGAAGCCGAGCGGTGCAAAGGAAGTGGTCCGTTACGCGCGTAAGAAAGCTCTAATGGAGGTGTCGGGCGTCGTGCTCGAAATGCGCAGGGACGGGGGACGGGGAACGGGGACCGGGGGAAGGAGGGCGTTGGGAGGGAGGGGCCGGCCTGCGTCCCCTGCGTCCCCTGCGTCCGTCCTCAGCCTGCCTCGCCCCGTTTCCTCCTCGGCCCGCTGATGTCCGCCGCAGAGTGCACGCGCTGATCCGGCGCGAGGGCGCAAGAAGCCTCTGGAGGGTTTGGGCGGCGCGGCGGCCGCGACCTCCGAGGCCGCGGGCGGTGTGGGGAGGTGGCCGGGAGCGGAGTAGGCGCTCTTCGGAAGACTTTAGGGAACGTGATTATCATGTAGCAGCGGTGCACATCATTTCTCTCTAGCGCCGTTACTCCAATATGATCAAAATAACGTTCTTCAGTTTTTACTTCTATTTTTTCTACTTTGTTCTTTTATTGTTTTATTCGTCTTAATGTTCTTCTTTTTCTTCCGAACCCTTCAGATTTTCATGTTTATTTTTGTCTAAGTAAATTTATTGAATTGTAAATGCAGTAACAAGTACAAGATACAAAGTTGAAGTGGAGGCGTAAATATTTCTTAAAGTGCACAAACCCTCTTGATAAGGTGTGATCGACCACTTGAACGTGAATCTAATGCGAAAAATAATAATCAATTGCTGTTCGACACAAAAAGGCAAGTGGTATTGCATGTTGATCATATAGCCCCCTTAAGTATGAAATGAGGGTGTAGAAGTCATTGGGGAAAAATGCCTGCAACAATTTTTGTTCGGGTCAAATAACCAGAAGCAGTAGAGTTGAGGAATGGGTAATCCTAAGCCAAATGACAGAGTCCGAAAAAAATGAAACATTTGTAAGCAGACGCCTCTCTCTCATCGGACTCCTTCCCGATGACATCTACTTGCAAAGCGTGTGTACGTGACTGCGTATGTCCGGGCGTGGGTGTGCGCGCATTCGAAGTCGCGTCCCCGCCGCGGAGCGCTAGCGTCTCTTCCCGCCCGCCCGCCCGCCCGCTCGCCCACCCATCCACACACCCACACACCCACCCACGAGCCCGACCGCCCACACACCCACAAGCCCGACCGCCCGAACGCCCACCCACCCACCCACGAGCCCGACCGCCCACACACCCACACACCCACACACCCACAAGCCCGACCGCCCGAACGCCCACCCACCCACCCACGAGCCCGCCCCTTCGCCCACCCGCCCATCTCCCCCCCCACACACCCACACACACACACACACGCCCGCCCGCCCGGCCACCAACCCACCCACCCACGCACCCGAATGCCCACCCGCTCACGCTCTCGTCCGCCCTACCCACCCTACCCGAAACGCACCCGCCCTCGCGCTCGCCCGCCGCCCTCGGGCGCAAACGAGCCTAAACCGATGCGATAGCGAGGCGGCGGGAGTGGCAGCACCCGCCGCTGGGGGACACGAGATAAATCGCAGCAGCAGCGACCGGACAGCCGGACAGCAGCGGGCCCCTCGGCCGGCGCCCCCCGCGATCAGCTGCGCCCTCGCGCGCCCCCTGCTCCCCCGCCCCCGCCACCGTCACCGCTCACCCCGCGCCACGCCCCGCACTCCGCACGGCGCTGGGCTCCGCGTCGCGCCGACGACCCCTCCCCCGGTGCCGCCGCCCGAGATACCCATCTTGTGTATAGAAAGCGCTTTTATTGGTTATTGTCCGCGCTGTGATTTGTGTGAGATGCTCGTATATCTACACCTCCACACGTCCTAAATCTTTTCAGCGGAAGTGTCATTGTCTATCTCTGCAGGTATTCAATTCGTTATTAATCCATCCGTTCTTTGGGACCACATGGGCACCCATCAATAACAGCTATTTTCTGGCTTTTATGTTCGCCGCCAGGAACAGCCCAACAACTGTCTCAGTCATATTTATGCATTACAATATAACTTGCACTCATTGGAACAGTTAGAGTTAATGTTTTTATTAAGTGATGACTTTCTGAGTCGTTTTAATAAAAATCAAACTCAGCTTATTTAGTAATCATAGCATGCGTGAGTTTAAAATAGAGGAATGAGTTCCATTTCCTGGTGGTAGAATTATAGCAATGAGTGTATATTTGTGTGTGAATGTTAAGATTCAAAATATGCCCCTGAAGTATTTTTTACAGCCTCCAATATCTGATAAATGCAGAATTCCACTACCACAATACAAATTAACTGCTACTAATTTAATTAACTGCTACTGCTATTAATGATGGTAACGTTGACAGGTCCAAACAATACATTTATACGGGCGGGTTCCGTCGCAGTTGAGGTATGTGCATTTTAGAAGGGTAGAAAATCCAATGGCCGTGGCGAACTTGAAGCGTATAAAAGAACCATTGATAAAAAGTCCAGCAAAAATTAACCCCTCCGACAATTCGCGTCATCAGATCCCGTATTCGCTTAGATGGAAACTGACTCATACAAATAGAGTGAATAAATATATTTCTGAAACCGCTGTAATGGCGCTCCCTGGCAGGAATGTGGAAGCCAAAATTTACTCCCAAGAAAATTTCGCTTTTGTTGTGTGTGGGTCAATGGAGTAATCTCGAAATTCTCGGGCATTACAAACAAAGCAATAAACTTTTGTTTGCTTGTTCCGAGACATACTTCATCAGCAGACCAACAATGAAGAGAGCACACAACACGAGGTACGTACCAGATAGACAAGTAATAATGAACTACCATCCTGTGGGCAAGCTGTGGCAGTCACAAGTGAAACAACAAGGCGTCATAGATAGAAGTGGACATGGGGACATTATCTAGATCGCATATGAATGAAGACTTCAGAATAATGACAGATGATAAAAAATGGTATCAAACATAGAAAGCAAGCCCTATATTCTTCTACCATTTACATGGATGACCTCAAGTTGTACGGAAAGTCTGGAACGAAACATTAGAAACTGCTGAAAACAGAACGAGTATTTACTAGTGACTTCACATTGGAGTTCGACGAAGGCAAGTACTGTGCCACTCCCACCAACACCTCATGTATGAAACTCCCAGACTCGATTGCTCCAAGTACAATGACAAAACCTTAATATATCAAACCCTCGGAAGTACGGGAGATCATGTACTCTCCTGGTATAATAGGACGTAATCAGAACTGGAAAATCTATATCGTCAAACTAGAAACCGACGATAGGTCATCCGCGCTAATGTCTATGTCTATTGCCGATGCTAATGTCTATTTGTCCCGCGGATGTGGAGGCCGCGGACTTCAGCAGATAAAGGAGACAGCTCAAACATAGAGATCCTGGCAGAGTATATCTAAAATTCGAGGGAGATATGGCTCGTTCGTGTACGTAGTAGGGAGTGAAGCTGGAATCAATAGGAAAATGTAACACCGTGCGCCGAATAAGTAGGTATAGCAAGCCGCTCCACGGATTATTATCCGTGCACGGGTCATGCGTACATTAAACAAGCAACAGGAAGAAACAGAAAAACATTTAATCAGAGTTTGTGGCAATATCGCACAAACAGGTGTCAAATAATGCCATGACAGAGTGGCCTTCATTCTACAATGGAATCTGTGCAAGAAAGTTTGTCTTGCAAGCAAATTATCGATGGGCGAAGCAGATGTAGATGTTGTCGAAACCTTTCCCCAATACTTCTTTGTTTTAAAGATTCAGACAGACCATTGTTTGGATTATATCATGCCACATATTATCGTCCTTGTAGAGAGCCAGTATGGATGGTTTATGTGGCCATCCATGTTGATTTCAAAGTGAACCAGGGGATTGAAAAAAAATCACACAATATTGTGTGCGCTAGATATAGCTGAAAAGACTGAAAACAGAAACTCATGGTTGTACCTGTAGGAACTGGGGCTCTGCCGGCTGTACGCTGAGACCGAACAAAACATCGTACCACCCTAGACGCTGATGGGGTGGCTATCATACGAAATGCAAAAGGCCGCATTGCTGAGTTCCTCTCACACACTGCATTCCATTCAGGCACACCGTCGGTACATCTGGAATTATAATCGATAAGTTCTTTTGTTGGATCAGAATCGAGAGAAGTAGCAACCGACATAAAGATCTGAGAAATATCTTCTTAAATAATAATAATAATAATAATAATGATAATGATAATGATAATGATAATAATAATAATGATAATAATAATGATAATAATAATAATAATATCTAGCTCTGCAAGCACGGAAACTTCTTTGCACACTACGGTCATTGGCTCTATTGTTGAATATTTTCAAATTTGGCACCGCACAGTCGACCAACACTACTCAGTTTTATTACCAAGTTCCCCGCCGGGAACCGACACCACGTTCTCATTCATATCCGCCCATTAACCGTGTCGTTTCCCGAGTGAACAAATGTCGTTTCTGATTTGGACGGGAATTGTCGGATTTTCCCGGGCTTTTAGTCTCAGAAGCATGCCACACAATCTTCCGCCCTTCGAAAATCCACTGGCTCCAACCGGGTTTTGGTGCCGCTATTGTATTTGGGAAGACAATGCGCTAACCTCATAACACTCGTACGATAATAATTTTGGTACTTAAAATAGACGCAATAAAAAGGAGAACCGTCTTGAACCAACAGCTGCTTCAAATAGTGATCAAATCGCTTCATCTACTGACGAACCCACCTCGCCACCTATCGCCGGCCAACCGCCCTCGCCCATGGGCCACGCATCGCCCTTCCGCCCTCGCCGCCCGCCTGCACCGCGTAATAATCGCCCCCGCGAGGGCGCAGTGTCACGGCGGCGCGACGAGGCCGGGCCCGCCGTGCGACGCGCACTAATTTGGCTTAACCGCAGCGGTAAAAATCGCTTCCCCCTTGTCATTACCGGAGGCGGCGGCGACGGCGGCGCCGGGGTGCCCCCATGGTCATTAGCGGGGGTGGCGGCGGCGGCAGCGGCGGCGACGGCACCCAAGGCTCGTCGAGTGCTAATCACCTCTGAGCCCCATTCGAAGCGCGCCGTCCGCCGACAGTACCTGACGACTGCGCCTGGATAGACTCCGGAGGCTAAATGTGGAGCCTGAGGGTTGCGTTAGTCACACTGCGCAGTAGAAATAAAGAACGCGGCAGCCGTACAAATCGGAGAGAACACATGCGTCGTCGCATCCGATTACTGTGAGATCCTACAGGGGAATTGTGCTTTGCGGAGAGTTGTTTTGGAAACTATTCGTAAGGGCATTACGTTCAGACTTTGCAGTTTCGTTTACTAAAAGATGATATTAAAAATTGATGCTTGCAATTGTTTGGCAATTTTTGTATTATTTTTTCTCTACGGATGTTCTTTACATAGGATTCTTTCATTACTTTTGACTATTTTTTTGGAGAATTGAATTTTTATCCATGTTCTGCAACCAATAATGAAAAATGTGAGAGGATTTTCTCTATATGTCCTGTGAGGTGTTTCATTTTAATCAGAGATTTTCAGTTTTGTATTCGAAATTTTCGTGTCTAAATCCGACCCTAATACGTAAAGAAACAAAAAAAATTAAGAATAATAATAATAAAACTGACAGATCATTAGAAAGCTGTCCTCTAGGGCATCCAAGGTTGAAGCATCGTCCAAATATAAGGAGACAAAGGACGTTGAATCGAGTCCCGCATAGAGCATGCATGCAGTCATTAAATGACGTGTCTCATAGCGTCTGAACTCTTGTCTCATCCATAATCGTTTCTCTCTCCTCATCTTTCATTACTATCATTCTTCATACAGTGGGAAGCGACGGCAAACCATCACTGTGATTCCCTGACTGGAAAAGGCAGGTAATGTAGGCGTAAGCTTCCTCTCTCACCTTCGCTCCGTTTTGTAGCTCTTATCACCATCATCATTGACAGATAAATATTTAAATCTACTGGTACCTAAGATATTGTTACATGCCATTTATAAAAATATTAAAAAATGGATGGATCTTCCTTTGTTCTGCAATGGAATATATTTCTACTACCGGATGTGTAAGCAATGAAGTACTTAATTCTCGCCGGTTGATAGTGTTATTATTTGTTAGTTTATTGTTTACAATAACTCACTACACAATACAGTTACTACGTGCCCCTGGCTTATCGTTATTAGTTCATTTATGTCACATTTATTTATTGAGTCGTTAACGAAGTTTGGTTCGTTCACTTTCTTTCATCTTGAACTAAATCTGACCGCTATTCAAAAGAAACTTTAGTGGCAAAAAACTCTGTTCTAGCCGTATGCATAACATTAGACGATAACCTTATCGAAGAGCATTTTCCAACATTCCCTGGGGAGGTGTCACTCAAGGAAAGAATTTGTCACAATCAGTGCTACTATTGAAGAAATAGTGAGATTGACACCTGAGATTTTAGTGAAAAAATAGGGAGATTGTACTCAGACAGCAACCATACGTGATTCACGTTTTAAGAACGACTACCTGAGCTTAAAAAGAAAGAAAAGAAGTTTTAAGTCTGAGTAGTATAAGCTCAAGACAGTAAGTACACAAATTAAAAACATTCGCAAAAATTATTCTCCAAATAATTATCTTCCTTAGAAGAGTATTGGATATGACCTAAACACTAACTTCAGTTGTATACTAACTCAAAGCACGATTATTGTAGCTCTTTACAGAATACGGCCATTATTATTACTATTAGCATACGTCACCGGAATCGGAATTTAAAGGATCTCTGTGAAACAGCGAGAGTAAGACCACAGTGTTCGTTTCTTTGATATTCCGCATTCGAATATGTTCCAGGTATGGTGCAATACGAAGGACTAGATTCTCCACAATTAAGTGTATAAAATAGATCATTAAATTCTCACATGAAATTCCGTAGACTTTCTACCTAAGCAGATACTAAAATTCCAGAGAATATGAACACCGAACTCCAATTCATTTGGCACCATTCCGTTTTAAATTTTTAAATTTAGACCTCCGTGTGTCATTGCCACCTTGGTATCCAGTTGAGCATCACCATTTCTTCGGCCTACCCAGATGTTCCCATAGAGCCGAGTGATGGACGGCGGGGGGGGGGGGGCGCATCGGGCGCTCTACTGGAGCGCGGCGGCGGCGGCGGGGGGATGGGGCTCGCGTGCCTGCAGGTGACCCGCGCGGCGGTCACGTCGCGGTCACCTTGCGTGCGCTTGGGCGCGCCGCGCTCGCGGCCTTTGATGTGGGAACGCCGCTGTCATTAGGCGGGATCTTCCTCGTGGCTGGCGTAGGGACGCTGCAGCGGCGGGCCGTCTAGAGCGCGGCCGCTCCGTCGCGCACCCGCGCCGCGCCGCGCCGCCCCGGCCCCGGCCCCCGGCCCGCACGCGACTGTACCTGTAATGATAAACTGAGTATAGGTTATGAAATGTAAAAATGCGACGTTCCTGGAAGCGGGACTCGGCGGGGGAGCGGGGGTGGGACGGCCGAGCGGCGCGACGCGGGGCGACGCGGGGCGGCGCGGGGCGGCGCGGGGCGGCCGCTGCGGAAGGGGAAGAAACTCATTATGTCGTTTCAAAGCCGCGGGCTCGGTGTGAAGTAAAGTGACATTAGCCATGATCAGGTGGGCAAGTAAGTGAGAAGGTGGAAGGCGGGGACGACGGGGGCGGCGGCGGTCGCGCGGAGCCGTGACAGATGGAAAGCCCGTTGGCTGCCGCCGCCCCCGCCGTTTCCGCCACCGTCTCCACCCGCAACCCTCTGCCCCCTCTCTGCGTATTCTGATGAATATAATAACTATAATAATGATGATGACACGCTCAGATGGGCCGGCGGAATATTTGTGGGGGTTTGTGTGAAAACAGGAAAAGCTTGCGTCATCTAATTTCCGCGCCGCGCCGCGTCGCGTCGCCGCTGCAGCCGCGCGCGCGTCCGGTGCCGCGCGCCTCGCGCCGCTCCACTGAGCGTCGCGTTTTCGAAACTCCTCTGAAAAACAGGCGCGGCCCGCGCGCGGGGATTTGGTTCGGGTGACACAGCGGACGCCTGAGGGGCGAGAGTCGGCGCCCTCATGTAACAGACCCAAACAGGTGACGGCTGGTGCGGAGTTGCCCATGAGTTCTTGGATTTTGCTTTGATTGTGGATTTTGGCCGAACGGAGCTCTCAGTAACAGTCCAAAACACATGAAGGCTGGTGCGGAGTTGGCCATGGGTTTTGGGATTTTGATTTGACAACGGATTTAGGCTGGCCGGTGCCCTCAGTTGAGGGCTGGGAACGTGTTGACCATGGGTTTTTGAATTCAGGGTTTATGGGTCAACTCTTCTCGTCGTTGGCAACCGAGAAACGGAAAGGAATGGAATAGATTGGAAATTAAGGTAGTATTTTCGTTCAATCGACCACGTTGGAAAGTTAATCTTGATCCACAATAAAGGTTGATGAGAAACTGCCCTGAGTTAGCTGGGAAACTTGCAAGCAATATTGCGGGCTCTAAGAATAATAGCACTTCGATTCGCTTTCAAGACGTTACTTGATACTGGAATTTTTCTGATTCGTTTTCTCGATTGTTATGTGATCAAGGTAGGCATTTTAGTTCTTTCAAGGCAGGTAGATCAAAGAGAATTTCTCAACGTTTCCTGCGGATGTATAATTGAAGGAAAGTGATCGTCACAAACATTGCTATGGGTTATATTGCGGATACACGACCAATGGTCACACGTCCGCACCTGTCTTTTCGACCCAGGCTTGCTTCGATGTCTACTCCCAAGGCGGTGTACGGGACCTTCAAGTAGACGCGCCCCGTAGGCGGCACCACTGTATGATTCTCAGCCCTTCAAAATCCACGGGCCTCAACCGGCAGATTCCAGCGAGGTGCGTATGTTCAAGGCCGTAATGGACGGTGTCAAATATTTGCTACTAAGACTAACACACTGTCTAAAAATGAAATGGCTTGGACGTTCTCCTTCCACACATACAAAATCGATAAAAACCATACTATTGTTGCTGGGCATCCATACATGGCCCATACCATGCCCAAATGAGAAAAAATTATTTACAGACATTTCCAATGCTTGCGCAAATCATCAACACATGGATTTTCAGAAATTTTTGTTGTTGTTATTTTATAGAAACAAAGGTCATAGATTCAATAGATTAATTATGGATTCCTTAGATGAAGGACAATCAGATGAAAAACTGTTATTACATTAAATAATGATGTGAAGAATGTTTTTGTTCTATAAAATTGTAGGTACATTTTATTTTATGAGTTTCGGATTCCTCCTTTCACTATTTCTTGAGATAATCGTGTATAATTTATTTCAAATCAGAAAGTCATAACGTATCTTATTGCCATTAATTCAAATTACTTATGATTATTATGTTCAAATATTTTTTAAACTGTGTGCCGTATTCTGTTTAATAACTGGTGTACTCTTGAACAATCACATTCCAACATATTAAAAAACACGTTCACAATTTATTACTAAAGAGGTCACTATTGTAGTATATATTCACATATTCAAAACGTAACGTTCAACTTTACTAGTGTGGACATTCTAATAATGAACTGTGTGATATTTTGAATATGTTGCAAAGCGATTGGTCAAGAGCACACCAGTTATTAAATAGAAGACGTACATTGTTTAAAAAAGTGTTTAGCATAATCAAAATTATTTAATATGTAAGTAACATTTAATAACTTTGGATTTGAGAAATTTTCAGTGAAAAGATTTGATAAAATGTGCCATCAAAATTATAGTTATACAGCATACATCAGAGTTATACAGCGTTGAATGTTTAAAGGGCGTCTGTCTTACAATTACAATTTCGACGGTAGTTCGTATTCAGTTCATCGATCAAAACCTGTTGCCGCAAACAATGCATTAGTTTAACCAACGATTCACTGAGTGTATATTTTTAATTCGTATGTATTAAGCTCATTTATTAATACGAATAACGTATTCGAGGTTGACAAACGGTTCGACGGAAAACAAAATTTTACCAAGTCATACTTTTGGAGAAATACACCTAGCAAATTATTTAAATAAAACTTTTAGTACTCGTCACGGGCTGATCTTGTTTAATCACTCTGAAAATTTGTATCGCTTGGTTTTGATATTGACATTACTGACGGACAGGTTCTAGGGTTGAGTGCCGACGGTTTCGGATTTTCGGCACTGAGCTATATAGCTCGAATTCAGCCGCTGTCTAGAGGAGAATTCTAGCGCCGGCTGCTCTGAATCGTTGTTTTCTATGGTTTCTCCGATCAATGGGAATGGAGAATGCCGGAATCAAGGAAATTGGCGGCACGCTATCTTTCCTTCGTCATCCTTCTCCCCTCCTCGCCCCTTACATACACACTCTCACATGCACTATACTACCGCACATGTTGAGCAACTAGTCGTGACACAGGAGCAAGGGAGAAACGTCACCACCTCCCGCGATATAACAATAACTAATGATTATAGAATTTGTCACACTCAGAAACGAAAATAATAAATTTATCACAAATCACAATGGCAAGAGCACGTAGAATATTAATGTTAAGTATCATGAAAAGAACTAACATTATTTTGATGTATTCTAAAGATAAAAATATACTTTATCAGTTCTATGGCATCGGACGCCGGTCTCCTCGGAACCTTCCAGTATCACAACGAAATGTTAATACAATGTATGTTCTTTGGATTATTTTGAATATAGTTCATCAGAACACTTCTATTAGAGCAGCAGTTTGTCAATACGGAATTATACCTTCTGCTATTCTTCAACCAGTTGCGGACAGGTGGAAAATGTGCAATACAAAAGTACGCAAAATAGTCATTGGACTCAATTTCTATCGCGGTGTTGGCGCTTAACACCACACCCCCATTTGCGCACCAGAGGTAGCCCCTGCGACCAGCCATGGGGTAATTTGCCGTTGCCGACAGTGGAGGCTCCAGCATTCAGACCCCGCCGTGGCGCACCGTTCATACAACCTCGCCGTCTCCCCGCGTCGACCAGTCGCTAGGGTCGCTCGCGCGAACGTTTGCGGAAACCCTCCCCCCGCCCCCGCCCCCGCCCCCGCCCTGACCCCTGCCCCGCGCCACAGCAGATCCGCTCGCCTGCAGATCGACTCCCCCACAATGTTACACAAGCGGCGCGGCGCAATGGAACGCGATAAGGTAAAACAACACCAGTAATGGCCGCTGTTCAGAATGTTTTCGTATTTTTCTGGAAGTTCGTGACCTTAAGTGCTAAATTCGTTAAGTAACTACTGGTGCTACATCAGCACATACTTTTTCGCATTATGTCCTAAATTTGACGTTTTAGAAAATTCATCGAGATCAACGAAAACGATATTCTCACCAAAAATTGTACATGACCATACTTTAAGACCTGTGTGCTCTTGTGCAATTTTCGAAAAATTAGAATTTCAACGAACATTAAACCTGCATCATTCTCTTAAGCGTCCTTTTCTCTATCCGATGGCCAATTTTAATCAAAAAATTAGTACCATTTTAGAGAAAATTTTGAAAATATTTTTCAGGCTTAATGTAAAGTAGCCTCACAAATCAAAATATCCGTTTGAAACTCCCGAAGCGTCGAGTTCGTTCAGATCAATCGGGGAATACCAGTTTCGTAGAAAATCGGCTCAACGGTGTAGGCGCTAGCGTTGACCACCAACGGACGGATAGACATTTCGCCGTCGATCATTTCGGTATCAAAGATCTACCAAATGTGTATTCCAGTTACACCACGTGTTAAAGGAAGTAGTTTACTTTATTAGCAACAGACTTTATCTACGATTTCGTTACCGGGGTCGGGAAATAAGCGTTTTTCTGCCAAAATATCGCGGTTTTCCTGATCACGATTACATAACTTTCTCTTTCGAAATAAGTGCGAGAAAGTAAAAATGATGAGATTAGTATACTTTTTACTTTCCCGCCTACAACACACGTACATATAGAAGAGAAATTATTGTCATTTTGAAGTGAAAAGTAGCGATATTTCTATAGGAAAACTAGTATTGTGGGTCCTTGATATAGAAAAAGTGGATAAATCTTTCTGCTATATGGAGTAAATTACTTCCTCTATTACGTTTAGTCAGAATCCGGATTTTGTGGCCTTGACAGCGAAAAGTTGGTTCATGGCAAAACGTCTGATCTGTTTGCTCTGTCTGCCAGGTCCGTCTGCATGGTCTGATTGCCTGGGGTGCCTTGTCTGTCTGGTCTAACTGTCCGACTGTAGTTAACATTAACACCTAAACAGTTCAAATGATTTCCTCCAAAAGTGACATTCCCGGATTGATCTGGCCTAACCCGAGACCACGTGAATTTGAAAGAATTATTTTGATTTTTGGAACATTCAAAGAATTCGTTTCAAATTCGCAGAACCTCTGGCGAAATTGTTTGGAGAATATTCTCCAGAATATTTTTTTTGGAGAATCTCGACATTGTTTTGCCGGAGCATAGCATAACTTTGTCTTACACTGCATCTTTCTCCGTATATACTACTCACTACCGTTTATATGTGAAAGTAAAAAGTACCAGTTCATGGTACATTATTACAATGTGATTATTAATGAATGTATTTAACATTCTTTGTGTATAAAAGAAATTATCTTTGTTATACATCAAACAGCTCGACGTTCCGCAAGTTAGAATTCCAAATCTTATTTTTAAAATACTGGGCTACATGTGGCCACTGCCTTTAGTGGGATGTCTTTACCCTCAATGCTAAGTAATCACTGTAGCCTGCTTCAGCGCTCGCCGTCAGAAACCGGCGGGGGTGTCGGGCACATTGTTGCAAAACGCGACCATCGCGATATAAACGGAATCCAATTACCATTTTTTCCTTACTTTTAGCCTGTGCACTTTTTTCATCCGTTCGAGAAGAGGAATTTCAGAGGGTAGAGACTCTTCAAGTCAAACTGCCGCTGTATATGTTCTAAGGGAAGACATGCAAGTACCTTCTTCATAGAAACTCGTAATATCTTGTGCATTTTTTAAATAAATAAGAAATAAATGCATGGGCATTAGATGATTGTCATAGAAACAGTAAAAGTTTGGTCACATGCTACTAAAAATTATTTAAGGTAATAATGAACATTAAAGGCAAATGTGCCTCTCTACACACAGTCCGATGTAGCCTAAGAAGAAGGTGAAAATAGAGCTCCACCAATTCGTTGTCCTAAATGGAAACAACCATATAAGAATCCCGGCCTGCGTCGGGACTTGAACTTGGGCCCCTAGGTTGGGAAGCCAGAGTGCTGCCACTGAAACACTGCATATTCTGATAATCTATTGTATTAATTGTAAATATTATTGTATTATTAGCATAATTCTACACTGTGATGCCTACAATCCACGCGCTGTTAGTCGTGTTTGTTTTAGGGAATATAAGTATTAATTACTATTAAAGACCAATCATGCTGCTAGGATGTGCTACGGACGTTTGAGTGGGGTAAAATTATTCAAAATGGAAAATAATGGTGCAAGAAGGATATTTCTAGGAGATGCTGTTGTTACTGTGCCTTGCAAACTTATGTTCTCTAATTAAGATTGTTTCACTTATGTTGAGTAAAAATGTTCATGTTTGTTGATTTCCAGTTACTTACAACGAAAATATATTGACATTAAATTATCGCTGCAACTGAGTTATCGAATGATTTTCAATACTACCAAAAAATAATAATAGCTGTATTTGCCATCTGATTCTGGGAAGGGAATTTTAGAGGCAATATCATGTATACGTCGTCTCGTAATTGTATATCACATTGTACGGATGCCTTATGAATTTGCAGTGTCCTGGCCCATCGCAAAATGTGTCGGTTACCTCTATGTGCTGAATCATGTTCTTGAATTTCGTCAATTTTCCGTACTTTTAGATTGTGCACTTTCATCTACCTTTCGTTCTACTGCTTGTTTCTTACCCGTCCGCCAAGAAGAATTGCAGAGGGTACAAACTCGTAGAGACAAACTGCCGCTACATTAGAGGAGTCCTAAAGGAAGATATGCAAAGTAATCCTTCGTTCATAAACACCAAGCGTAGCCGGCAGTGTAATGTTTAGATGACTCACCAAGGTAAATATCTGCGGCTGTGGATGTGAATACGAGGGTGAGTGGTGTAAATCTAGAATTCAATTTGCACCATTCATTATGCAAGGCTTGTTTTACATACAGAAATAAATTACTAGTTTGGTTCGCTTATCATGCAGCTAAGAGTGGCTTAGTTCTTGCCAAAAGGAACGACTGAGGGAACAATGGGATTTGCGCTTAAATGGAAACCACTGAGTTATATTGGCATATAACAGCCATATTTTCAGGAAGGTTTTTAATTCGCTTTTAAAAGAATATTATTAGTAAATATCATTATCAATAGTAACTATTCCAGTTGGTTTATTATTGTGCTTCCTTTAACAAGAAATTCAAATCATGAACATCATATTGCGGAGAATTTGCTGCAAATGTTTTATTAAAATACACCTTGTTTACACAGTCTAGCAGGAAAATACACACGTGTGAGCGCCGCAAATAATATAACGCAAATACTGCAAGTAAATATAATTATGATTATTAAAATTCTTCGTAATTTGCTCATTTAGAAAGTTGGTTACATGTGAATGAATATTCTCTTAGAAAAATTTATTTGGACTTATCTCTACGATTGGGAGGTACTTTTAAATATTCTTAGTTACCATTCTTCTTCTTGATGATATAAGAACTACAAATAACGTTTTTGAAACTCTTTATCTCAAATGTTTGTCAACATATGTGTTTATAGAAAAAAAACAATAAAGTTTTATCTAGTTTTATATGAGATCTTTTGACGTTATGTAATCTCACTTTGAGAAGGAAAAACTGTACTCTCATTTAACGCAGATGGAGTATTTCAGGAAAGTATCTAAATAAACTCCAATTTCTCAAGTGATAAAAATAGTAACAGTTTTTTGGAGAAGAATACTTAATATCAGTCGAAAGAAGTTTGGTGAAGAACAGAGTTCGGTGAAGTTTTATTGAAATAACTTTCTTAAACCTTCTCTAAGTTTAACGTAATATGTTAACAAATTTGAAAATTAGTTTAATATTTTTTTCATTATTGACACGCCTGTAGATACAATATCCGCTCCATGAAGTATAAGGTTTCTATGACATTGAGTATTTGAGAATGGTGAAAATACGGGAAACTATTAAATGTTCTTATATACTTGCGTATATGAGAAGTACAATTTTTAGATTTGTATGTTCCAAGAGTGAGGGTATTACACAAAGCAACATATTTTAACTTTGTCTTTGTGCATCGGCTTATTCTTTGTCCGGTTCATTTTGTTTTAGAGTGAAGAAATTCAATGTCTTGATTTGCTCTTGGGCGGTCAGCACATTGCACTTTTATTTCTGTTCTTTTTTTTCATATTACCTAAGTTTGTTTGCTCCGGACGATCAGTAACAATGCCGCACACCCTTGACGGCTCATGAAAATCACTCTACATTGAAAAAGGGATGATAGAATCGTCGCGCGGCAAAAAAATTAATTCCTGTAATTCCTTTTTAAAAAACTACGACATTTTTTTAATTGTATTTTTTGCGAGCAAAGAATTTAACATGGCTTTAACATGCGAAAAAATATGTATAATATATTTTAATTGACGTCCATTAATAAATTATAAAGAACAGCACATGTGGACTCAAGCGTTATACGATACCCATATACTGTTTTTGATGTACCAGTTTACAATAACAGTACAGCATACCATACGCTGTATACCGCCTAATAACGTTTAAAAGTTGAGAATTGTCGTTACCGCACGTATGTGGCAACATTTACACCATGCTTAATACCCGTAAGCACTAGTAATGTATTGCTACTAAGGGATAGTGGCAGTTCCATGTAATGTACCGGGCTAGTCTTTTTTATTGCGATATACAATCTTTGATAATGTTTTAGAAGAATCCACAAATGTTTCAAGATATAACCTTAAAATGAATATATTTACGGAAAACAAATCAGAACCATCGTGCCATTCAATTTATTTCACTTACGGCAAAAGGAACCAGGCACACATTGGGTGAATCGATACATAAAATCGTTTCGACTAATGCTATTTGTTGAATATTATAAATATTATTGCACTTCTCCAAAATGATGTTAGGCTGCGCTAATAAATTAACATGCTATGTTTATCATGCAAAGAAATGTCCAGGCATATTTTTTTTTTATTTTCTAAATGAACTGCATTGTATGATATCTACCCCACTATGAATCTACGCTACTAAATATGGGACCAGCACTCTTTTGGACGAACCTGAGTTAAAATGCGGCTAAAAAGGGAACCGACACAAATACAAATTTAGAGTTTACCGCCTTCTGTTCTTTAGTAGCACCAGTGTCTCTTATCAGTGCGGCCGTCTTTGTGAATGAACTTTACATTTACATTGCATAAAGCGGCCGCGAGATGGACTGAACAAAAAAGTGAGTCTCTGGCTTTTTCGATAGTTCCCCCCCCCCCCTCCGGCCCCTCGCCTTCCGCCTCGCCGTCGTCGTGACGCCCCCTCCCCCTGCCTCCCGCTTCCTCCACCCCTGCCGCCGCCTCCGTCGCTGCTGCTCGCGGCGGCCACTTTGTCTTTGCTCTCTGCTTTTTTATACACGCACCTCCCTCGCCATTTCGTTCATTTTTACTCCGACTTGGACTTATTTTTATTATTTCTGTTTTTTGACCTTTGTGTTCCGGAAGGAATGAAGAGCTTTTTTTCCCCTCTGCCATGGCAAAACTGCCTTTCTGCACGATTTAGATCTAGGCGGGGCGGCGGGCCGCACTCTCCGAAATCACGGGCGGCGGCGACCGAATACGCGCGGGGCCCGTACACGCGCCGCGGGGATGGCGTCCGCCGGCCTGCCCGGCCGCGCCACGCGCTTTGGAAGCTCACCTCAAAGGAGACCTTGGGGTCCTGCGTTCGGGTCCGAATGGTGGGGGAGTTTTAGAGATGAGTTAATTTACTGATTTGGGACTTAGCTGTGGTGAATGACGTCAGTGTGCAGGAGAATAATAGAAGTTGGCTGCTCCAATCTGTCGTTCCCGTGGTTTCCTCTTATTGATTCCAGGTGAATGCCGTGTTAAAACTCTAAACAACTGTTCAAGGTTAGCGCGTGATCTTTTCGTTCTCGTTTTGATTGCTTTTGTATACCCGTAGCCATATTGCTCTAGGCCAACACCTGACCCATCGCACGTTGGAAAAGTATTCAGGGAGCTTATCCTGGAATGTATTGCAATTCCGCTGAGGGGCGGAGTCTGCAGGGAAAACATGAGCGTTGCAAAAAAAAACTCCAGGTGTCGTTTACTGTATGTGTACTGACAGCTGACTCCCCACCATACATTACATATCCAACCATACAATATATACTGTGCGCAGGAAACTTTCTCGGCAGTGGCACAAGCGACTGGTGAGAGTGCTACCAAGAGAAATTATGTTGGTAGTTCGATCTGCAGCTTGTAACAAATGAAAACGTAAATTGCTTACTGACCACAATCATAACAGATACTGAAAGTGTTGTACCCTTCACTCATTTCCCAGTGATCTGGTTGATGAACATAAATGCAAATTGTAAAAGAAATCCCTGATTCGACTCGGTGCAGAGAGACTTTCCTGGTATATTGTATATATTACGGTCGCAATGCAGTATTACCCGCAAGGCAATAATAGGAAGATTAAATTTGAAAGCTGCAAATTTACATCGGGTTCGATTCCGCGTCTTGATTTTCAAATGTTTCTGAGCTACCTGTTAATTACTCAATCTCCGTTCATGCAAAACAATACAAAGAATCACCTATTATGACATTTGATTTTCTTAATTGACAACTCAAAACATAACCTTAAACGTAAAATAATCATTTATATTAAATTATATTACCTACGCGTACAAACAAACTGAATGTCCATCACCTTCATCCAAACAATACCCAGTGACAGTATATTACACGTTACAGAAAAATATACAAAAATTACTTGTAGAAGTTGCAAACCTGGAAAGATGATATAACATATGCAAATATAATATTCTGCGAAATGCATAAATAACACCTGCAAATATGATATTCTCCGAAAAAAGCCGAGTAAAATAGAAATGAGTAAAATAATGGACAATATGCAAACCCAAAATCAATATGTACAACGTGTTCTAATTCATTTATAAAATATTATTAGTATGACCAAAAAGAACTTTAATAAACTGGAAGTGCGAGAAGCAGATGTAAACAATAAGAGCTTATGGGCTTTTGTCAAAAACAAACTAAGCACGTTAAGCACAGTATAGAGGATAACATTTATTAGATTTTTTATTTATTATATTATTTATTTATTTTTATTTTATTTTAATTTTATTAAAGTTAGAAATAATGAAAATGAAGTTAATATTGTAAAGGTAATTTTAGTACTAGTAAAACACCGTAAAATATTAAAAAAAGAATTAAATCCTTAGTCAACTCTGTTTTCAAACATCTATTTCCTCCGAAATCTTCCACATAATTATCTAAATAAAAAACGCAATGTAGCATAAGATAACCATACTACACTACAATACCTAACTTTCTATTATTTTAGAAAAACTCTATAATAGAAACACAGAAATTTAAAATAAAAACAAATTATTATGAGAAATATAGGTTACTGGAAGACATAGTATAAGATGATATTGTTTAATTCCATTAAAGGGGATAGATATTTTCTGATGGAATTGGTAGTATTGTGTTATTGAAACTGTTTGGAGGAGTGTGTGAGTGCGGCAGTCGTGGAATCATCGCCATGACAACTCAATTTGTTGACTATATATGGCCATGAAAGACACACGGAAAGCTATGTACAGGTCCTAGCTCCCGTTTTGTTCTCAGAAGGATAATCTCTTTTTTTTTTATTTTTTTTTAAATTTATTTCTACCTGCTCGGCATTTCTGCCTTTCAGGGGTGTTCATTATACAATATTTTACACAGTAACTTTTAGGGATGGACATCCGCATGCGTTACCTCCTCTCTCAGGGGTCTGATGAAAACGTTCTATGAGAAGAAACTGTGGATAACAGTTTTTGGAGTTATATGTGATAATTTTGAGGAGAGGGTGACAGTGGGTGGAATTTTTAGAAAGTGGAAGATGGGTAGGTGATTTAAGGTGGACGAAGGGAGTCTTTAGGGAATCGTGATCTTATTCTTTTTGATGAACCATACGTTTTACCTAGCTTGAATATTGTTGTACTGCGCGATTGGGGAAGGGATGAGAAGAATTTATGAGTCATAAGATTTATATATTCGTTAATGGATGATATATTTAGTTCATTTTGGATTTGTATGTTGCTTATGAACCAAGGAGCTTTAATGATCTTTCTGAGAGATTTATTTTGTATTATTTCTATTTTATTTAGGTTTGTTTTTGCGGCGTTATTCCAGATCGGGCAGGCATATGTGAGGGTTGGTCTTATTATTGTTTTATAGATGATTAAGCCGCAGTCAGTGCTAAGACCGGAATTTCTATTTATTATTGGATATAGTTTGGATATTTTTGCATAAGTTTTATCTGCTATAGATTTCATATGTTGTTTCCAGTTTAGTTTGGTGTCAAGTAGTACTCCTAAGTATTTTGCTGGTGTATTTCCACTCATCCATTCTATATTTGTGTTTTGGAAGCTGAGGAGGGGTGGTTGAGGAAGTTTGCGGAGTATGAATATTTTTGCTGGAGTTTTAGATGCGTTAATCTTTATTTTCCAGTTTGAAGCCCATTTAATGTAGTTATTTAGGTCAATCTGTATGTTGTCGAAGGCGCAGCTAATGTCTGAATGAGAGGTAAAAAGTGCTGTGTCATCTGCGTAAAGAGCAATTTCTGTATAGTCTGACTGTGGTAAATCCGACATGTAAACAGTAAAGAGAAGTGGAGAGAGGCAAGAACCTTGAGGGACTCCTGCATTAATTTCAAATCTGTTTGAGAGACTTGAGTTAATACGGACGGAAAAATATCTATCTTTTAGAAAACTTCTGATTAGATGGAGTAGATACTTGGGAGTTCCTAGTTGACGAAGTTTGTATAAAAGACCTTCATGCCAGAGTTTATCAAAGGCTTTCTCAATGTCTAGGAAAACTGCAATTGTGTATTTTTTGCTGTGAAATGAATTTGCAATATATTCAGTTAAACGGAGCAATTGGTGGGTGGTACTATGTTGAGATCTGAATCCGAACTGAAAGTCTGGGATAGCGCTAATTTTTGTTAGGTAAGTAGATAATCTGCTGTGAATTAATTTTTCAAATACCTTTGCGATTGAGGGTAGGAGGCTTATTGGTCTGTAGCTTGTAGGAAAGCGAGGATCTTTGCCTGGTTTACAGAAGGGTAAGATTATAGATAATTTCCAATCTTTTGGAAAGTGGCCCAGTCTTAGACAGGAATTAAATAAGGCGGTTAAAATAGTTATAGCTCTTTTGGGTAATTCTTTAAGAGCTCTGTTGTTAATATGGTCGTGACCTGCTGATTTTCGGGTTTTCAATTGCTTAATAATTTTAGATGTTTCGGATGGGGATATAAATTTTATTTTATCTGGGACATTATAGTCTGGTAACAGGACGTTTTTTGCAATATAATTAGTAAAGGAAGAATTTGTATTTGGGTTTGGAGTAAAACTATTTTGCAGATATTTACCTAACATATTGGCTTTCATATGATCCGTATAAGCTACATTTGAGTTGTGTTTCAGGATAGGAATGTCAGTGGTTTCTTTACATAGTCTTTTTATGGTTGACCAGAGTGGTCTACTATTAGGGTGTATTTGAGCTATGGATCTTTGAAAATTGCTTATTCGAATTTCATTTAATTTGTTTTTGATTGTTCTCCCTAATTTGTTGATTTTTGCTTTAAGGTCATGTCTGCGGTTGATTTGCCAGAGCCGTCGAAGGTTACGTTTACTTTTAATTAGGTTTAGAATATTCCTTGGAATCGGATTTCTATTGTTAGTGAAAGGTCTTGCGAAAGGAGTTGTTGATTGTTGCAATGCAACGTAGATTTTCTGTGTGGTATTAGTTACCTGGTTGTCTATTTCATTTGTTGTTTGTATCTGTTCCGGGTAGTGAAGGTTTACTTCTAATAGGTCTCTAAATTTATTCCAGTTGACGTGCCCTTTCGTGCCCAAAACTGTGAAGGGATTATTAGACTGCAAGAGATTTGAAGATTTTATTTCAATGATGACTGGGCAATGATCTGAATCTAATTCAGGAAGTACGGTTTGAGATGTAGGTAAGTGGAAGTTTTTAGACACCATTATGTCTAAAATATCTGGGATAATATTACTATTGTACGGGTAGTGTGTTGGCTGCCAAGGTGCTATTACATCTAAGTTATTGTTTACTGCAAAAGATTGCAATTTAGTGCCTTGCTGGGTTGTGCAATTGCATCCCCAGGCTTGGTTTTTACTGTTTAGGTCTCCTAGTAGAATAACGTTGGTGTTGTTATTAAATATTTCTTTGTATTCTTTTACTGGAAATTGTTTATTCGGGGGTTTATATGCTGTTATTATTGTGTAATCTTTATTATCTATGGTTACGGTGACTGACACAGTTTCCAGGTTAGAAGTATTGGGGCTAAGTGACCGTTGATGTTTGACTCGGGTTGAAAGAGCAATCAAAACACCCCCCGCTGCAACATTTGAAATTCTGTCACTTCTATATATTTTATAACCGGAAATTTTGAATTTTTCATTTAGAACCAAGTGGGTTTCGGTTATGCATGCAATATCGATTTTGTGTTCGTGAAGAAAAATTTCTATTTGTGATTGTTGTCTTTTAATTCCGTTTGCATTCCAATTCATTAATGTGATTTTATTTGCCATTATGGAAATTTATTAGCACTGACTGTACAATATTTTGAATTTGCGGGATTATAGCTGAGATTACTTGTGATATTATTGTGGTTATTAGTTGAGATACATCAGTTGGCATTTGGGTTTGCAAAGATTGAACCAGTGACCACGGGGTATTGGTTTTGGGAAGGGGAGGAAATCCACGAGGGCTAAATGTTGGAGGGCTACGAGAGGGATTGTTGCGCGGCAGCGGTTGTTGCTCTGACCCTGACCTGCGTTCATTTAGAAGGTTTGAACGTGCTTGCTGAGTTTCTTTGAAAATGCGACAGCCTTTGTAATTGGCCCTGTGGTCCTCGCCACAGTTTACGCAATTCGGTTTGTCACTTTTTGGTTTTGTACATTGAGAATAGTGGTGTGACTCTTTACATCTAACGCACCTCGGAGTGAGTCGGCAGTTTGCTTGCGAGTGTCCATACCTTTGACAACGTTTACATTGTATTGGGTAGTTTCGATTTGTTCTAGGTTGAACTTGTATGACGCAATGCATCAGGCGGTTTAAAGTTAATATTGACTTCCCGTCTCTATTGTCTTTTATTTCTAGATTTTCACATTTTACAAATTTCGATTGGATTTTTCTTTTTGTCAAATAATCTAGTCACTTTGGTAACAGGGTATTTGAGTTCAAGTTCTTTTAAAATGTCAGCTTCCGAGTAACATGTGGGGATGCCCTTCAACACAGCATTAAAGGTTTTAATAGAAGGGTCGCGGAAAGAATAGAATTGTCTGTTCTTCTCAACACAGTGATGTCTAAAATTACGGTAATCTTCTATTGTAGTGAGCATGATTTTTAGTTGATCACCGGCTGTCTTGGTTGTGAAATCACATTTGACGACTGATTTAATGTCGGAAATCATTTGGTTGTAGTCAAGTACATTGTGCATAATTATGGGCGGAATTTTTAATGTTTGTTCTGGAGTACTTGGATCACTGTCTTTAAGATTTTGAAGCACTTCGAAACGCGATGAAGTTTGAACATTGTATAATGGCATAGAGTTTTCATCATCATTTCTCTTTCGTTTACTTACGTTTGAAAGCGTTTCGTTGGAAGTTGTTGCGTGCATCTCCTCGCTTTGGTGTTCTTGAGGCAGGGTAGTTTGGGGCGGTTGCTGCTGCATTAACGGTTGCCCTTGCTGCGCTGTGGGTTGATTCTGTTGAAGCAGCAGTAGTTGCTGCTGTTGTTGCTGATGAAGGAGTTGCAGATGTTGCTGTTGTTGTTGCAAAAGTTGAAATTGTGCTGTTGGGAGAATGCACTGATCGCTGTTGCTTGCATATAAGGTATCCATAGCGTTCACCAACACTTGTGATGTGCTGTGTAGCCCCGACTCGGGGCTACCTTGGACGTTCATTTCGCCACTCGCGGCCACGGGTTGGTTTTCACTCACTTGTGGTAAATACTTATGATACTATTTGCAAAGTTAAACTGTTTTTGATGTAACAATATATAATATTTAAAATAGACACGTAGATTGCTGTGCAAGCGAAACTAGTTTGACACTCAATCTAAACACGCTACGCAGTGAGAGAGCTGTGGCGTACGATGTTCACGGCACGGCTGCTCGGTGCGAACTGAGGATAATCTCTGATTAATTTTTAATGTTGGTGACCTAGCATTGGGATAGTGATATGGACTCAAAAGAAGTGAAAACTTCATGGACAGTGTATTTCAATTCAAGTAATATTGGTTCAAGAATAAATCAAGACGGATCGCCGTGGTTGAGTACTCAATTCAACAAATTTACATTATTCAAAGAATGAAATTAACATATTAACGTTGTTCTTCCCATGATAATTTGCCATAAAAATTGTCAAATGAATGATCATTCTCATTTTGACTGTTAAATTAACTAAATTTGTATTGAATTTCATTCCAATTATAAATCACCGGTAATGTGAGTCAGTTGTAATAATTTGCCGAAGTATTGAGATTCACGTCGAGGCAAACAAATTGAACCCCTTGAAAACAACAATCATTCTTTTTAGCCACAGTAGCGAGTGGTAGGCTAATATATCCTACCATTCATGGTAGCGATAAGCATAGATTGCATCTACCACCGATTATCTTTATAATAAGATTGATAATAGTGTTGCTACCATTGCTTACTTCCTCGATTTATTCGAAGTCTGTGTGTCTGTTAATCATAAATTGCTGATATGTAAATAATTAAGATAGGAATTATGGCACCACCCGTATATTTTTCAAGTAAAAGGTTGAATCACTTAAATCAGAATACATTTGCGAAAGGTACAGTCGAACACATTTAAAAACTACACACTACGTATTGTATGATCTCCTTTCCTAATCGGTTAAAATAATTTTAATGAAATAAATTCAATTTAATTCATTCATTTAATTAAAATATTTAGAGCTGTACTGTAGTTTGAATTCTCCAAATTGAAAATTCAACAGAGTCGATTGAAGTTATTAAAATACACTAGTGGCTATCTGTCAAAATTGTACAGTGAAAACTGACAGAAAATATTCATTGCTGTGTCCAGTCACACGTTCATATTGCAAATACTGAAGTACAAATAAGGTGGAGCCATTGAAGTCACCTGCTCCAAAATATTGGGGAGAGGACTATTCAATAGAGAAGGAATACATTATGGAGGAGTCTCTTCCTATACACACTATACAAACTAGTATGATTTTATATGAGCACAATTTCGAATATTGGTTTTTCAGAAATTATAATATTATTAGAAGTTACTTGTCAAAAATTTCGGAACGAATTTAAACTCCTTAATAATAAAATAATGAATAGGTGAGCAGAATTCAATTTGATAATACTACTTTTAAGCTTTCTTTTCAATTCAAACTTTCCTTTACTATTAATAAATGTTTCAACTACAGCCTTTTTTGGGACCACCAAGCCATTTTTACAAGATTCTGAATGGTCCAGCTAGTGAAATTTTGTGCCATTTGTGATGGTTGTCATTGGTTGCAACGTCCCATTATGGAAATGAATTTCATTTCGCTGCTATTGGTTATTTTCGGTTAGACATACTGCGTTGCCAGAATACTGAGATAATGTCTTCGTTACAAACTGTACAAATATTACATGTTCATGACTGTCAAATAAAAACAGAGGACCAGTTGTTACCATAAAATTAAACGATAGCCTCAAAACACCAAAATGAATGAAATTTCGCTTTTAACGATGGCTCACATATATACTACATATTTCGATCCATGTTGCAACAGCGTGACTATCTGTCCCTTCCCTCAGTAATGTAAATAATTCGTGTTAGGTAATAAACTATTTTGGTAGATACCCAAGTGGCCGGAGAATAAAAACCTGTACTGACTCAACATGCGATGGTTGCAGAAATGAATCTCATTACGGAAGTAGTGTCATTGTAGGTTTTCCTTATCCTAATGTCCTATTACTTTATTTATTGTCTTCCAAGTTTTCAGCCCTACGCCATGAACGAACGGCAAAATTATTTATCAACGAGATTCTTTTAAGATAAGCAGTAAGGGAATTGTATATCTACGTGCAACAAGGTATTAAATGTTACTGTAACAGCGATCCTAAAACACGCCAAGCTGCAGAAAGCGAAAGTATTCATAGGCTCTTTGGCATTTGTGTCACGCACCCCGACGGCGTGCTCATGCGTGGTTGTGCTGTCCTCTTTCCTCAGCCCTGCTTCCCCAGCCAGCGTCTTCCCTGGCGCGTCCGCGCGCCGGCCTGTCTGCCAAGAGCCCTGGCCCCCGGCTCCGCCTCTCAATGGGACGCCCCGGCCGCGCGTTTTTCTCTCATAACGTGGATACGAAGGACTTCACGCGACCGCATTCACAAATACGCGCGTGCCTCCTTTTTTGTGTTGGAAGTATTCCCTATAATAATTATCGGAGGGATTTTGACCGAGTGATTAGTATTCAGAATCGGTGGCGGAGGCGACGGGAGCGGGGAGCGGGGGGAGGGGCGGGGAGCGGGGCCGTGCGCGTCACGCGGCCTCTGCGCTGCCGCTTCCCGCCCGCCCGCGCGCAACCGAATCAATGGAACACGCCCAGAAGGTCGACATGAAGAAGACACCCTGGGAGAAAAAAAGTGATGGAAAGCGGGCAAAAAAAGGCAACAAGAGAGGGGAAAATAAAAGCAAGAAGCGAGGAGCGCGGAGCGAGGCGTAGCTGGTGTCGGCGGAGCGCAGCCTAATTCCGGCCCGGGGCGAAGGCGGCTCCCGCGGGCGGCAGGGCGAGGGGAAGGCGGGCCGGCGCAGGCGACGCCGCGACCCGCGGGAGAGACAGTGGTGATAGCACTGGCGGCGCGAGCGGCATAAGGGTACCGACGCTGCCTAAGTGGTGCGCGGAGGCGGAGATATTGGAAGTGGTGTCGATACTGCCAGAGAAGAATGGACGGTGGCAGTGACGCGGTAGGGAATGGATATAGAACGGAGGGGCGGACCGCGGCTGGGCGATGACGAGGGTGACAGGCGGCGGAAAGGGCCGCTGGTGTCAGAGCCGACGTTGTTGGTGTGACGGAGGAAGTGGTGACGGCATGACGACGTGGAGGAAAGCTCTAGATGCGGTGGCATTGGTCATGAATGCGGAGACGTCAATGACAGCGAAAGACCGCAGCACAACTTGCTTCACCTGTTAAAAAAGTATTACGAAAGTGTGTAGGGAGGCGAAGGAAGGGTGTGAGAGCTGAAGAAGAGTTCGTCAGTACTTTCGAAGTTATCACGAAAGTGACGTGACGTCAGTTTCCACCCAAATACATTGATTTATGATTATGAAATAGAACAAAAATGCATAAAAAATGAATGATCCTCCATAATAACATTCTAGAGAGTTAAAATATTTGTTAGAGGCAGTTTATAATAAAAAGTACCGAAGTATTTGGTTTTAGCAGATTATTGAGTCAATTATATCAAGAAATTTCATTTTGGGTTAAGGATGTTTATTTTAGAAGAGATCACTGCAAACATTGTATCTGATGTACATTTTTAAAGCAAATCTTTTATTTCTAAATTTGTAGTTTTCACATAGTTTCAAGTATTAGGCTTTGTGCAATTACATTGTTTTAATTGAATTCCACTATATCATAATATGCAATTTGATAATTATTCATTGTTATACGTGATAGTCGTAGTGCTTGTATTTTCAATACATTCCTACAATATTCGCTAAGCTGACAAATGAAAATCCAGTAGTGTACCTGCATTTTTTCAGATGTGTCCTGACTAGCGGGACTAAGAATATACGCCCACCAGCGGCGACCGGAATGTTGAAAGAATTTTCCTAATTTACCAACATGTTAGCGAGTGATTTTCGAAGATTATGATGCATATATCATCAATTTAAGGAGCTATTTTCCAAATCACGTCAAATTAACTTCTTGTTCAACAAATTTTATGCCTTGAGGCATGTTGCTTCATCTGCTGAGAAGAATGAATAATCTCACCATCTAAGACGCCTTGAGACTTCCGTGTGGGCTTACCCTGACCGTTTGATTATGTTTTCTCAATGAATGTTAAAACAATCCTTGAATTTAATTTGCATTTGCCAACAGCGTTGCATTTAACTAACATTTAAATAGAAATTTTGAGTAACGTTGAGAAACTCAATATCAAATATAATAAATATACTTCAAGGGTACCATTAAAACTGCTATGTATGTTACCTATTTCAATCTGAATGTTTATCTACAGTATTATTTTTCCTATTGACAAGTTTTCATCGATAACTCTATCTCTGAAAAAGAGTATTAACAATAACATTAACATAATTTGAAGTACTTTTTCCGTCACATGTATTGAAAAAAGTAGCAAAATAAGTAAATGTCGATGCCCTGCATCCACGTATATTATTGTGTATTTTTTTGCAGCACTTGAAGTTTTTTATTTTCACAAAAGTTGTAATTCGTTTCTAAAATTCAATCCGTAACGTACTGTAAGCACCAGAGATATTTTCCGGTAAATATGGAATAACGAAATGCAAAATATAATTGTTGTACTTTAAGATATTTTATTGTGTAGAAGACGGATGAATTCAATATCTAAAATGGTTCTAACAAGAAACATGTAAATAATACTAATTGAGAATCGAAATAATGAGATTACTTAAAACTTTTAAAAACGAAGATTTAGATATTATTACGCGAATTTTGATATAATTTTGGGACAGAAATTACAGTTCAATAATTGATAGTCACGAATAACGGTCAAAAAGTGTCGTTGTTGTTGTTGTTATTATTATTATTATTTATTATTATTATCATTATCATTATCATTATCATTATCATTATCATTATCATTATCATTATTATTATTATTATTATTATTAACGTGGAGCCCATTACTGACCATGCTACATGATTAACGTGAGTATTTTTTCCAGAGTCAGCTTTTTAGCCTTATCCCTCAGTACGACAAGGTTTTACGCCTTGAAGTATGAGTTATGAGATGATAGAATGATGATGAGAGGTGAAGAGACAAACACAAATACCACTATGTCTATGCAGAACTCGAACCTACAGCCTCCTCGGCGCAGACGGCGGCTGCCGCAACTGACTTCGACTTCTTTTATGACATTATAACATTATAAGTTCAAGTTAAGTAAGACATTTATGACATTACAAGTCGCTTTCAACTTCGTACATTCGATTTAGAGGGAGGTCAGACACAAATTTGGGGATGTGGAAGTATCGGAGGGTTAATCCATAAACGTTTATTTGTGGAAATATATGCAATAACGGAAGAAATTTCCCTATTTATATTTTGCACTAGACATCTGCTGTAAATGAATATAAACTGAATGTCACCTTAATGTGCTCAATTGTTTCCACTTGCCGTGCCCGGGCCACACAAACCTCTTCGGTGGAGAGCGCAACGTGAGCCAAATCGCTGAAGAGAAAGAGGTGGCTGCAGCGGCGCGGGGGCGGTGGGGGCGGAGAGCGAGAGGCGTGGCCAGTGCCCGGGCGCCGGTGGCAGCGGGAGGGGGGGTGGCGGCGCAGCGCGCGGCCGCGGCCCTGCGCGCGAGTTCGACCGGTCGTTTCCAAAGATTAATTACGTTAACGGCCGGCCGCTGTGTAATTTAAATTAATATGAGCTTGCACGTTGGCGCTGCGGCTTGGCCGGCGCGGCGCTGCGCGGCGCCGGGCGACGGCTTGGCCGGCCCGCTCTCGCCACGCCGCAGCCCGGGCCTGGCTCCGTGGCGGTGGCGGTGGCGGGTATTGCACTGTTGGGTGGCCACTGCGTTAATCGATATTTCTTTTCCCCGTTTCACGTTTCCAGCAAGACATTTTGCGACTTTCGTTGCTTTCAATACTCTTCATTTCTTTCGTCTTACGTCCCGTGTCACCTTCATTACTTTCTTTCATTGTGCCACTCTTCTTTTCCCCGTTTCTTTTGGCATTGGCTTCATTAGCTTTCGTTTCTTCTTTTTCTTCTTAATTTCTTTTCAGTACTCGTATGCCTTCTTTGTACATTTTCCTCACTTTCTCAAGTTGAGAATTCATTTCAAGAAATCTGTTTTCGCCCATTTGATAATTGTTATTCTTATCATTTGGAAACGCATAGTTGGATATGATGTGTTAAGTATGGTTTTAATAACAATATTTTGTTTATATTTGGGTCTACCTCACAATGAAGTACTGCAATGACACTGAAGCTCATACGCATTTTCCCAGTGCGTACACCCTTCGTAATTTAATTAAACGATATGGCTTGTAGAACGATATATATTTTTAGAACTACGATTGTCCGCCGTAGTCGTTATTTGTTAATATCGTAACATAATTATGAGAGGCGAAGATACCAACATAACTACTCTGGAGGAGGAACCCAACTCATCTAAATTTCCATTACCAAAAAGATTGTTATGGCGCTTCCGCATAAGCTACCATGGCAAATCGCATCGGCATAATCATAATTGAATCGATTATTTTTAAAAGCCCGTAATCCATTCTCTTTTTCATTTTCACTATTTGTGTGAAAACAGAAGCTACAAGATAAATGCATCTTTTCATGTTCAATTCCCATAAATCAGATGAATAGAATGACCGCGAGGACGCGGATAAGTTTTGGTTTGAAACTTTGTAAGTCATTGACTTGCGGGGTATGTATGACTGTGTATGTGGGTATGTGTATGTACAGTTTGTATCACTAGAATATCACTCCCAGAGATTGGTTAAAAGAGATGTTCAATACTGAACCATGTAATATCGTAGAAACGCATATTTAGAGTAACTGTTTTTGTCATATAATTCATGTTTGATGTAGGTGCACGTTGCCATTCACGTATAATATTGTAATAAATGTGTCAAATTACAAACTGAGCATCCAATGTGTATTTCAATGTTTAGGTAAAACATTCCTAATTAGTTTTTGAAATCTGATAAGTCATAAACCTTTAAAGAAGTCCAGCGACTATTGTACTATTGATAAGAGTAAATTACATATCTTCAGGGTATCATTTATGCATCAGAAATTTAAAGAAAAATCAGAAAAAGTTTTCTATGTACTTAATAATTAAGTTTTCCTTTTTTTCTCAGAACTTTACAATTCCTGACTTGCGGGGTTTAAGAATAACCGATTCAATTATTATATCAGTAAATATAGGAAAATATTGAAGAAAAAATTTCCTTTAAGTGTGTGTTTGTGAGAGCAGCAGTTCTCTTTCACTTTAAATCTCTTGGCCTATATTGGGAAAACGGTGTTTTTATCTCACAATACTTCGTACTTCGTATCACGATCTAATTGTTCCGCTATTAAAATTTTGTATCCCTCTCGCTATGAGGATGCCGATGAACGTGATTAATTAATAACTCCCTGATCCAAACACCATGGATACAATTTCTTCAGACATAGAACGTTAAAAAAATACCGTATAATGGGTATTATACGTATTAACGGACGAGAACCTTTAGAAGTGTCCAGCTGAAGTGAATGACATCTAAGGTTTCGCAGCTTATCTCAAGACCTACTTCATAGGAAAGTTCCGAGGTTATTCGTAATACACCATAGCAAGTATCAATCAAAACGCGTTAACATGTCAAAACCAGGGACAAGGCTAGGAAAAGCACCTCCTACCAGAAGAGCACTTGAATTCACTGGCCCTAAACTGTTAAAAAGAATGGTCATTAAATCTCTTCAAGGCCTGACATGAATCGCAAGTTGTTTCGGGAGCTTTTATCACTATGATCTCTCTATATACACTCCGACCTAACTCGCAGAGTGTCGAGCACCATTTACGAGCATACCATTGAGTGTTTTTCTTCTACACTTTTCTTTCATTATGTCAAAGTGGAATGATGACCGCAGAACACACTTCGATCACACGGTGAGGTTTTGACGGAAATATCGCCTGCCTACAGGTGCAACATAAAGACAAACTTTTCATGACTGGACGAAGTATCAACAGTGCTCATCAGTATAATTCGTATCATGGTTTTCCAAGCATTTCGTTTGCCGGCCCCGGCAAAATTAATTGTGCTAAATCGTTGTGTTAATGTGTACATCAATGGATTTTAATAGCGGTGGTTATTCATAAAAAAGGTAAGATGTTAATTCATAGACAGAATGACAACATAATTTCAGCGTGGTCATCCAGCACATCAGTATCTCCAGAAAAACAAGAAGCCGGAATTTAAAACGAGATAATAGTTCTGGCGTTAAAGTGGATCTCTTCCGCAAAACGTGACATGAACATGATGGCGAGCGTGTTTGCCAAACATTCTAGCGACAATCTACTCCGTTTCAATCTTATGGTCATTGACGCCTCCTTGTCAACTGTTCGTTTTGTATGCGTTTCTCGGAAAAAGGAAAGAATTATTGTGTCTTTTGAAATTTATTTCCAGATATACAGATATGTGGGGGAACCTGTTATTCAGGCAGGCTGGTCAACAGACGACACTGCGAAGCTTTCACCAACTGCATTCTTTGCCGGAAATAGTATATCGGTACGGTACGAGATGTCTAGCTAGTCACATATGCGTCCCTCTGATCAAAAGTATAAATATTGACATTTACTAATAAATTATGACCCGTGAACAGCATGCAAAAATTAAACATATTTTTCTAGAAAAAGTTAACTTCATTTGTGTGGGTACGAACTATAGCAAGTATAATATTTGTTTCCCGTTTCAATATATTGCAAAAAATACCTAATTTTGGTATTTGCTATTTTGAATGGTTTCTGAAATCTGTTAAATTAATTTATCTATCCTTTTGAACAAGAAACAATTATCCCGTGTACTTCACCGCAACCAAGTGTCTTTATGTTTCTTGAATTGATGAAAACAATGGCTAATAATTAAAAAAAGTAATAAAAATGCTAGTATCTAATAATTTTCTTTATCTTCGGCTAAGAATTTTTGATTTTATTTAAACTTGAACCAATTAATGCTTGGAGAAATATCAATATAACAACAAAAGCGTCTTTGTCCTAAACTTGTATCCAAAATAATGTAAGAAGTGGCCAATATCAATTTCATCATCGAAGTAGTATTTTTAGTTTTAACGATAAAATTTAGTTTAACGTTATTTTTTATTGCCCCCAATTGCTGATTTGCTTTGAATTCTACTGTGAAAATTGAGCAAATTTACTTGAAGATTCTCTGCCTTCCCTTCGACCATTCATCAGTAATCTTGGATTCAACTTCCTGGAAAAGTAACTTCCTGATAAAAAATTTAAAAATAGGAAGTCAGAAAATTAAAAGTAGGAAATATTTGTTCAGGCAAAATTCGAGATTGCATTTGATATCTAGTATTGGTAGCTATTCTAACCCGATTTACGAAAATAAATGATGAAAGACCATAAACTAAATTATACAACAGATTATCAAAAGCCTCAAGATGAAGATTATGTTAAGGAGAAGCCCCGTGGAACGCCCTTGGCGCTGCGTCGTGGGGTGCGGCCGGGCAATGCTGCGGGGACAGTCGGTGGTGCGCAGGCGGTGCGCAAGCGGTGCGCAGGCGGTGCGCAGGCGGTGCGCAGGCGGTGCGCAGGCGGTGCGCAGGCGGTGCGCAGGCGGTGCGCAGGCGGTGCGCGGGCGGTGCGCAGGCGGTGCGCAGGCGGTGCGCAGGCGGTGCGCAGGCGGTGCGCAGGCGGTGCGCAGGCGGTGCGCAGGCGCGACCCGTCGCCGGGGCCATTCACAAAAGCCATTGTGGTTGTCGGCTGCGGACGAAAGCGACCCGCCGTCGCTCCGGCACCTAATTTGTCTATTAAAATAAGAAAGCTGCGCGCTATAAAATTGTGATTCTGTGGCCGGGGGCCATTAAGGGGTTCAAAGGCGCGCGCAGCGGCGGCGGTGCAGACGGACGGGGACGGCGAGGATGACGGGGACGGCGGGAACGGTGAGGATGGCGCGCGCAGCCCCTGCGCCCGCACGTCGGCCCCTCCGCCCCCTCGCCACCACTGGCTCGGCCGCTCGTGTAATATTAAACCATTTTTGCACAGTCATTTTCCAAACATAATTTAGTACCAAGTTATTTAATTGTATTTTTATTTGCTTTGCTTGTTGAATGTCTTACGATTTTTTGCCGTTCTTCTTGTCGTGTTCTCTGAGAAGGTGCTGGCGTCTTTTGTCTTAAACACGCAACTTTATCATTACCATCGTAATCATTTTCCATTAAGAAAATGTCAAGCGTTGCGCCGCCCGGCGCTCGGCTGAGTGGCGCGGCTGGCCGGGGTCCACGCTTTACGCCGACTCACGGGACCGCCCGGCCGCCGCCGCCGCTGACACACGGTGGCTCTCGGCCCAAAGCACTGGCCAAAACCCGGCCGACTACATCTCGGGAGGAGCCTTCTAATTCATGCCTGGCCGACGCTCGCCGCTCACTATCCCGGAACCCGTTCGCTCCACTTACCTGCGAAAACGTGTTATTTCCATATATTGTGGATAAATTAAAATTAGTTCACATCATTTGATTTAGTTTGGCTAAGAATAACAATATGTACATATTTAAACTGTAACGTAATTGTATGGAATTTTTTTGGATTCTGATCTTGAAAGACGTTTCGCCGCATGCGTGAGTAAAAAGAAACTTTGCCTTAGGAGCGCTTATAGACGGCATTGGAACAAACTATTTCGTTTCGAAGTATTGCGGAGATTGTTATTCACAATCGCGTAACGATCCTATCACGCTATCTGACAAATTAAACTTTGAAGATTAGGTAATGTAAGACTTATATATGTTACGGTAAGGTGATTTTTTTCCAGCTGGAAATAAATCAGTAGATACGAGTTCTAAACCTTCAAAATCTGTTTGTTCCCACAGCAAAAAAAATGTAGAGTCTTAAGCGCATGTATAGTATTTCTATGATAAATATTACAATAATGTTACTTTTGCCACATGTACTGTATATAATTTCGTTTTTGCCAATTATTTTAAAACAATATGAAATGTCTTAGAATATAGCACGTTCCAATCATTGCTATTCCTGAATGTTTATTTTACCATATTACCTCACTGTTCAATCACTTCTAATATAAATATTTGAACAATTTTGAGTTTATTGTCATTGTTAATGTTAGTGTGCATAGAAAATGAGAGGGAAAATATATCGAATATATGACATCATTCTTGAGTCCGAGATTTATCAAATACAAGAGTGAAACTGGAGAATAATTTGTCCAGATAGATAGCCCAAACGAACCAACATCCCCGTGTCCTGCGCCACCACCGCTACCCTCTTCATTTTCCTCCTTCCCCTCCCCTCCCCTCCCCTCCCCTCCCCCCGCCCCCACCCGAGCCCCCGTGCCGCACACGCGCATCCGGTACTCAGCGTCCGGTGGCCGCTGTCCGCCCGGCCGAGCGACAGGCGCCCCCCCCCCCGGCCATCGGCGCCCGCGCTCCCGCCCCACGCGGCCCCGCCGCCGCACTCATCGGATTCGGGCGGAGCAGTAGTCCGATGGAGATCTGTCAGAGAACTTTACTCGGGAGGAAGAGGTGGCGTCGATAGCCCTTCAATCAAGGCAGATCTCCGCAGCCCCGGCCTCTCCAGCGCGCCATAATGACTCTCCTCGTGAAGGACAGGCAGCTCGTTTGAAGCTTCTCTTAGAAGTGAGACATTTGAGAAGTTCTTTTGGATAGGTACTTACTGATGAATGAATCGTGTCGTGAACTAGAATAATTGTAAAAACATTGCATAATCACAGTAGAGGGTTTCGACCGTCCAGTAATATACATATGTATTCCTGTAGACTTCTTACAGACACGCAAAGAAGTTCATTTTCTTCGTTTTTCAGGAGTGACTCATCAACCTTTTTCACGAAATACAACCTACGCAGAGTACGTTCAGAGATTTGTAATTCAACTCTTTTGAGCGTAAGAAGAAAACGTCCTATTCGCGAGATGTGTTAGACCGTGAGGGGGCTACAACTCAATGAGATGTATATTGTGGCGCAGAGGTTTACGTGATCGAAGCAATTTACTGGAAGAAATACCGGCACCGACGGAAACGGGCGATTCCTCAGGCCTGGGCGGGACGCCGGTGCGTGTCGAAACGCCTTACATGAAAGACGGTTCAAAAGTCAGGGAACTCCACTTGTCCCGCGCAGACGGCTAACTCCGCTGGTTTGACGAGAGTCAATGAGAAGGCCTCGCTCATTATCACGTGAGTCTTCGTTAAATGCGCGCCCATAAAGAAGAAAAATAACATAATCCCCTCCTGCCCCCGACTCCTGGGCATTAAGCATGGAGCGGAGCCGCGCGCGGGAGGATCACGAAATCGCCTGCTCGTGCTCGTGGGCGCGAGGGATTTGTTTACACACATACTTTAATTTGTATCGGCGTGTTCTTTTTCCTCGGGAGAGCGTAATGAGGCGCGCAGAGAGGCCAGCGAGGATGTGCGGGCGAGCGGGCGGGCGGGTGAGCGAGCAGGCGGGCGGGCGAGCGAGCAGGCGGGCGGGCGAGCGAGCAGGCGGGCGGGCGAGCGAGCAGGCGGGCGGGCGAGCGAGCAGGCGGGCGGGCGAGCGAGCAGGCGGGCGGGCGAGCGAGCAGGCGGGCGGGCGAGCGAGCAGGCGGGAGAGCGGGCGGGCGGGCGGGCGGGCGGGCGAGCAAGCGGGCGGGCGGGCGGGTGAGCGGGCGGGTGGGTGAGCGGGCGGGTGGGTGAGCGAGCGGGCGGGCGGGCGGGCGGGCGAGCGGGCCGGCGGGCGGGCGAGCGAGAGGGCGGGCGAGCGAGAGGGCGGGCGAGCGAGAGGGCGGGCGAGCGAGAGGGCGGGCGAGCGAGAGGGCGGGCGAGCGGGAGGGCGGGCGAGCGAGAGGGCGGGCGAGCGAGTGGGCGGGCGAGTGTGCGGGCGGGCGATCGGACGGACGGGGCACTCGCGGTTAACCCTGCGCCGGGGGAGCCGGCAAGCGGCCGAGGCGAGGGGTCGTGGGTCGACGCGCCGCCGGGGTCAGCGCCGGCCCGCCGTCCACACGGCCCAGAGCGGCCGGCCGGACGCGCGTCCGGAACGAATCCGCCGCAACCGATGATGAACGGACGCCATTTGTCTTATCCCGAGGCGATCTGCGCGGCGGCGATGGGCGCGGGAACGCGCTCGGGCGGGCGCTCTGCGGGGGTGACCGCCTCGTTTTAAGCAATTGGGAGACGGGAAGGCACTTTTCAGGAAGATGATGCAAGTACATCTTCAAATTCTTTCTTTTTTGCGTTAGCACGTACTTGTAGATAAAGCGTTTCAGTGTGGTGAGAAGGCCAGCGGCTGATAGTGAAAGAGAGTTGCCAGAAGCCCCTTGCATTGCCCCCACGCAATGCAATTAATGTTATAACAATCATTTTTATATTATGGTTAATTAATATTTACAGCACTGTGATGTACAAAATAGGTTTCAGAAACACCATCGTCATGATTGTTGTGTTATTATTATTATTATTATTATTATTATTATTATTATTATTATTATTATTATTATTATTTAATTCTACTTTTCTGCCGCTGTACTATCAGTAATTACAAAAATAAATATTTAATATGACTATTACCTGACATCCTATGTTCTTTCCATTCCTGGGAAAATGATCACAGAGGTGGTTTGGCTCTAGTTTCCACTATACGAAGGGGGTGGAAACGAGTTTAATTATTTTATTTTAGTAAATACAAATTGTTTTGTGCTTTTCTTGGAGCATTTCTCAGAACTTTCAATTTATAACATCATTCTATTTATAAAATATAACTTTAACAGATAGAAAGAAATTGAAAGTGAATTATAATAATTTTCTTCGTAATAACTTTCATTAATAATATTTCTAAGCATTATTAACATAAAGGTGAATTCAGGATGAAGAAATGGAACTTGAATGTAGTGGGATGTTGAGAATTAAATGATAAGTGATTAATGATTTTGGATGTGATTATGGTTCAAATGGGATATATTTTGGCTTGAGAAACCAATCATGCCTAAAACCACTCGGAGAAAATCTGACGCGATACAAACCCGCAGAGCGTACTTGAACGCTGCTCCAAGCCCCTGCCCCACCGAAGTCAGCAAATATATAAAATTGTTTTCTTCTAGAATAGTTTTGCAAAGCATTTGCAATGGAAGAAATAGTTCGACTATGTGCCGGAGAAAATAATCCGGTTATTACGGCCCAATTCAGTTCAGCACATTAAGTCTGTGGTCGAACGTAGGCGCCAGAACGCCCCGGAGGCTTCGGAAGACAAAGAAGGAGGTTGACGCTCCGGCGGTTAGCGATTCGCTGGCGAAATGGGGCTGCGGCTGAGGCTGGGGCTGGTGGGCGTGCAAAGGCCCGGGCGGTGGGTTGCGCCGGGCGATCACTGGCATCGGCGCCGGGCCCTCGGGCGGCCGGGGCGGCGCTTACGCCCTCGCGCACTTGATCCCTGCGGGGCGGAAGGAGGAGCGGGTAATCGCAGGGTAGAGGCCGAGTCCGAGCCCGTTACTTGAAGCGCGCCTTCACGTGTCTTAGGCAAATGAACGCCCTGGTACTGCTACCGACTGCCTTGCAAGGGCTGGCGGCCACGCCACGCCACTCCGCTCCGCCTCCGCCGCTACCGAGGCCGCCACCGCCGCCTCCGCCGTCATACCGCTCCGTCGCGCCGCCTCGTCGATACCGTCCAGACGCCCGATCGGCGCTGCTGCCGCCACCGCTGCCGAGTTGACATTACCGGGATCCCCACTGTATCCATTATCGATACCTTTATCGTCATCACTACCACCACTTCGCTACAGCCATCGTTCCATTGACCACTGCGGACGGCATCACCACCTTCGTCCTACCGAACCACTATCACCTTTACCTCTGGTAACACCACTGCCGTCACCACTTCTGCCGCCGCCTAGCGAGGGTGGGGCCGGTAATCGGCGATGGCGGCGGCGGCGGCAGCGGTGGCGGCGGCGGTGGCGTTGGCGGCGGTGGCGAGGAGAGCGGTGGAACACGCCAGCCGCGCCGGCCGTGAATGATGTTAAAACCATCAGCTTCTCCCGGTGGAGCTCTTCCAGGCCGCTCATTATATGCACGAAAAACCAATTTTAAATTTGAAGGCAGTAGCATCCGTGCCCCGGCGGCTCGGAATGAGGGGCTTGCGCAGGCGGCCGGAGCGGGGACGGGGCCTCAAGGTCGTCTCTCGCTCTGCTCGCGTCAAGAAAGAGGATTCTCCCCGCCGGCTCCATTCGACGCGCTGCCGCCCGCGGCGCCGTCTCTCCCGCTCCTCCACCCCCTCCTCCCCACCACCCCTCCACCCCCTCCCGCCCCCTCCACCCTGGAGTAGCTGCCACTGGCGTTGCCGCTAACAGTTCACCAAACACAGAATCCCTCATCCCTTCTTTTCCATTCTCCACTTGCGTACAGCATGCTAGCTCCTTGTTCTCTATCTTGCTTTCTTATCATCCACGTTTATTCTTTGTTTTCTGCATACTTCCTCCCGCACTACCTTCGGCGTGTGACCTCTTTCTATTTGCCCGAATATTTTCTCTGCTATTTGTCGCTCATTCTTTCACTTTCCACGCATTGACTCTTGACAACTCAAGTAATTTTCTTCGGTTTGTTCTATTCTTCGCTTGGTCTGATTCTGCGCGTTTTGCTCGATGTTTTCCATTTCCAGGCCGTCATCTCTTCCACTCGATAGTTCACTTGCTTACTCTTTCGAACTGTTCTAATTTTGTTTTCTCGTGCGTGGTTCGTTATGCTGTTTCCGTAATTCCTTCTTATTGAATAATTTGCTTTTGTACACAAGTCTCTTCCTCGTACGTCTTGAATATATTATACGCTTTTATCCGCTGGTGTCATTGTTTCTTTCATATTGCGAAACTACTTTATTCTCCTCTCTCTTTCTTCTCCAAGAGTATGTTACTTTTTGCATTTGTTTCTTTGTTTCTCATCTTCCTCTCAACCAACCATTGATTTTCCTTTGTTTATCTGCCTCTTCTGTATTGTTTTCCAGAAAACCCACAGTTAACCATGTACCATACGTGCCATCGACTCATTATTTCAGTATTTCTTTGTTAGATGTGTCTAGTTTGTTAATATTCTAAAATGCTCAATCTCCCTGACTTTCTTTAGGTTGAGAAGTAAACTATACCTTGTAGTATTTTTTCATTGACGAGATGGGAGTCTGTGTTCACGCAGAAAGACGTTGAAATCATAATTTCAAATTGTATTATATACATTCCTAGAGCCACAAATGTACATCTTTTACACATTTCTTTAACTCATGAACATAAAATACTTTAAACCGCTTAAATCTAAATGGACTCCTGTGACTATTTTTCAAACCAGTTTTTGAAATATTTGCCTGATAATTGGTCCTTGAATTTAACAGTCATACATTCGTATTTATGCTGCTTTGGCACAAGCAACTGGTGTTCTTAATGACGGACCTACAGCTCTCTGATCAATGCATTTTCACTGACATCTTGAAAAATCGTATGGATAGAAAGCAATGGTGTGATCGAAATGAATCAATTTGGTTTCAGATATATTCATTCTTGTGCCGATTGTGTCTTTGTTCTGCAACATGTATTACTTTAATAGTTTTACACTGATAGTTTTTATAGGAAAATTTACTATCATTTTCTTGACTTCAATAGAGCATTTGATTCGATCGACTATAATTTAATTAGCATAAATTACATGTGATAAGTGTAGGAGCAAAATTAGTTAGAATTACTAAACAGCTGTCACAATTTAAAGTGGGTCATGTAATGAGTGATAAATCTGATGAACCTGAGGATGTTTTCCATGGCAAATTTTTGTGTCCTTTGTTATGAATATTTTATTCATATTTTTCATTGCGGATTAGGAGAAAATATTAAGAACAGAGGGGTTAAAAGGTCTTATTATTAATGGAAATATTAATGTTCTAACGATACTATACAATGACGACCTACTAATATTGGGAGACTTTCCAACTGACTAGAAGAAGGTGCTCAAGTTACTTGAATCATATTAGATAAACAATGATCCAAAGTTAAATGACAAAAATCTAGTATAGTTATTTTTGAAAGTGGTGGAGATTGAAAAATTAATTGATCTTCTACGACAATGAAACTCTCACAGAAATTGTTTTCGTTTATAGTTCATTTGGAGAGTCTTTTTCAAGTTCATATTTCGCTTTGGAAGCAGCGAGAAATTCATTGAGTAATGCGAGAATGAAGTCAGCCAACGTTTTTTCTCAAAGTGCGAAATTTAAACCAAACTAATGAGAAAGCAATTTTAAAATGCATGAAAGTACGTTTTCGTCAGTTTTATTATGTAATGCTCCCATTTGAGGTTCTCAGATTGGTGGACATTTTTGAAAAAGCATTAACTGACTTCTTCAAACAGCTTTACCTCATTTATACCTCAAATAGCTTCGAAACTTGTACTATAGCGATTTGTTACCAAAATATTGTTGAGGAGATAAGATTAACTTGTGAGGGTGTGCTACCTCATGTTGGTTAATCACTCGGAAGTTGTTCAAGGCAGGAAATTTAATAGAATATGACAAATTAGTGAAATTTTGATGAACATTTTATTCGAAACTTGAAGAAATGAACGTCCTAAATATACTTTGTTCTTGAAAGAAAATGATTTGAATATATGCTTTAACTAGAGAATAAGTTTCTCATATGTTCCCAAAATGTCGACAGGTCAGCATCATAGTCATTTATGTTTTTGCTATACTAATGCCCCTGATTTTAGCAACCTCTAATGCACAGATGTTCGGCAAGTGCATGTCACCTCCTTGAGTGCGTCAGAATGTGACCTGCCAACATCTGTGAATGCGACCGTTGCCAAAAATCATAAAGAAAACGTTTGTTACTCCATTATATAAAATTTATCATTACATTTTCATGAACAAAAATATATCATGTTTCCTCTTCTTCTTGTTCTGGAAGTTTGTATCAATTCTGAGTCACCTCTGAATTCAACCAGAAGGAAAATGCATGCATGTAACAACGGTAAGAAATCTGATTTTTCACACATATTTACTAGGTATGTTTTCCAGTGCATAATTCTACCTGGGAGAAATGCTTCCCTAGGTTATCAATATTACCACATACTATTTAATAAATATCTAAGAAAATAAACAATATCTTCAGTATTCAGAAAAAAATATGAAAATCGGAAACGTTTTAATTCTGACTATTTAATTACTGTATTGAAATTTCTTAATTCCAGACTCTTGTATTTTTTTGCATAAATGCTTTTTTCTCTTGATTTTATATGTATGACACTTTATGTATGAAACCAAGTAAATTCTGTTAAAAATGGGAAACGTAGGGAGCAGGTGAAAACATTGTGTACATTTTTAAAAGCAATAAAATTATAAATGTTCTTTTATAGAAATTTGCACTCTTCCTTTTAATCATTATATATCAAGTTTTATTGCTATTGAGGAGCCCAGTAAACGGGCGCCTGAATTGTTCAATGCAGATTCTTTCTCTCTCTCTCTCTCTTTTATTCTTTATTTCCTTCTTTTGTATCTATTTCTCTCTCTTCCATCTCTTCCTCTCTATTTCCCTCTCTTTCTCCCTCTTTTTTCCCTCTCTTCCCTCTCTTTCTCACTCTTTTTCCCTTTCTTACTCTCTCTTTCCCTCTATTTCTCCCTCTTTTCCCCTCTCTTCCCTCTTCTTCTCTCTCTTTTTATCTCTATTATGCCTAGAGTAAGGGACGGTTCGTAAGCAGAGTCGAGCAGCTTCATGTCCTGCTTAGACAGCTCATGTAATAGATGATCCTCAACTACGATCAAAAATGAAGAGAGTTGATCTGGAGGACAGAGGCAGTGTCAATAAAACAGAACTGAAATGAAGCTAACTATAAAAATAAATTATCTTGAGATGCCAGAGACCAATGGGCTTGTGTGTCAAAGCGTATGTTGCCTGGTTTGCATGTCACTCATTAATTACAGCAAATTCCACGCAAAAAATATTAATGTCTACTAGAAAATCAATACGTTTCGTATATCATTTAGTAGGTGAAAATACAATAACTTACTTTGACGCGAGGCTTCGCAATGCGACGCAGACGGAGGATAGGCAAGTGATATATGCGATGCCAGGTGACGGATGGGGCGGCAGGCGCGAGTGCGAGCGGTATCGGAGAAGACGGTAACGAGGCAGGTCGACATCGCCAGCGCAAGCGCCATCAGAGGCAGGGCGAGGGCCTGTGCGGGGGGCGGCGAGGCGGGAAGCGAGCGGCGACAAAGCCGGGGTCGGGCGACGCCGCGGCGTGAGGCGGCGGCCGGGGCAGGGCCGTTGCGGGGCGGGGCGGGTGGCGACGAAGGCTCAGCGCGGCGCGAGGCGGGGTCGGGGCGACGTGCAGACGGGGCGGAGGCGCGATGCTGACGCTGACGCCGACGCCGACGCCGGCGTCGCATCGCGTCGCGTCGCGCGCCCATGAGCGGACGCCGTGACGTGCAGCATTTTTCTCAGTGACTAATCTCGAGCCGCATCCATCCAGCTTTGCTAACAGCTAACGACGCACAGGCCATCACCGCGCCGAGAGACACATACGTCAGACGCAGAGCGTCGGTAATACGTTTATGTACACCAGTTTTTTCCTACACTAATATAACGACTCATCATTACTGAGAAAAGATTTCATGGCGGTGCGGAAGCTTTAGGCATTTACGTCAGATTTTTTGGACCTTTTAGCTGCGGCAACGACCGGTTATTATGAAGAAGGAGAGAAAGAGGAAGGAACGGGTGGAGAGAAGAGGGCGTTAAAAGAATGGACCGGAGGAGGGTAGGCGAAACTTTTCAGATTTTGATCTGGAGGCAAGATAAATAACACTAAACCAAGGGAAATGGTTACAAATGAGTAAAAACCTCGAGTAACCTGTTCCGCGCAGATCCGGCAGGCGCGGCAAGCGTCCGCAGAAAGAAAGGGGTGAAGGCGAGCGCACGTAGTGGCGGCTTAAAAGGTTTCCCCCGCCCCCGACCCCTAGCTACGGTCCTCCCCTCCAATTTCTAGAAAAGTAAATGGACACCGACGCCGGGAGATCGAGAGCCGCGTTTGCAGAGAGCGGCGGGCGCGAGGGCGGGCGAGGATGAGGGCGAGGACGCGAGGGGGCGGAGCGGCCGAGGGAGCAGCGGGCGAGGACTTCGCAGGCGCGGGCGACGCCGCCGGCTAAAAACAAAAGACGAATAAGGGATGAGGTAAAGTGGTCCGATTTTTCAATTCTTGATTTTTTCCCGGCACTTGCGTAATGCGCTGGTTGTTAAGAGACGAGCCGCCGCACCGGGCGGCTGAGGTGGCGCTGGGGGGGGGGCGAGAGGCGGGGAAGGTGAGGGAGGTGAGAAGGGAAGACGGAGGGGGCCGAGCGGCTGCGTGGTGGGGCTGCGAGCATCTCGTCTGTTGATATGCTGTGTCTGCCATGAAAAGTTGAACTTGACGAATTCTGTCCTTCGTGCGATCCTCAACGAACATTGAGATTGCCGCGTGACTACAATAAACTTATTTATCACCACAATCATTTTTTTCGTATCCTATCTGGGAACGTCAAGAACTTTCAAATCATTCTCCGAAGGTGGGTTAGGAATTCTGGAGCTCAAGGAACTGTCCGCAGATTATACTTCTCCTCCCTACGTCACGTATAATTTTTACATTTTTTTTACAAAAACATATAAAATATAACAAGAGTTAGTTGACTTTTTGAAATATTGGTGCTAGGAAAGAAGATCTAAGTCGAAGATCGACAGGCATGCGACTATTGTTAGCCCTAAATAATCGTGTGGCGGCTAAGCTCGTACGCTCCTCGTGTATCCTCGATTGCCTTTTTAATTTCCTTTAACTTCTCTCTTCGCGGTGCCTCTTGAAATCTCGTTACCTCTTACCCTTGCACGCAGAGGAGGATAACATAAGTCGTTAATGAAAAGAGCGCTCCTTCTCTGCTTTTATAAATGCCTTCTTGTGCACACAAATGGTGGTTATGAGTCACATTTACCTAATTTGTACAACCTTTAAACCAGTCTTATGCGTGTATTATTTGTTATATGTGTACATGATTTCCGTTATGCTACCATTTAATTTTATGTTTCATTCATTAAATTTTATTTATAATAAAAATAATAATTTATTAATATGGTATTCCAGTGTTGATTTATTTAATTGTATTCACCATTTTCTAACTGCTATCACAGCTCAAATTCCGATTACTTCTCGTTCTTGTATCAAGCATATCAAATTTTATTTATAGTTAAATACATTATAATCACATCTGCAATATAATTTTGAAGAAATTCAGATACATTTTTCATTTCTATTTTGCACATCGTTTGTTTAAATGTTTTCGTACCTATAAACGTTTTCTTCAGTTAATGCGAAATAAAAGTTCATCATGAACTTCCTACAGACATCATATCAGAATGCATATGCACACTTAATTGAATTTCGTTAATTGCAATAAGTGCACTTCGGTTGATTGAATATTTTTCAAATTCCAAACCATCCCCCTACATTTTAAAGCCTATCATTTTTAGAACGTAGTCAGTTGCTTTGAATCATCAATGCACTGCAGCATTGAATCATCATTGCTAATGAAATATATTCTTTCGTTGATAAAATTAGAACTTGTATAAGTGTAGTTTTTATTTATTACTGTTAAATAATTAAATATGCGTCTATCTTGGTGCTTCAGATCCCCACCCCCACCCCGCGTGCAGCCGATGACATATTCACAATTATAGGTTTTATTCGTGTCCAGTTCTATTCAGCTTAACGAAAATCATTCAGTATCCTATTGCATACCTAGTAAATAAGTAAGTGACTAAATAATAAACAAAAATACTTTTAAATTCAGTATAATAAATTCAATACAAGGAAACATCATGTCGGCTGAGCATTACACCTATATCTCCCACCCTTAAAATTGTAGTTTACTCACTGAAACCTATATAACACATTTTTAATTTCATTACTTTAATCCAAACAATACTTCGATTTATACTTAGTTTCTTTAAAAATTCTTGGTTTTTAAATATATTTTTAAACATTTTATTGGCATTGGTATGGTATGTGATTGCGGTCCGAAATTGAACAGGTGTCTGCACCCAACTTTGGTTTAATGAGTTCAAATTTCAATGATATTTTTGTAATGCGTTTAGTTTTTTTTACAATCTGCGCTAGAAGTTTCAATTTTTCAGAAATTTCTCGTTTTTGAACATGCTTTTTAAATGTCTGGAACACTGCACGGAACAACGAAACAGCACAATTCTAAATTTCTGAATGGTTATAATAAATAATAATCAAACCAAAAGTTGGGAAAAATTATTTTATTTTCTTCGGTGAAACTGAACACAACAAGCAATATCAATTTCTGTCATCTTCCTAGCAATGTTCAATACGACGTTGAAATGAATGATTGAAAAGTATTTTTCATTGTATGTTTAGATTTTTTACAATTTCATATAAACGTTTAGAAACTCATAATTAACATATTTATTTATCTTCTAAAGAGTTTCACGCAATTGAAAGGCTGGTTGAAAAGGAGAAATTCTTTAAAATTTTAAATTTAAGTCCCCGTTCTGAAAACACTGACGTGATGCAATAAATGGTTTGCAAATTTGTCTTCAACATTCAAAATTAAGATTAAACATATTCAGTTTCGTGACGCGGAACAAAATTGCAGAGCTGGAGTGCTTTCCTCAACGAATACCCATTCCCATGAAAAGATATAGAAACATTTTAAAAAGAACTTAATTTAATAATATTGCAAATAAAAATCTTTTACAATATTGATAAAAAATGTCTTTTCTTCATGTTTACTGTGTTACAAACACGCAATCTCTCTTTTTAAACTGTTACTTTACTGTTGTCTTTGTTCCACTCCTTCATAAAAAGCAGGGCGTGCAATGTTATCGTTTGGATCATTTCTTTGTTAAAGTTGAGAACTATGCAAGACTTATTTCTTTGACAAGATGTTGCTTTGAAAAGGAAAACCTGGGAATCCCATTGAGAATAGGCGTTCGTGACTTGTGTTCTCTCGGCTTCTGAGAATTCCCTAATCTTTGGCTTCTCACGGCCGTTAGGCTGACCGCAGAACAAGTTCATTCAGTAACAGATACCTCGTAGATATTGTCACGTTTCTTATTGCAAAACAGCAAGGCTGCCAAACACCAAATATTGTGAGGCTTGCCTCATTTGTGAATTGCGACTACAATGCAAGCGCCTGAAAATCACATGCTGTCATTTACATTCTCTTATACGTAGTATAAATAAATTTATACCATGCTGCAAACAAATGTACGTCATTATTTTGACGGAAATAAGGGTTTCGGGAGACCAGATACAGAAAAAGATGTTTTTAAACGTCTGTTCGTCAGGCCATGCTTTATAGAACAAAACGAGCGTCTAAACTGTACATAGAATTTTTCCCAAAATGGTTATTCCCCTCTCAGTCTGGCAGAACTCAATGCCCTGTGAATATAAAACTAATCACTCGATTTTTGATGGTAGGTACTTCATATGATGCGCGTAAAACATTTTAGAATTCGTTAGTGTATTGCATGTTATTAGTTCCTTTAATGTAGTGCATGTCATATCCAGGAGGTGATAGTGTGACGTGAGACCCAGCGGACGACCTATACGTCGGTTTGTCAGAGTTTTCCCCTTCAGGTGAGCACTGTCCCAGATGTGATAAGCTCGAACACTCCAACTTGTCCATCGGTATCAGCGATTGTATAGTACAAGTAAATGAGAGTGTATGTGTGTGTGTAAATATAAGAGAAGAGGTGGGACAAAGATAAAGGAACCATCGCTCGCTGTCTGCGGCCAAATTGTTCTGCTACGGCATTCGGCTGCTATGGATCAGGAAAACAACGGAAAACTATTTACCACAGCAGCCGCTCGCGAGAATGGATGTATTACAGATAAATGTTTCAAATTGTACACACTACAAACAGAAAACTTTGATGGCAGCGATATTTGATTTTTTTTAAATAATAAAAGAACATTTATTATTAAATTAGTTAATAATTAACTTCCATTTTCCCAATTTCTTGCATAAGTTAAATGCAAGTCAATGAGTCGCGTGGCTGCCCGTAATTCGATTAGCCACGCCGCAGCGGCATGTGCAGCCCTCCTGCTCCCCGGGTGGCCAGTGTCCGCCGGCTGGAGCCGCCGCTTGGCCCAATGCGCCATTTGTAAACCTACGGTTCCCCCGCGACTAATAAGGGAGCGAGCTGAGGGCAGGCGGCGGCCGGCGGCTGAGGCCTGTGGTTACGGCTCTTAACGCGCATTGTAAGCACTACGGAAGGTGCGCGCGAGCTGCACTTGCGCCCCTCGCCCCCCGCTCCGTCCCCGGCTCTCGCCGTGCCCAATACCTCACGTCTTGCGCCTCCCCGCTCCACCACCCAATTCCTCCAACCCCTTCTCATCACTAATCATTTCTCCCTTCATTCCCAAGTCTCTCATCGTCTATGCCAGTAAAACGTATTCTTAAGTTAGTCTTATTCTATTATTTCCATCTGGATGATTATTCTTTTGATCAATTGAGCAATTGCTCAGGTTCCTTTCCTTGCCACTGGAAATGGTCTACCATTTCCCTATACATATAGATATTATGTAACGGCAAAAATAAAAAACAACACCAAAAAAATAAGTAAAATACATAACTCCTGTTTGTGCATTGGCCTTGCCATCTACTACACTTGTTTATCGTCACCTGCCATATCCTGGAATCTCTCGCTGTCCTTTGCAAGTTTTCATCGTCTAACCCCATCGTCTTGTCATTGCCTCTTTAGAGGTCCTTTATCAGTCTCTTGTTATGCGGTACGGTCTTTTTTCTCTGCGTGCCTCCATATCACCTACTTCTCTTACCAATTTTATTAGTTGGCGCCTGATCATTGTCTCTCGTCTATACCCATCGTCTTCTCGTTGCCTCGTTGGCGCTCGTTGCTATCGCATGCCTCCCCCTCGCATCGAGTTGAACTCACCTCGATGCCCCCGCCCCACACCGCCCCACCCCGCCCCACTCGCCTTTCCCGCCCATTCCCGCCCCGCGGCACCCCGCTCCGTCCCGCCCCACCCTGTTCCAACCCCACCCCGGCGCTTCCTCGTCCGAAAGGAATTCAGGGCGGTCTTACGATGTAGGCAATCGGAGAAGCGTAGCATTATCATTAAGACATTTCTTGGAAGGCGGCGCTAGGAAAGCTGTAGTCTTCCACCTCGTCCGGTATTTTTAGGCCGAATTGTCTTCGAAATCTGTGCCCCGCAGTCACGCACGCGGCTTCCGGCGAGGCTGCGTTCGACTGCCCTGGGCGACGGCGGCGGACGCGAAGCCACTCGGCGCCTCCTCCCCGCCCCGCCCCGCCCCGCCCAGCTCCACCCCGCCCCGCCCTCGGGCGTGCGGAGCCGGGCGTGCGTGTATGCGCGAGAGCGCGGGGCCAGCTCGTGCGGGCAAACACGCAAAACGCTTTGGACATCCGCTCAACGTCACTTTTCCGATGCCATCGTCGAGTCTGCTCTCCGAAGGAAATGTTTTAGAGCGCGTTAGTTATACGCGAGGGTATAATCGTGATCACAGTGAAGTTGATTGCCAAAACCAATTAACTGTTTGAAATGTGGTTGTGTTTCAATAAAATATGCGCCTTGACTTGAGGATCCAAGCATTGTACATATCTCAGAAAATATTAATGGAATTGTAGAAGTCTTGATGAAAACAGTGCTGATTGTCGCAAGCATTCTTTACCAGAGCATAAAGTAATTACGCATGAACAATCCGTTTTCTAGCTGAAGTTTTGTCTTGCTGCGTAGTGAAATTGACATACTTATACTAAATATTTATCATCAGTAAATAAATTTCAAATTAATAGTTATAATTTATTTAGTGTAATGTAAGTAAAACAGAACAATTAACCATTATGGCTGGTATAATAAATGTGAAATATTCGAAGAAAATAATTTCTACAAAATTATAACTTGATGTAAAAATATCTTTTTCTAAAATCGTTTTGAAATGCACTTCTTACACAGTCTTTATTTCACCCCCCCCTTGTTTGTCAACTCAAATTTGTCTTCATTTATTTTCATTTAATTATAGAACTCTTAGACTAAAATGTGTTCGTGAAATATAATATCGAATAGGTTCCTTAAAACACGGGATTATCCTTGTTTTCCGAGCCTTATCCCATTATTTTGAAAAACCTTCTAAGGAAGCCAAAATATTTCCTAGATACTTTTGCCCTGATTTTGCCTTATATGGCTCCATGATTTAAAAAGGACTAATTATAGTTTTCTACTTAACATGACGTTCACATAAACCTTTAATTGGTTGACAGATTTTACAATCAAGACTATTTTCAACTAGAAAATACTCAATTCATTGTTTTTTCTATTGAGTAACTCATGATATAAAGTATGCAAGCTTTATGCATTTCACAATGCACTTTTAAATTTCGAACGCTAATTATAATCGTATACTCGTACGCTGAGTGTACACGGACGGCGGTCGGTTTTGCCAATTTTGTGTTGCAAAATGACGGCCCAATTATGAAAACGATTGTCTAAAATATTTCAAATAATAATAATTTTACATGCAGTATTCTTGGCATAAATGTAAGATATGAAAGATTATTCTATTTTATGAATTGTCTATGGATTGATAGAATAAACTACTCACAGTGATTATGGGATTTATGGCTTTTTAAAATTATTCCTTCAGGAAATATTATTTAGATTTTTGCTAATAAGTCCTAGTTTGTGCTGGCCTAAAAGATTTGCAGTTACCTGAAAAACTAAAAACGAAAATAGAAAAACTAAAAAAGAAATCTCTGACATTCATCGGGTCATTTACACTTCTCATGACTTTTAAACTACATTAAGGGTATAATATATTTTGCAGTGATATATCTGAAGGAGGAAATTAGCAATGCTTAGGTAGAAAAGAATACGAAATATTTACTGCTCGCAAATCGTTTCGTTAAAAAACAAAAATAGTAATGGATGATGTTGTTAAATATTAAAAACATGATATTACGAATATGTTCTACAACAGCACATGCTTTCTCGCGTTATTTGTAACTTTTGCAATTTTAAAAATTTTAAAACGTTCAAAGAAAATGGAATCTGCGCCTTTGTATATGCATACTTTGCTCTATTTGAGAAAATAAGAAAAGATTTGGAGCAATTTTTTGAGAAAAGATATTTTTAATTGCATTCACATCAAGACGAAATTCCGCAAAAACTACTTATATTTTCGAGAAATTGTAGAAAACCTTAAATATCCATTCTTTAGAACAGATTCCATGAAGAAAACGATCTTTATCATCTATATGGTAGTTTTACAGTTTTAGAAAATACAGACTTAACCCAAAATTGGACCTTAACCATTTTTATAAACGTACTTTGCTCTATTAAAAATAATTGTAAAGAAAAAATGTAATGACTTTTTATGAAAATATGACTTTTTTAATTGCCTTCATTTCAAGCGCATAATGCGCGAAAAGTACTCGTATTTTGGAAAAATGTGCACGATATTATTTAGTGATCTGTTACTGCAGAATAGATTTCACTAAGTAAAAAAGTCTTCAACTCTGTAGTTCTTGAGAGACGTAGAAAAACGTTTCAACTAGTGTAATTTTCAAAACCTCAAGAGTTCAACAATAATTACACCTTGCACCATGTCTTTAACCGTCCTTTGCTCAACTTGAGAAAAAAATTCAAAAATTTGGAGTCATTTTTGAGAAAAGATTGAACTGTTAAGGCTTAATTGAAAGTACCCCTCCCCAAACTATGAAAATGCCAGTTTCAAATTCGTAGGACCTAGAGTTCGGCCGGATCGATTACGAATGACAATTTTGAAAAAAAAATCATCTGCACTGTTTAGACGATAGTGTTGACAACAGATGGACGGCCAGAAGTTTTGTCGTCAACCAATTTTTCGGTATCAAGACCCCACAAAACGTGGATTCTGTTTACATGTTTGTGTGCTAGTAATTTGCTACTTACATAACAATATTTACCCACTTTTGCGATATCAGGTCCCCACATTTCTATTTTTCTTGAGGAAAATTGCTATTTCCGCTGTAGCATTACACTTCCTGACTACGTAAGTACGTAGTAGGGAAGAAAGTGAAAACTGGAAAATTAGTACGGGCGTGTATATATTGGACCCAAACGGAATGTTCCTGTGCTTCTACAACTTCACATATCATCAATGTTGTTTTTTATACTTTAGTGGATTCAGCAGTCGCTCATTTATGGGTTCCAGAGTTGCACCTCCAACACTCCAAATAAGCCAGCACTTCAAATAATTAAGTTTGCAATTTAGTCACACGAGTCGGGAAGTGTCACACGAGGTGTGTTCCGCGTGATTGAACATTTGGAAATCCCAGAGAGCCGGGGCCGAAAAAATTCTTGACAGCTATTTGTTGGGCTGGGCGCTCGCGCCGCTCCTGCCCGCTCTGCTTGTAACGCGTTCTAAATAACCCGCTGCGAGATCAGGTCGGCAGGCGCGAGCGAAGGCAGGCAGGCGGGCGGGCGGGCGGGCGGGCAGGCGGGCAGGCAGGCGCGGAGGCGGGCGCGGCAAGCGGTGCTTGACCTCTCACCCGCCCACGCCCACGCCGCCCGCCGTGACGGACGGACGAATTAATTTGTGGGCTGGGGCCCTGCGGCGGCGATGGCGGCGGCGATGGCGGCGGCGGAGGCGGCGGCGCGGAGGCGCAGGTGCTTGGCAGGTGCTGTGCGCAGGTGCCCGCGGCGGTGGCGGTGGCGGTGGCGGTGGCGGTGGCAGTGGTGGCGGTCTGGGCGCGCTGACCTCCGCTGCCTCCAACACAGTTCGGGCTCTTACAAAGGTTAAGATGAAGCCTGGAGCAAATCTTCCTTCGGAACGTAATCGTCGCTCTCCAAAGGCAAACACCGCCAGGCGTGCTATCTAGTCAAGATATCAAATGCTGCGCACATGAAAGTGAAAATACCATTTGATTCTTCTTTTTGTCTGTTTCACTCGGTTTCCCCTCCCCGTGCACCCTCGTGACCGGCCGCACGCCGCGGGCCGCCGCGAGCCGCCCGCTGCTCGCTGCCCGCCGCCGCGCGGGGGAGCCCGAGGAATTGATGGGAGGGGGACGTGCGGCGCATTTGGTAGCGCCCGCGTGACACTCGCACCGGCACGGATTTATCTGCGACACCGCGCCAGACTGCGCGCCGGCCTCGCCGCGCCGCGCCACGCCACGCCAGGCCACGCTGCCAGCCGCTCCCAGCAGCGCCGCCGCCGGCCACTCCGCCCCGGGGCCCTCCTGTACTTCAGATCACGCCCTCACGCCAAAGTGCCCACCGGCCAGTGGCGAAGTTAGTTTGGGGGGTACGCCTCGGGTGACACCATTTCAGGGGTGACACTAATTAGAAAAGTCTATAGTATTTCAATTACTCTGAATTACATACCGTTTTTAATGTATAATTATAAATAAATGTCATGTGCAAATACACGTGTATTTTCTCAAATAATGTTCAATCTATTCATTAATAGATACTGTTATATTTAATTTATGAGGGGGAAGACATTTTGTCCGGGTGACACAAACTGAAACTACGCCACTGCCACCGGCCCCGTGGTGATCGTGTCGCTCTGGTTCCGAGTCTGAAAGGTTGTTGGTGATGTTTCTCTGAAACGGGTCCATTCGCTCACCGCCGAAATCGAACTACATTCCGCGGGATGTGTTACTTTGTACCGGCAAGGGTGGAACAGGGCGCACATTGATGTGACTACAGTACCTATGATCGGGAGGTCCTAGGACTTGAAAAAGTCTCGACAGTGGCAGTATTTTCGACACTAGCTAGAGAGCTGGGGTCCAGTTCAGACGCTGTCTGGAGGAGAATTATAGAGACCGGCAGCTCTGATCTTTTCCGTGATTTGTTCAATCAACACCAGACTAATTCCGGAGCGAATGTCGAAGCGCGAATGTCGAAGCGGGAATGCCGAAGCGCGATCTTCCCTTCCCCTTCCTTGTCATAATTATCCTTTACTAACACAAACTTACACTTACATGCCATACACCTGTCGGGAGACCATTCGGCAGCTTAGAGCTTGTTCCGACTGCAGCGGTGCCCTGGTGTTGGGAGATACTTGGCAGGGGAAAGCCGTCGTGCTAACGTGTATATCTTTGCCGGATATTGCCATCCCGTGGGAGAGGATCCTTGCCACATCCCGCGATAAAACGTGCATTTATCTTACGGTAATAATGACCTTAGCAGTCTCCGCGACCGGAATCACGAAGTAAGCAATCAATAAATTGAAACGGGTCCATCTTCTCACCCCCGAAAGCGGAATGCATTGCTGGGAATTTCTTACTTGGTGTCTGTCTGTGGTTTGCCCGCGTTAACCAAGGAATTTTCGCTTCTCTTTAACTGCCATCCTGAAGCAGCATCAATGTGTCATATTTAGTGATGGTAACTAATATTTTTCCCTGCCTAAGCAAATATGTAATTTGATTTGATGGGAATGCACAGGGGATTTTATTTATCAGGAATTGAACCAGGATTCTTGTATTCACGACGCAAGCACGACATGGTCTTCTGAGAATTTGACACCCTTTAGAAATCAAGGCGTCTCAAACAAGACGCGCCAGGAATTGCACGGACAGTAAACTAAAAGATCGTCCACATAGAAGCACAAAACTGGTATAGCATTTAATGCTATCTGCAACCATTCAGTTAATTGAGATTTACAGTGAAAATGACATCGACATTAAGGGATTTATTTAAGTATGTACTATTATATAAATTTGTATGTTCTCGCGAAGAAAATTCACGTTTGTGCAAATCATCAGTTTAATACCAAACAGAACACATTGTGTTGGTTTTATCCCTCAAATCTCAATACTCAAGAGTATTCCTCTCTCAGAGGGGGGATGGAGACAGTTTGGAAGTATTCTGAAATTCAAAAACTAATACTATACATTTCTCTCATTTTTACTTTCTTGCGCTTACGTATTAAAGAGAAAAGATTGTAATACTGCGACAAAACCAGGCGATTTTTCGAGAGAATATCTCGTATTGTGGGGCCCTGATATCAAAAAAGTTAATAAATCTTTGTTCATATATGCTCTAAATTACTTCGTCTAGGACGTTGTGTAGTTCGAATCCTTATACCGAAAGATTAGTTGACGGTAAAACGTTCGACTGTCGGACTGTCCGTTTCTCTGCCCATCTGCCTGTTCGTCTGAGGTGAACGCTAGTGTCTAGACCATTTAGACGATTTTCTCTAAAACTAGTAACCAATCGATCTGAACGATGCCCTACGAGTCTCAAACGGATATTTTTATTTTTGGAATACTTTATTTGGAGCCTTAACATTTTTAAAATGTTCTCAAAAATGGTTCCAATTTTGTTTTGTTAACCCTTGTTCGTAAAGGACTCTATGAAAAATGCGCGGATCTCATTTTTGTTTATATCTTAAAATTTTCCAAAATTGCAAAAATAATCATTGCAATAATACAATATTGATGAAGATTTTTTTTCCTTTAATGAAATCTGTTTCTTCATTTTTTCTCTTAGACAGTGCAAAGGACTCTTAAAAATGGCGCAGATATTATTTTCGTTGAATTCTGTGAAATTTCGAAAACAACAAACGTTACAAATAAGGCAAGAGAATATGAGCTGTTGAACGTAACAAAAGTACTCTTTTAAGTACAATATCAGACGACAGTATTAAAATTGAATACTTATGAGTCATAATCGTATGTTCTTAAGGTAGTATAATGAGAATAAATAAAACTTCACATTCCTTGAAATTATCACGTGCATGTCAATTTACACTTTATAAATAAAAATATTAAAATGGTATTCGCTACGCATACAATTGAATAGTGCGTTCTTTGTTCTGGAAAATGGAAAACCCATGTTTAATATAATCATAATACAGAAATGTGAAGTCTGCGCGTAAATCGATCTTGATATTTGCAGATCATGCAGTGCAAAAAATATATAATCTTTCCTCGTTCCTGTCAATGAAAGCTTTACGCTACCATCGGCCCCTTTCAAATACGAACAAATTTAATGTTTCTGAATTGACATCAACGTGCAGTAAGTTTGACTATCTTTCAATCATAAGGCAGGTGCGCATTACATGTTCTCTTAAATGAGTTTTGTAGTCATTTCGTAAGAGAATTTGAACTTGTAGTACGTATCTGAATTACACAGAGTTGATCATGCGATGCGATACGTCAATGGACCGGAGAGCAGGAGGTATTATATGCGGGTCCATTTATTCTGTCGTCTCGATCGGCAGGTGAATGCTTATATATGTGGTGACTTTTATCTCCATACGTTATCTTTCATTATTCCTGGCTTCCAGAACATTAGGTATCGTGGTGACTTTCAAGAAAATAGTACCGTTATACCAAGAATTTGGCTTGCGCATTGTAATTTGCGATTTCAATTTGTTTAGCAAGACAATGAATGGGACGGAATGGAATTATGTTGAATGTAACTGTACATATTTCGTTCTCTTCATATTATTTCTGGATTTATTGCATTAGTCGGAACTAATATTTAAATCGAATTCCATTTAGTGTTTATTTTCAAAACAAATGTTTACAATTAATAAATAAATAGAATCAAATATTGAAAAAATAGTGTTTTAAAGAAATCAGCATTCTAACGTTTACCTTAAATCAGAAAAAATTGACTGATTCATTAAGATGTCGATGCAATGTCATGAATTCCGATGCTTGAAACGTAAATATTAGAATATGTGTCCATATTACCATGTATGTAACCACAAAGAAAGAATTTTGCAAAATTATTCCTCTAAAGGGACAAAAATGTATGTTTTTTATTATCTTTGGTTCGATGCAATTCGCAGAGCATCTAGGCAATATAGACTGCGGGTCAGCGACGCGAGCAGGTCGAATGGTTAGACAGCCACAGCGGGGCGCGGAAGGTGGGGGAAGTGTGTCGGAAGCGATTTTGTGTTGAAAGGGTGCACCTGGACTAGGAGGGGTTTGCGAGAATACTAATAATATTCCATTTTCCATTATTAATAGAATTCTTGCGTAGTTAACCTCAGAGCATTGCTGCTGTCTCTGAAGCAACTCAGACCGGGAGGTCCTAGGTTCCTGTCCCGACGGTCACGGATTTTTGATACAAGCCAAATAGCTAGGTCGATTCCACCCGTTGACTGGAGGAGAATTCAAGTGGTTGGCTGGTCTGAACAATAGTTTTCTGTGGTTTCTCTGATCAAAACCAGCGGAATGCCGTAGCTGTGTCCTAAACAAGTCACGGACCACACGCGGTATATCCTTCCTTTTCCTTTTCATATCGGGATGTGTAAATAAGTTAACAAAATAACAAATTGAAAATTAACCGTTTTTATTTAAGTGATTCTATTCAGAACGATGTATGCTATTGAGTTTTCACGTATACAGTTTGTATAATTGCCTATTGAGTATTCACGTAACCAATTCTGTACTGAGCTGTAATAGTTTTGAGGAAAGTGTGAAAATTTTAAGTGTGTCCACTACTTAATATTTTACTCTAATATTACTCGTAAATACTACATACATTTTTTTAAAATGAAAACCTAAAATACTATTAAATATTTAGGTTTATATTTACCCGTAAACTTTAATATCACGACGTTTCAATTTATAAAGAAACATTCCATGGCCATCTTCAGGAGAAGAATAAAATATTAGACATTAAAAATTCGATAAACAAGGTAGACATTCGAAATAAATTAAAAATGCATTTTACCGGACATCGGTTTTGTAATGTCCACTAAAACGTATAGGAAAAAGTCTGGTTGTATAAGTTCAAATGTGGAGGAATCAAATCTCATATGTGTATAGAAAATCGGGTTAGATTTACTACAAAAGCGCAGATCCTGAGAATAACAATTTCCTTAAAGTTGATGTTTATATACTACTATAAGAGAGAGAGAGAGAGAGAGATTATGTAGAAGATTCCAAGAGAGAATATGTAGATCAACTTCACAAGCTGGAATATTATGTGGATACATTCAATACCATCATTAATTCATACGTGTTAAGATTAGGAAATTAATAACATATAAGTGAAGATACTTACCTAATAGGCAAAACTTGCCATGGTCTAAAAAGTTTATAAGCATCAATGCAATATATACGTGTATTATGTTAACATGCATGTAAGAAATACGATATCGCCTTCCTCATTCAAGTTATTTAGTGTTAATTTATAAACGTTTCGTCTGCTTGGTCTGGGACAAGTGCATTGATATTAGTACTGACGTTCTTAAACAATATCAATACCGAATATAATTATTTTTGTTGTAGTCTTTTGTTCTGCGTAATTTCTTTCTGTTTTATGGGTAATATAGTAAAACATTAAAATTGGCCAACAAGATCTTCCTCCTGAATAAACTTCACAACGATATTTGTTTTTGTCCTATTCTACGATAGATATGTATAAATTTACGTTCTAGCTTAGGATCTTGGTTAGCAGCTTCATTTTTCCGAAGAGCACTTGTATATGGTTGACGTGAAGTAAATATACTGGCAGGGGCATTAAGTGGCAGATGTTTAAGAAACACTGTCCAAGATAATTACTTTCGGCATCTCTCTCTCTTGTTTTTACCCGGTATCATGTAACCTCCGAGTAGCCCTTCCACAAGCGCTGCAAAGGTGTTCATTAACGAGCCCTGAGGTGAACAACACAAGGAGCGAAAATGAAAAAAATAAAAATTCAAAGTGTCATGTTACCTGCCCAGTACATTTGTAGTAATTATTCTTTTTTATGCGCAAGTCTTCATTGCAGCTAATTTTATTAATATCTTAACGAGTCTTACTTTCCATTAAATGTACTAAAACTGTATCAAGTTATAAAATTGATGTGTACAATCTATCAATGTTCAAGTGCATGAACATGATTCGTAGAATGTATTAAATGTGTTAGTATTATATTAATCTTTAATTGTCAGGTTATGAGTCTCTTGTTAAACTGCTCCACCTCGAATCTGGTCCGTATTTTATATCTGCTCTGTATTGTAGGTAATTCTCAAAACAGATATCCGAAGTACCGTTTCAATTTCTTCAGTAGTAGCAGCACCGACTCATCCCTCCCAACTCCCCTCCCGCCCGAGCAGAAGAATGCGAGCGGCGCGGGCGGCGGGGGCGAGGGCAGGGGCGGGGGCGGCCCTGGCGACAGTGCCGGCGGCGGCAGAGCCACCCTCCTCTCCCGGCCTAATCCGCGATGTGAAACGTCCGCCTTCCGCTCTTTTCATTATTTATTTTAAAGAAGGTTAATCTTCATCACGACGCGGGGCGGGCATCGGGGCGGCGCGGGCGCGGCGAGGGCGGGGTCGGGGCCGGAGCAGGCGGGGCGAGGGCGGGGGTGGCGCGTTCGCTTTGGAGACGGTAGGCGGCGGGGGAAAAAGAAGCGCAGGGCAAACTACAGAAAAACAAATACACTTAAATAAGGAACTGATTAGCTTTTCCGCCGGCGTCACGAGAGTCGCCGGCGCCATATTGAACCCGCGGAGAGCCTTTCATCTGTTAGGCTGTCAGCAGTGTCGCCGCGCGGACCGGCAACCTGAGCGGGGTGCCATGCTGCTCCGCCGCACCCTGCCCCGCCGGCCCCGCCGGCCCCGCGCGTCCACTCCTCTCCACACTTTGCTCTCCTCGCGTCTCTGCAACCGCCCCGCCCCGCCCCGCCCCGCGCCTCGCCACCACGCTCCGCCCCGCGCCTGCCTGCCTCTCTGCTCGCCCCGCCTCTTCCTCCGCGCCCTCGCGCGCGGGAAGGGCGGCTTTTTCTGCGCCTTGGCCCGCTCGCACACACTCGCATCTGATAATTTGTTTCGCCGTCGGCCTGTTTGTCTTGTCCGGCGCAACCGGCGGACAAATTGCGCCAAACCCGCTCGTTGCGGCCCCGGCCGCCTCCACCGCCTCCGCCGCCGTCGTCCGCGCGCTGTGATCGAGCAGCGGGTCGCCAGGCAGCGCCGGGCAGCGCCGCGCAGCGCGCCGCTGCGCCCTCCGGATCCGCCCCTGCGACCCCGCCCTGCCGCCCCGTCGGCGCCGCGCGCCCCGCCCGCCCCGCCCTCCAAGGGTCGCGCCGAAAGAAATCCGTCTTGTGCGCGCCGCGCTGCGCCGCCCGATGGCCTTAACGAGTGGTTGCGCGACGGAGGGCCAGCGGGCGCAGGGCGGCGCGGGGGTGGTTGGGCGCAGGGCAGCCACTGCGGGAGAATTCGGCGGACCGCGCCAGAGGGTGACTGGTGAGCACACATGGCTAGTTGGGGAATGTTGCAGTCTGCCACATTCTGGCTGGCTGGCTTCAATATAATAACAGCCAAGTTCTTACTGCTTTTCTCAAGAAATGTGTTAATTCGAATCTCCTCTTCAGTGTGAAGGTGTGCTGTTGTTTCTTTATCCTATCTCTCTTTTCGAATGATCGCATTTCGCAAAAGTGACACCTTAAGATTGCAGCAAGGTTGGGACTTAACATATTAGAAGTGCTTCTTCTACTAAAGTCGCTGAAGATATCGGAAGTTGTACTTTCATTTTACTAAAATTTTCTATTGACATGAAGTACACAAAGAATACAAAAATGTCTAATTGTGAAAAAAATATTTATATAAAGGTGGAAAAGCTCTGGTAATGAGTGAAACAGAAGGAAGGAAGGAGTGAAACAGAGGAAGACAGTAAAACCAGAACTATTTGCATATATACGATCAAATCGTAGGGGATATTACAGAATATGAACGACGAAAAAGGTGGAGTTCTGTGCAACATGATTTTGCGATTTTGGACAGTACTAATTAGAACAGGAATCAAATCTTGGATATCTCAAATATATATATATATATATATATATATATATATATATATATATATATATATATATATATATATATATATATATATATATATATATATATATAGAGAGAGAGAGAGAGAGAGATATTCGATATGAAAATAGAGGTAATTAAAAACAGATCTTTGATTTTTTCTTTGTCTTTACTTGCTTTAAAAATTCAACTCATCACGTGTCAGTAGGTTATAATCTAAAACTGCAAAGTGTCAAATTTGCTCTAATAACGAGGTGTTGGAATATTTTTCTGTCTTCACGGTTAATATTTGATCTACTATTCATTTCATCCATGCAAATGATTGTAAACCCATGGTTTGTTAATGAGACATTTCACGCTATGTGTAGGAAAGGGGTAATTTAATTTGAAAAACTTAGAATTTTTCGCATCTAAGTGTTCAAGTAGGTTTAACCTCTCTGATAAATTAAAGAAAACATTGAAGGTCTATAGTTAACTTTTATTACAATAATAATGTCAATGAGCAAAATACTGAATGTGATGTGCAACCAAGTGATAGACACGGGGGAGGATCACAGATCCAGAAGAACTTAACAATACATTAGATAACAAATGTTATTTCTGTACGTTAAGCCAAAATAAGACCGGAAATTACTCCATCCAAAGTATTTCATCTTAAAACAGGTAAATGTAATATAATACATGTTTTAAAGTCATAAACGAATGGATGGAGTGAAATTGTGTCGTATCTATTTATTTTGGAGTAAGATTCGTGAATTCGAAGAGATAAATGAATTTTACATATTTAGAAATACATTGATTGTATTATTCTGTAAATAATCGCTTTTTGGCATTTGATTCTCAACATCATCTCTAATTGTATAAGAACACACATGCAACAAAAATATTTGATCGACATTGACACTTGTTTAATATCTTATAAATATATATTACTGAACTAAAAATATTTGTGATTGTAAAGTAATATGAAAAGAGAAGTATGTGTCCAAATAGATATTTATAATTGTCGAGATAAAATTTCAGAAATGATAACCGATTTATGCCAGTATCACGAACTTTATAAGAAAGTAACATTAAAAGTAAAATTGTATAATCAACGACGTCAAATATATTCCTTGCGTACTGTATCTAGGGATTCTTGCAATTCGGGAAGTAGTTAGTGATAAGTTATTATTTTAGACGTGTTATTGTATCTCGTCCAGAATCACTTTTTCACCGGTAATCTTTGACTTACTTTGAAATATTCACACATCTGAATGAGGAAAAGTGTTATTTTTTGGAAGAAATGATTGAATGTATTAATATATTGAAAATATAGTATATTATCAGTTGAAAACAATTTTCATTTCAAACGTCAGTAGGTTATTTCCTTGGGGATGTTAATATTCGGCGAATATGAGAGTTTGTTTTCTGTACGAGTGTGTTATGTAATATGTTTATTTGAAAAACCTGCTTTCTATCATCTCTTCACACTGTGTAACTTTGCTCGTAAGATAAAAAATGTCTGCTCTGTAGCTTAAAAAGCCTTGTACCTCTAGGTAAAATGGACTAAACTGTTTATTATACAAAAGCTACTCGTTTAGTAAGTTCCGAGCAGCATCTCCAAGTAGTCTTGTACTCATCTTCCGTTTCTTGTTGTTTTGAAACGCGCCGCCTTCTCTCATTCACTTTTCTGAGTCTCCTTTCCCAGGGCCCTGAACCTCTTTCTTTTCCCCCACTCCCCTTCGGCCGCTCGCACCACCTGCTCTTCACAGCTCTTTACCACACGTCCTCATACATTCCACGAAGCCGCATCGGGAGCGTTTGACAAAGTGATCACGGTAATCCAGCGAACACGTTTCGGCCGTTAGCTTCTTGCGTTCGAAAAGCGAACCGACCAGCTCTAGCACGTGGGAGTGTTCTCGCACAGCCATTCGCGACTGAGTTCGCGTCATGCGTACTACGATGCTTTGACGAGCGAGGCGTGCAGACGCGCGGCGCAGGCAAAGACTACAATGACTTCGACGGACCCAGAATGCAACGGCTGCGACGGAAACGGATGGGGGTCTGCAGGAACGGAAGTGACCGTGCCCAGCACAATGTTCAAGACGGCTTTGTCTTTGAGGAAGAAATAACTGGAACTTAAGATGAAATCAACCATGTAGGTGTCTCAAATATGAGGTTGGCACCCATTATTCTGCAATGGAAACACAGCGATGACAGAGATCGGACGTTTAGTAAGACCAAGACAAATGACGAGGTATTTGATAATGTTGTTTAATTGGAATGGAGTTTGTAGATAGGCTTTTCACAGGCAATAAGAAAACAATTGACAATTTTTACTAAAATAACGCAATACTACAAAATACACAATACATGAAGAAAATGCGACAGAGAACTAGAATAATGGAAAAAAGTGTACAAATTTAAGAACGACTATGAAGAAATATTAGTTTTCTCCTTTAGGAATTAAATATATTTGGCATACGTTTTCATTTGTTGATTACCTCAGTTTAAGTTGTTAAATATCCCAACGTTTTCTGAGGTCATTCCCGCCATGAATTCGCGATTCACGTGATAATGATAAGTTCATATTATGTTTACCAAATAATCCAATTCTTACCATCCAAAACACCATTAGCATCGCGGATACCAAACTTCCTACTAATGTATCTTAAATCTATAGAGAAGCATAAAATATCTAAAATAATAATTTATTGAAAATTTGACGTTAAAATTAGAGAAAATTATTTGAATTCGATGCGTCCAATTGCAACGCATTACTGATAAGAAGACCGCTATCACAGCCGCCTGCATTTAGAGCACTGCGTGGGAGTCGCATCGGGGCGGAGCCGGGGCGGGGGCCGTGACGTCGGAGGCGCCTGCGAGGCGTCGCGTCGGGTCGCATGGCATCGGGCGTCGGGTCGCATGGCATCGGGCGTCGGGGCCCCGTGGCTGCGCCCGCTCCCACGGCGTCGACCCGCGGCGGCCCGGGCGGCGCGCCTCCGATCGCGCTTCTTATCTGAGCTCATCAGCCCGCCAATAACGCACCAGCGCGGTGGCGAACGAGCCGTTAATGACTCAAGGACATTTTGGCCTCGTTAGTTTAATTAAGAATAAAGACGACACTTTCCAATTCCACTTCGTTAAGGGTTAATCCGCGGCTCGCCATGACACATTGGTATTTTCCAACAAGACGCTCCAATTACGAGCAATCAGGAAGAGGGCTCGTTCGCGGCGCCCGCGGGGCCCGCGAGGCCCGGGCCCCGTCCCCCAACGCCCGGCTCCCGGGCAGCGGTTCCGCGTGGCCCGGCCGCGATTAGGCGCAGCGCGCTCTTTTTGCCCCGGCGAATATATCAGAATTATCATTAGGAAACGCATAATTAACCATTTTGTACCTCCGCGAAACGAAGTATATTTAGAATTGTGTAATGTGTTCCTTATCTTAGAAATTAACGCAAGATTAATGTTCGTCTGCCCGCATTTTTCAGAGCGTGTGAATATATGTTGGTCTGTCTGTGTAAAGATCTAATGTTCTTTAATTATCCTCGCGAGGCAAACGTGAATGGTTATCAGTTAGCGTGTTTTTTTGGAGGGGCAGTCGTGAGGCATCTGGCGCCGGCCAGCGCGGCGGAGCGTCGATGGGAGCCGGGCGAGTCGGTTCGGCGCCAGCGCCGCCACCCGCCGCCCCTCGTGACGCGACGCCCTCACGGCGACAACGCGTCTTGCCGGTCGCGCGCCGCCCGCTCGTCTCCTCCATCCTTTATGGAGATTTATATCCGAGGCCTAATTCCGTAATAGTAGTCTACCGGTTTGTTTGAATTGTTTTCGAGCCCACAATCGTTTAACAAAATTAATTTCTCATCCAATTTTTGGCTGCCCATTGCCTTATAAAGTATTTTAATGTCTCTATTAATTCTAGGACTTTTTGTCGAATGTAAACGACGCCGAGCCGAGACGCGCGCTCCTCTCGAGGAAATCTGCGCAGCACCGCTTCCAAGAAGAGGGGAAAGATGAGGAGGAGGAGAGGACGAGAGGAGGGGGAGAGAGAGGAAGATAGGGGGAGGAGGAGGAGGAGGAGGAGGAGGAGGCGGAGGCGGCTATTTTGGCAGGCTCGTTTGGGCATGGGAGCCTCGCGCGCGTGCCGCCTCGCGCAGCCGCTGCCGCTGGGTGGTCCCGCCGTGCGCACCGACGCCCTCCTCCCCTTCAGCTGCCCTGCGCCCTCAGCATTTAGTTCCTGTGGCGAGCCGCTTATCGTTGTATAATGTTAGACGATTTGGGATGAATATATGTGATACTATGCGATGCTCTATCGTAATAATCGTCATTTCGGAGCCGCTCCCGCTCGCGCGCGCACCTGAACAAATTTTAACACATAATCGCCCCTTTTTATGCATTTCTTTTTGGTTTTCTGGCAGGTTCTCCTCCGTTCCTATACCACCATCTGAGTATCAATCTGACCTCGGTCTTGCTATGGCGTGGGCAATCGTTTCTCACAATGCCCCATTACGCGCCGCCGACTTACAGTCATATCTAAATGTTCACTCTCGCATTTCCGTTTGCTCCTCGTGTTTTCTTTATTTCCTTTGTGGCTTCCTTCCTTCCTTCCTCCCTTCCTTCCTTCCTTCCTTCCTTCCTTCCTTCCTTCCTTTCTTTCTTTCTTCCTCCTTTTGTTTCTTAATACTTGAGATAAATGAATTAATCGTTATCCCCACTTCCATCTGTACTCTCCCACGCCTATTTATCTCTCGAGTTTAATCCCCCCTTCATGGGTCTTTGTACCCCATGACCTCTTTCCCGTTCCGCCCCGCAGTTAAATGCCTGGGCGCGCACTGCGCCTTATCCCGGCCCTGTCTCTCCCCTCCCCCCTTCCCCGGCCGCGCCCGCCACCTCGCAGCCCACCGGCGCCGCGCCGCGGTCGGAGCGGCCGCTGGCGCCGGCGGGGCGGTATCGTTTGGAGCAATCAGCGGCGCTCAGGAGGTCGGATCCAGGGGCGCGGCGCGGGCGGCGCGGGTGGCGCGGGGGCGGGGCGGGGGCGCGGCGGACCGGCGGGCTGCAGCGGAGGAGGTGGGGGCGGGGCGGAGGCGGAGGCGGCGCCCGCGGCCGCTTCCTGCCGCTCGCCCACTGTCCGGCGCTTCGGGATCGGCCGACGGTGGCGGACAGGTGGGCGGGCGGGCGGGCGGCGGTGGCAGAGGCGGCCGCCGCCTCAGGCCCGGCGGTTGCACCTTGTTCTCGACGTCTCGCCACTTGTAGTATATGGACGATGGAGATTAGATGAGGAGGACCGGTTAAATACGGGCTGTTTATCGACGATCTTTATCCATATAAAGTAAACGCCAGCAATGTGTAGACAGATCTTTCATCATTGTGCTGAAATAAAGTGTCTAGATGTCCATTCCGTATGGGCGTTGAACTACTTTATTTAATTCTCATTGGTTTTTAATTATTGTGAAGACATAGTAAAGTGACGGTAAAACCTAGTCTGGAGAACTCGAATATTGACGCGAGTCATTACAATCTTCAAAATTTGTCACAAAAATATCGTTAGTATAAAATATATCTAGTTTCAAATGAACCTCCAACAAATGTATAAAGAATGAACTACAAAATAATAACACGATATAAATCTACAAGTTCATTTAATTATTTTAAGATATTTATATTTTTAAGTTGTATCTGTCCATGTAAAACTGAAACAGTCTGCATGAAATTTAAAGAACTGATATTTTCCTACATATTTTAAAAGAATGTAAATACATTTTGTACTTTGTTTAGGCAACTGTTTTTATATTATTTACAATACTTCCTTTTCTTGTGAATTATTTCATTTTGCGTTTACCGCATATTCTAGAACAAAATGCTCCAAGTAAGTAAGAGATGTGAAAATAGAAAAAATGTAGCAATTGAACATTTATTGAAGTTAATTACTAATCAGATTGTGCTTATTTATACTTTTTTATCCTTTAAGTATATATTTTTTGTAACCTTAACCTTCACCGAAGTGGCCTCTGAAATTCGTTCATTGTTTTTATGTAAGTTTATATACTTTTCGAAAAGCAACTTTTTAGGATCTTGTTATTTACTTTAGGTTTTTAATCAATTCTGACTCTTAAGAATTTGTAAATGAATGAATGTTCTTTTATGAATTTCGTAAATTAAACAAAAGCGCATGCAATAGTGACAGCATTACAGCATTATATGAAGCTCAGAGGACAGAGATGAGAAATTAATGGTCTAGTGATTCTAGCCTCGTTTGATCACATCGTGTAACGACTTAGCCCACTGTCTTCATATGCAACCCACGCAGGTATCTCAGCATCTCATTAACATGGCAAACCTCGTCCCGTCCAGGTTTGGTAATCAAATTGGTTACAAATGATGCGATGAAAAGTGTTTGTAATGGCTATTGGCGAATGCCTTGTAATATATAGGAGAGGGCTGGGAATAAAAAGAACGCCGGAAGTGCAGATTACCTGGATTCAGAAAATAAAAAAGCTGATAATTATAGAACAGAAACAACCATCTGAATCAAGACCGAAGAATTAAATCCTAAAACGGTACTTAGCTGCCTTGAGAACGTATGTCGAACACAATATGATCTTTCCTGCTGATATGCTCCAGGAAGTACAAAATGTAGACCGACGTCAAAACTGATCATTCGAGAGCTACTTGTGGATGCCTTGGGTGAAAGACAAATGGACAACAGCCGCCGGTGAGACAAACAGTGCTAGAAAGACGCAACATGAAGCAACTGCTGAAAAGAGTGGAAAAGCCGGTAAAAGCAAAAGAATGTACATATAACAAGACGTATGATGTAGTGCATACAGGGATTGATGAACATAATTACGTGAAGGCTGATGATTCCCCGTAGAAACTTTTTTTTTTTTTTTTTTTTTGTAATCAGTGAACGAAGGTTACTGACTCCGTTTATAAGATCTGTAACCACGCAGGAAACAGCTTCCACTGTTATGGTCTGATGCCGGAGTGCACGCACAAGGAAAGAGCTCGCGGCACGTTTCATCACAGGGCACTTGCATTCCGGCTCAAATAGCGCGTCAGCGGACTCCGCCTCCGTCTCCGCCGCCACCGCGGGACGACCTATTGTTGTCTGATGAGTTCCTAGTCTCCGGTTCATTTCTCTGTTTGTACGTCTCCGAGCAGCCAGCGCTTTGCTTTTCTCAATGGACGCAATCGCTTAAACAATTTCCTTGCGGAGACAAGGGCGCCTTGGATGAGCGAATGGCTCTTTCTCCATGAAAGGATTTCATTTCGAAACAAGGAAGCTGCAATATCAAAGCGAGCTGGCGATCGGTCATAAGGCTCCTTTGGGGTTAGTTGGAGAGCTGTTTAATTGTTTGATGCAGCTAGAAACGATCATCTGCAAAAAGTTAATCTGCAAAAAGTTCATCTGCAAACAGTTCATCTCTAAGTTGCACAATTCAGGATTGAAGGTCAAAGAGAAGGGCGTTATTATAGTGAATTGAAGTAGCTTTGTTTATTATATTTGGCAATTAATTATTTATACTTACTACTGGGTTTCACGAAAATAATTCGCTGAATTCCCCTATAATCAGTGAATAGTTTATCAGTTTATCAGCGTGAATGTGTTTTAAGTGAATCAGTTTATCGGTGTCGCAGAACTTTGAGATTCATTCACTCTCATAACGCATTTGTGGAAGTTTAATTTCAGAGATGTACTGTTAGACACAATTTAGTCTCAACTCGCTTTCAAAATTCGTATAATCTAAACGATAAGTGTATTTTTTTATAATTGTGAATGGATTCCCCCTTTTCATTGAGACATTATTAAGATTTGTACCACATTAAACAAATAACCTGTTTTCACGATTTTAATTTTTCCAGTACTGGCACGCAGTGACGGTTATTCTTTATATTTACATGAAAATACGTACAGAATTACAAATCTCTACTTAAACTGATGTTTATACGAGCATTACATTGAATCGTCTATCATGGACATTATAACATTTCTTAATTGTTGAAATCCTCTTCCTTTCCCGCCTTGTTTAGTATTGCTGTTGTGTAATTCTTGTTACGTATGTGTAAATTTCTTGTTGAATGTTTCTACTCAACCGGACCTTGTTACCGCACTCAAGTTATAATATCACTAAGAATGGTTCGTCATGTGAGGTACCAATATTTTCTTCTGAGGGTCTACTTTGAATTTTCCAGTTTGTTCTTCGCGAAGGTCCTTCGCGGTGGGGGCGATGGAAGCCGGATGCGAGAACGGCGTTCGGTGCCCAGCGGAATCACTCCTCATCCCGGGGTCTCGCCGGCCGCACCTGCGCCGCGCCCGTCTCTCACCTCCCCCACACTCCCCCACGCTCCTCCTCCACGCCCCCTGCGCCCACGGACCTCCTCGGAGGGCGCCCTCGCCTCCCACCTCTCCTCTCTTTTCATTAACATATTCAAATCTTTTATCAGACTGCTGTAGCGCGCTATCAGTGACCGATATCTCGGGCGCATCGAAGCATCTGCCGATAGCTTTGCTGCCACGCCCTCTTCCCTGGCCGGAGGCGGCGCTGCTTCTCGACCTCTCCTGTCGGCTCCCGCCCCGCCCCCGCCCCCACCCCCGCCCTCGCCGCTCTCACCTCCTCCGGGCCTATGGTCGCGAGGCGGTGGCACCAACTAAAGAACGTTCCATTCAAGAGGAATAGTTTTTTTTTCTCAGTTCCGCTTCGAACCCATTGTTCGCGCGTAACTATGCAAATGCTGAGATGCTCCCTCGTGTTTGCTTCTGAAAAGTAATATGCCTTTATACTACCAGACTCGTCACTACTGTTGACATAGTGGTTTTGGTGTTGTTATTAATACTGAATATTCGTTGTTTTTATAATAATAATTGCTATTATTATTAATTTGTTTCGCGAATCGGCCATCATGTGGCCACGCGATACGTGCATCTCACCGGGCTCACTCATGATTATCGGGGTAGGTGCACGTTTCTTTTCTATTGGGGGGATCAGTATTTAATTCTGATGCTATTTTTACACCGCAAGGTTGTTAGCCCTGGGGGATGGGATGAAATGATGATTATGTAGACACACACACAAACATACAGAGACATACACTAATTATTATTATTATTATTATTATTATTATTATTATTATTATTATTATTATTAAGGTGATGAGGGGTGGAAGGTGGTAGGTGGGGTAGTGGGAGGTGTTCGTGGATTTTTGGAACCATCCCACAATTCACCTTATGACCAAGAGAAACCCAGAAAAACTCCGGTCAGGATGGCTGGCCCGGGGATCAAACCCGGATCTGCCACTTGCGAATTTAGCGCGCTTCGCACTGAGCTACTTAGCTCCATTATTATTGTTATTGTTGTTGTTGTTGTTGTTGTTAACCTATTAATTCCCATTGCCTCAAAAATTGGGTGGTCAACTTCAAAGTTCTTTTCTGATATCAAATACGTCTGTTGCAAATTTTATTTCTTAAAATGTGAAGACATCTAAAAAGAAACATTTAAGCAAGTTTTGGACAGTCTTGAATGCTAGATGACGATTTAGCCGAGGGTGCTAAAGCATTCTATGGTCCTGGCCAGTTTGTATTCATGAATTGGGTTGGTTCGAATCTTCTTCTGAAACAGTACGAAGCTATTGTCAATTATAATGTCATTATTAGTAAATTAAATATTTGAAAATATTGTTGTTCGTGGATAAAAGGACCCCGATGCTAACTTCACCATATGCACTGATGAAAACACGTTAATACACACCTTCACTAAGAACGAATGTGTTTAATATATTTACAATGTTAATGTTACATTTTAAAATTACATGTTAAATGAAGGGAAAGGTTTTACATGATTTTTCCTTAATAAAAAATTACGTCGAATAAATGAATAATGTTCATTTCATTTTCATCGCATATGAACTGCAAATTTGTAATTTATCAGAAATTGAATGCTCGAACATATTTGCATAAATCTAGCTTAGAGCATAAGTTCTGTTTGGTGAAGAGAAAACGATCTTAAATCCATGTAAGCTGCCAAACGTCCACCGCTGCCACGAAACAAAAGCAATTTTACGCCCAGTTTAATAATTCATCTGGTGGGTGGGAGGGTTAGTTCACGACGACAGCCAGGTTAACCTGATAACGTACGGCCTTTTGGTGCTAATGAAACCCCGTTGTTCTGACTCCCCTTTGAGCGTTTATCCTATCTTCTCCATCAAACCTTCCCAGAAAGGAACGGGGGTGCAACTGCTTAAGAAATATGGACTAACACTTAGAAATTATTAAAATTGAGACCGACTTAGGTGGTTCAGGGCATCAATTTGTCACTGCAATGCCTCTGACTGGGATATCCTAGGGTTCGTGTCCCGAAAGTGGCAGGTTATTGACACATAACTAGGTTGCTTGGTCGTAGCTAGATCGAATTCAGCCGGAGGAGAATTGTAGCGGCCGGCTGCTCTAATCAGTGGTTTTCCATGTTTTCGATCAACACAAATCGAATGCGGGAGTAGTACCCTAACAAACGGATCGTGAACCGCGCGCAATCTTCCCTTCCTGTTCCTTGTTCTATCTTCACACCTTACACACACTGACACACACATGCACTTCACTACCACACTTGCCGGTAGACCGGCCAGGAGCATAGTCTTGTCCCGTATATGGCGGTGCCCCTATTGGTGGGAGATGGTTAGAAAAAACTTTGCTCTTCGGCATGTAGGTCGGCGCCGCATCTCACTATCCAGTGGGGGAAGATCACCGCCAGAGGGAAAAACATGCACTATGGAGGAGAATTCAAAACCTATTTTGAACACACACTTACAGGACTAATTACCTTATCAATTGACGCGCCCAGAATCATTAATAACCAATCAATTGAAAATTCAGAAAATCTATTTTGAAAACACATATACGTTTGTGTTATCTTGTAACGGATCCGTTATGAAATAATTCGATAAGGATGATAAATAGAGATTTACTGTTAAATTTCGTGTGCAATACATGGGAATAGAGGAATAGACTTATTTCGCGATCTTGATCGCGATTTTCACGCGTATTGTATTTTTCACGCCTTTTATTGTACTCTGAGGAAGAAGCGTGCATTAACTCAACATCTGTACTTAAAAAGTGTGACTAAGAATTATCAATAACTTCGCCTTTGTTAAATTGTTTGATTAGTGATTCCGGGTGCGGACAGGACTGGAGCCATTTCCCCCGTACGTGTAGTGCATGTTTTTTGCTCGGTATGTTACTCTGGTTGGATGGTGAGATCCGGCGCCGACCTAACGTCGGCTAGCGGGATTTCCCCCAACCAGCTATCCCACCGTATAGCCGACCGGACACCCGGCATGTGTGGTAGTGTACTGCATGTAAGTGAAAGTAAGGGGCAGGCCGGCCCCTAGAATTCTCCTTCACACAGCGTCAAAACTCAACTCAGCAATCTACCCAGTGTAGAAACGGCTGGCACCGTCGGGACTCAACCTAGAACTTCCAGGTCAGAGGCATTGCAGTATCATCAGTTGATGCCCTGAACCACTTTTCTCGGTCCCTTTCTTCGAAGCCCATTATGAGGTTTTACGGAGATGCTTGTATTGCGCAGGTTTCGCGGCTGACCGCGAGCCTCTTCATTGGGCTCGGAGCGGCGTCAGGTGAGGTGTCGCCGCCTTCGCGTGATCCTGCGCGCCGCGCCGTCGTCCCGAGGAACGCGTCCTTGGAACGGCGACCGGTGGGAAAAGGAATGGGCATTGCCCGCCGCCGCAAATTCCCACCGCTTTCGATTCTGGCAACGTGCGCGTCTCCTTCTGCGTAGCGAGCAGGCGCCTTGCGACACTCCGCGCACTGCGGTGGCTCTCTAAATGGGCTAGTAATGCGTTTCGGGCGAAGCCGTCTGCCGGGACATCGCCCCATCACGCCACGGGGTTTCTGCCTCAAGCTACGGACTGCTGTCTAACTCCTGCCTCTGCATGTTCGGCCCCCGGAGTAGTTGACAACTTCAGATCAGATTATGAACTAATGGTGCTACAGCAAAACATACTTTCCTGCATTATTTGTAACTTTCGCGATTTTCGAAAATTCAGAGAGTTCAATGGAAATAAAACATGCACCATACTTTTAAGCGTTCTTCACTCTATCTGAGAAAAAAATGGAGGTTTTTGAGAAAATTTTTTAAAAAATAGCTTGGCTTGAAGAAAAAATTACGCGAAAACTACTCGTTATTTTAAAAGAATGGCACATTATCTTATTTAAGACTTTTTTTACTTTATGGCCTGTATGCACTTGGGAGTAGTAAAGAGAAAATATTGAAATACAGCGGTAAGTGGCGAATTTGAGTTAGAAAAACTCGTATTATTGGACATTGATTTCGAAAATCTCGTTAATATATTTCTTATGTGTTGTAAATTACTTCCTCTAGTACGTTGTGTAGTCAGAATCCTCGTTTTTATTGGTTCAAGATACTGAAAATTTATTTTTCGGCAAAACGTCTTTGTCCGCCCGTACGTCCATCTATCTGTCTATCAGTAGTTTCGTTTATTTCATCAAATTCAGAAGAAAACTTTTAATGAACTAGATCTTATTGAAGGAGATTCCATTTCGTATAAACGCTTGAAATCTAATAATTTTTAAATTTTGGCGATTTTTTTTGGATGATAAAAATGTACAATTATTCTTATTATGCTTATTTTTCATTTTTTTAAAATGTTTTTGAGTTTAGTTGTAATAAAACAATACGTGTATGTTCTCGATTGTTTTATAATTATCAATAATGTAGTATTTAGAGTTGTATTGAATGTTGCAAACTTGGAGTGTGGCTGCAGAAAAAGTGATGAAGCGTCTCGTAATTCACTATGTAGCAAAATTCATCGGAAAGGAATGTGCTTTGCTCCGGAGGAAATCTGGGACGACATTTTGTTCGCAGAAATGTAACTTTCCGTCGCTTGCACTTGCCAAAACAGCTTACGACGCCACCTATCTTGTTATTATGCAAGTTCATGACATGTTACGAGTATTAAAGAAGTTTCGAGAGTAAACTTGTAATTATAATCAGTCTACACATATCTAAAATAAATTTGTCTCATCATATATTTTTGGGGTGACTTCAAAGGTTTCTGAGTCATTTTCAAATCTTAACTGACCTCTAGGGCAGAAAAAAAATGACGACAGTCTTGTGATTTCGAAGATTCAATTAATTTAGCCTTCGGGTTAACCAAGGTAGTAGTCATAAATATTAAAAAAAATCCTCTGAAAATCGGAGCTTTGAATTGAACTAATATATTATTTACTTCCGTAGTAGCGAGCCTACATGCGGGCTGAACAATGCCGTCACCGATTTTAGGAATATTGGGACCCCCCAATTGGATAATCACGGTATTCGCTCGTCAAATATTGTTTGGCATTGTCACTCTCGGTTTTAGTCGTCTGTAAGTGCAGTAAATGTACGTATTTGTTTATTTAGTGCTTTGTAATTTATAATTCACAGTGAACATAATCCTATATTGTCATAAGTAGAATTCAGAAGAGAGAAACAATCAGCCTGATAAAACGGTTGGATAAAGGTGTATCCACGTGAAAACTGAACGCTGATTGAGAATTGGTGAAGGGACTCTTCTGAAATGTAAACGGAACGAGAAAGACATTCAAGGAGAGGTAAAAAAATTGAACTTGAACAGATTAACAAACTTTTTTCATATCCGAAGTAGTCTCGGTCTTACTTACCTGGGATAACCGCCAGCCCACTATCAACAAGAAGGGACTAAAATATTATGCCACAGCTAGTTCATGTGATTACGGTAATTGGTTTGATTTTTTCTGCCGTTGGCCGTGTACAGTGATGCTGAATGATAAAATAGGAATACAGTGTCAAATGAGTGACTATCTCTTAAAAATATCATATTCTCTACTAACTATATCCAAATTTAGAAATGCCAAGTATGAATTGAAAAGAAATGAAGGAACGAAATCGAAACAATACAAGGACAAGCCGAAAATAAATGAGATATCACGAGTAAGCAAATGTGTGGAAGAACGCATAAATAAAAAAACAAGTTCGCGGTGAAGCATTTTATTGATTGATTTTATAATCAAAATTATCAGAAAGCGATGGACAGTTCAGCAATAAAAATAGCTAGATATCGCGAATTAAGTACGGATGTATGGTGAGTGAATAAAGACACTCCACGCCCGAAGGGATAAAACCTTGCCCTAATGCCATTAAACGTGGCCTGTCCTGTGTCCCAGCCAGCAGCAACGCAAAGGCAGAGACAAGTGCGGGGTTAACGACCGGCGAAACGATAAGCTGCCGCGGCTGAGGACGTTGAAAGCGTCGCGCCGCTCGCGAGGAGAGAGACAGGGCTGGCGCCCGACGGCGGCGGGGGCGGGGGCGGGGGCGGCGGCGGCGGCGGCGGCGGCGGCTTGCTTGCGCGTGCTGCTCACGTCACGAAAACCGGCGCTGCTTCTCTGCCAATCATTATTTTCATCAATCTTCTCCTTATGATGGAACTTCTGGCAGATTAAGAATGCGACAAAATTAAAAGTGAATATGAGTAAAATAAGTCTGAAAAATTGCCCGTCGCGTAATAGATTCAGATATGTAAATACGGTGGGCGGCGGGCGGATTGCCAGCTTGGGCGGCGGCGGCGGAGGTGGTGGTGGCGGCGTCGTTGAGGGCAGTGACGGCTATAGCGGCTGTGGTGGGGGTGGTGGCAGCAGACAGGGAGCAAAGGCGCTGGGGTTGAAGGTCGACGCGTTAGTGTTGGTGGCGTGGCGGTAATGGAAAAAAATGCAGAATACAGAGTGCTATGGGAAACAGAGCACCCATGAGAGACCACTTCGAAAGCAAACGCCAAGTGCCTTACCTGGAAGCGGACAGGAACTCCTTCGGAACCTCATGGCAGATTTCTCGTATTTTGATTCTGTCGATCTGCGTCGATACTTGTTAGTTTCTGGCCATTGTTCTGTTTCCTGCCTAACATATTCATCTCTATTATCGGCAATTTTTCTTCTGCGGCTTTATAATTTAAAAACGATTGTTGTCTTAATGTAATATCTGATTGTGGGGTCTTATGTTCTTTTTCTAGATTCGCCTTTATTTGCGAATGATATGAGTCCAATAGTTTTTCTTGTAGCTTCTTCTTTCTCATTCGTATAATACTCACACTTTAACAGTTTTATTCTTGCTAATAGTTTTATACTTAATTAACTGATGAATTATATTTTTTTCCACTAATTTTTATTTTAATTTCATTACACAATACATACTTAAGCTATTCTTAGCGATTCTTATTTTTTCAGCTCTCCCTCTAAATTGTGTACAGAAAACAGTTTTATTTGTTGGTATTGAGTAATGTGCGTACAACCTTTTGGAAAACCATTGTGTGTGGATTTGTTCAGGAATATTTTTTTCCGCAACAGGACACTAGTAAAAACCTGAAGATAAAATGTGTAAATTGAATCAATTTCTTTGGGTGGTAGATGTGCGTCAGGTACGGTGAATATCACAGTCTACTTAATGATATTTTGCACAGTAGCACTTTGCAGCTGCATCGATAATGAGTTTCTTTCTATTTAATTCACTTGATGTCTGCTATCTTTAGAGCTCCTTTATAAGAATAGTAAGATTCATGAGGAAAATTGACCGAATGAGATAAATAGGTGAATATTATAAGGTTTGGAATATTAGACAAATAGGTAGATCATTTAGATACTACATAATTTCCACAGCAACGCAAACTATCGCATCAATCATCCAATGCCAACCGGTTATATCACTTACACCGAAATCAGTCAAGGTAGTGGAATAATTTGCTTGAAAAAAAAAAAAGAGACCGTGTAAAAACTCCATTATCCTTTGCTTTTTATTGCCAGGTCATACACAAGAACTGCAAAATTACTTGAATTATTTACCTGATCATTCCTTCACATTAATCCTACTTGTAATTAGCACCTTCGTATTTCCTGTGATTAAAGTTTAAAATTAATGCATCTCTCAAAGTTTTCCCGCTAAAACCAACGAAATTTGCCCCATTTATTTTTTGCAGAATATTCCTGATATCTATTTCATTGTGTGTTTTAGTGTATTGTGCCCTATATTATTTATATAACATGTATTATGCGAGGATAACACAGTACAATGCTCACCATAAAACACTTTTATGAACGTTTTTGAAACTTACGTTTTTAAATATGATTATTTTCAAGTGATGAATGCTAGAAATGAATACCTTTTTCTATTGACTTTTGTTAGCCATTTTGAATCAATAACTTTAATTTGACGAGATCTAGATTTCATAAAAATTATAATATTGGTTATTTCATGAAAAATCAGTCATTCATATAAATGACAGTTCATGTTAAGTAACAATATTTTATATATTGTGTGAACATTTTTTAAAATTTTTGTGTTGTTTTCTTTCTATATCCTTACTATTGAAACAGTCTGAAACATCCAATGTGATTTACGTGATGCACTAAACGTGTTAGGATTTATGGATCATACGTTATTCAGGTCACGTCACAAAGAAATTTTGTCAGTTGTTGCTGGATCTTGTGCTCGACGATTATTATTTTCTATTCGGAGTGCAAATGGCGTCCTCTCAGAAATATCTCAGTGAAGAAAAGGGTATGGAATTCACACTGCAACAAAATGTGACTATGAGGATCTTACGTACAAAAGTGACGCAGGGCCCGCAGTTTCCTTATACAGGAAGTGCTCACAGTTCTTTCAATGTGATTAGATGTATCTACGAGCGATACTACTCGACACTCCGTCCGAATCAATATAAAATAAATTAATAAAATCAATAAGTTTTATATATATATATTTATATATATATATATATATATATATATATATATATATATATATATATAGAGAGAGAGAGAGAGAGAGAGAGAGAGAGAGAGAGAGAAAGAAAGAGAAAATCGGGATAGTATTTGGCATTTTGTTAATCAATAATTTTTGTTTGATAATTGCGTACGTTTACCTCTCTTGACAGGCATTGTTAGCAGCAAAGACCGCCCTTTAGCGAGAGTAAAAAGAAGCACTTAGTTTCGCTCGGCACCAAAAAGCGCTAGTTGAAATCATAAATATGCCATCCATCTTCGATCGGACGGCGAGCGGCAGTCTGCGCTTGTTTATTCTGCAAGAGTCGATGACTTAATGTCAAGGCCTCGGGCGAACATCGCTAGGAAGACGTATGGAGCATGGCCTTGAGACAGAAACACATGTATCTAGAGGATGAAGTGGACAGCGGGGGTAGTGGCTGACAGAGGCTGACTGTGTCGGTTGAGGCCTCTTCAGACCTAACGTTGAGAGAGGGCACGTAAATGATTGGCGCACTTTTTCGTATGGAAAACGAATTAATATAAATAAATGTTTACATGTAAATTGCTGAATAGACAAGGAAGCGAATACGTCAACGTAAAAAAGACGTGTGTTTTCTATTAAATGTAACTTATTGAATACAATATTTTTACATGAAATATATATTCTTGATTTCATTACTATATTATTCAAACCATTTCTATGTATTTCGTAACGCTTCATCGTTGTTCATTCGAGACGTGATTTATAGTGAAAATAGGTTACTCATTCTCTGATCTTTTTTAACATATTTATTTGCTATATATTCAATAAATTGATCTTAGAGATTTACATGTATTATTACCACAAATGGATTAGGGGATAGAGAGGTGGTGAGTTCATTAAAGTTGAAGCCCCTCTTAGTTTTGTCTTCATTTAGAATTTTGAATTTTTTTCTTTTGAATTTAAATTTGTAACATTCTGTTGATTAATATTATGTTTGAATGATCCTTTATTTTCAATTTGTATGCTCATTGAAGTGTTTATTTATAGTGGTCGTAGTTTTTCATTGGGGTACCTTGAAATTATTTTAATGTCTTCTGCTGATCGATCTAGATTGAAATTTTTAACACATTCTGCCTTTAGTAAGCCCTCAAAAAATTTTGCATTTGGTCTTATTATATACCAATAAATATTTAACTTTTCTATTTACAGTTCGTTTCAAATTTGGCTATTTGACACGTGTCCCGGAGCTTTGATCATGATCCTTAAAAATTAATATTATACAATTTGAATTTTCTCTGCGCTACTTGTGGGGGCCCCACCCCAGGGCAAGCGTAAGTAAAAGATGATCTAATTACTGATTGGAGTAAAGTTATCTCGCATTGTATGCTTAGTCTAGAGTAGTTATTTATGAATGGATATACCTTTGATATTTCCATCGTTTTGTTGGCTATTTTTTAATATGATGTTTCCGTTTGAGTTTTTGGTCCAAAAGCACGCCATTTTGAGGACCAATTTGCATATGATTCTAATGAATTTTGTAGAATTTATCTTTCTAGATCTATATCTTTGTTTGTTGTGAACAGAACTTTGTCATCCGTGATATATGCTATTTCTATTCTTTCCATCTGACGGTAATCTGCAACGTGTGTGAAAGAGGGCTGATGATAACGATGACCATTGCGATACTCGCAGATCACGCATTGCGGTACTCTTGCGTGAGTGTTTTTCGATCTGATAAGGTATTATTTTCATTGCGAAGGAGCGATTTTGTAGGAAACATTTAATTATTTCATATAGATAATGAGGTATTCCCAACATTCTTATTTTGTACATTAGACCTGCCTACCACATTTTTGCCATATATATTTTCCACCTCAAGAAAAATAGGTAATATGTGTTTATGCTGGTGAAATCCGATTGTTATTTTTGGTCAACCTTAAAAAAGTTGTGTGGTAGAATAATGTTCGGGAAATCCGAATTGTTCTTTTAGAATTATTTTGTTATCTTTCCAGCATGTATTTGACCTTTTTTAAATTTATTTTTCGAACACTTTGTCTTTATTAGGTAGTAAATATATTGGTCTATAATTTGAAGGCAAATTGTGGTCCTTGCCTGGTTTGCTTACTGGTATTATTATTTCTTGTTTCTATGTATTCCAAGTCTTAGGGCTATATTATATATCGCTGTAGGTCATGCTATTGTTGCCCGTAGAAGCTCCTTTAAAATCTGCGTGGTTATATGCACATTTGCGTGCTGATTTCTGTAGTTTATAGATTATTTTACACTTTTCATTTGGAGAATATTTATTTATTTATTTATTTATTTATTTATTTATTTATTTATTTATTTATTTATTTATTTATTTATTTATTTATTTATTTATTTATTTATTTATTTATTTATTTATTTATTTATTTATTTATTTATTTATTTATTTATTTATTTATTTATTTATTTATTTATTTATTTATTTATTTATTTATTTATTTATTGAGAATGGAAGAGATAAAAACATTTCAATTTTGCTTTTTTGGTTTATAATTTCTTGCTTATTTGAGGATAGATGTTATTTCGAAATTACTGGCTAAAGCCGCCGCTGTTTGTTTATTATTTATTTTATTATTTTCTTTAGATAATTTTTTAATTGTGCCACATATGTGTCTAGATGCTTTCCGAATTTGAGCAATGAATTTGGGAGCAGATTAAATCTATGTTCGTCTATATTTGATTTCATTTTTCTTTGAGTCTTATTTAGTTGTGTTTTATACGTGGGTCGTGAGTTTACTACCATTTCTTTCTTAGTATTCGTTATTCTTTAATTAAATTGATTACAAATACGAGGATTTTTTTCTTCTTTATTATCTATTTTCAACTTGTTAGCCAATATTGTTGCTCAACGTATTGCTTTCGTCAGTTTATTTTGTATTTAATAATACTTTCAATTATTTTTATTTAATCTGGATATATATTCAAAATGTTAAATGATATTCTAATTTTTCACATTTTATTTTACCGTTTACTAATTTAGGTAGTGAAACGGAGCAATTAACACAAACAGGGTGTGAACATTTACTCATTTTGCAATCTGAATAATAATGCTTACCTGTGCATCTAACACATCGAGTTTCGAAAGAAAAGTTAGCCTGATTAAGCCCCATCTTTTGACATTTTTGACACTGAATGCTTTTATTGTTTACTTGAGCATGGAATTTCACAATACAATGATCGAAACGTTTTAGTTGTAAAATGTTTCTAAAATGTCTTTCGTTTTTTAGTTCCACTGCATATATGTTGATAGACCTTTTATCATTATTATATAACGTAGACACTTTTACAACATTATATTTTTGTTCAGTTAGACCATTATACATTTCTTGCGTCGAATACTAATAGTTCATTAACAATAAGAATGTTTTAGTAAGAGGGTCTCTGAAGGAATGAAAAGGAATCTTTTTTATTTCTAGAATTTGTTTTTGAAGTTTCGGTTATCTTCAATTTCCGTTAGATTTATTTCCACTCCATAATTTTCTAAGCGGGTCTTGAAGTCACCTTATGCTGTTTTTTAACGTCTGGTAAGATTAAAGAAAAGTTTTCTGCATCATGCATGATAACTGCATTGTCAACTTCAGTCACGACCTTGTATAGTGTCGCATGTCTTGAATAATAGGAACATTGTACACATATCCAGAAGTTTCAAAATAAGTCTTTTTTTCCTAGTTCATTTAATCCAATGAACTAGCTTCACTACTAGTATTTGAATTTATCTGTACGCAATATTCGTCTCCGTATCAGGCGCGCTTATACCTGTTCAGTTCCGTTATGTGCAGCGTTGTTGCTCCAATTTCTGAGAAACCTATTTTATCAACTTCTCCAGTGACCATTTTTTGCTGTTGTATGCCCATTTTTCTTGAGCTGGTTGTAGATATGCAGCGTGAAGAACCGCTGCTGGAAGTTGACCATACGGTGTCCACACAAGTTGCGAGGATTGCACTATCGTAATACACTCGTATATTTGGATTTTGCACAAGATGATGCTGAAACCGATGAGCAGCCTTTTGGATTAAACTGCCACTTGAACACTGATTGATTAATATCGTTTCACTAAAATGACTGGTTAAAGAATTAAGCAGTTCTACAGAACAAACAAATAATTTACCACGTGTCGGAACTGCTACTGCCTAACATTGACACCACCTATCCTTCCTGACCGCGGATGCAACTGAGCTCACAGTCATCGCTCGTTCGCCTGAGTGCGCTCATCCATGTGGATCGCACGAGACCTCGCCAACGAATATTATTCGGAACTGTATGCTCTCCTTCTTGCGTAATATTAATTAGTACTATTATTGTATATTATTATATTAGTACTATTATTCTAACTAGCATTGTATATCTAAGGATGAAATCGCTTAAGATTGAATCTCAGATGGTTACACTGTCTTGTTATTCTTTATTTTTGCGTCAAGTTTTACTTTCTCGTCATTACGTGCTCACGTAGTAAAGAGAAACTATTGTAATCCTACAGCAACAAGTGGCGATTTTCGTCATTTATACTCATAAGAGCTTACATAGAAAAATTGGATAAATCTTATCCCTATATCTAGTAAATTACTTTTTTCTAGCACAAACTGTAATCAGAATTTAGGTTTTGTGGGTCATTGCTACCGAAAAATGGTTGACAGCAAAAGGGTCAGCCCGCCTCTATGAATAAATTGTTCTGAAAATTTACTCAAAAATTCATTATTCCCGATCGATCTGTACGCAATCAACGCCTGGGGAAATGATTGAACACGATATTTTTATTTTTGGGGGTACTTGACATGATTCTTCTACATTTTAAAAATGTCCCCAAAATTTTTCCAATTTTGTAATTTTTCCCCTCAGATGAAGTAAAAGAAGTCTCATGTGTATCACCGAGACTTTAGCGTGAAATTAAATATTTTCCCGTGTGTTCTTTAAAAAAATTAGCTCTCTACGAGCTCGCGATAACCAATTCACTCATAATTGGCATTGTTCACACATGTGGTCAAAAATGACGGCTCGAGATGGCGATATCTGCGGCCTTAAGGAAGGCATAAAATACAGGGGAAATGTTGCCCAATAGATAAGTAGTTGAGTTAGTTTATTTGTCCCAAACTCGAAATCTATATCTCAAATTCAAAATGCATTAAAAAATTATTTTAGAATTGAATTTGAATCTACGAGAAAATCCGTAGAGGGAATTTCATTTTTGTAATTTTGTCATCTTCCCGTTGGTGAACCGTTTACGTAGGTGAAACGAATTACCTTGTCGTTCCATGAATCAACCCCATGACATTTGAATGTTTTAAATAGTGGCCACTGGTAAATTCTTGTAATTTATTTGTTTGTATTTCTACTAACATTCTGTAAGAGTACCAGTATTCTACGACGAAAACAACATAACCGTACGCCCAGTTGTTAAATGAAGTATCTTTCTCTTCTACATCAAATGGCCATTTTCGGACACCCTCCGCCGGAAAGCGAGTTTTGAAAGAGGTTTTTGAAATATCGCACTCTTCATGGTAGTGCGGTACCGAAGAAGAGGATTGAAATGAGAGAAGAGGGGAAGAATGAGGAAAAGGAAGCAAAAGCGGCGTGGACAAACCGTCCCGTCCACCATCCTCATCGCCTCTGTAGACACGTTTCATTACCCACGGCGCTCCCTCTTCTCTCAAAAGCATTTGTAAGCGAGGGACCAGATCCGTACGTCTTTGCCAATCTTACTCTCAGCCCCACTTGCGTTATATATCTTTCTCTCTTCTTCTGTTCTCATTCCTCTCCTCTTCTTCCTCTCTACACCTCCTTTTTTATTCTTATCTCCTTTCCTATCTGTCCTCGTCTCTCCATCTATAGTTCAATCTGTATCACACAAATTCATTGCCTGCGTTTGTTACAGGTCTCTCATTTCTCTCTAACTCTCTATTTTGTTTGTTTCTCTTTCCTTTCTCCTATTTTACCCGAGACCTGTTCATTATTTTCCTTTCCTTCGTTTTGCTGGTAATCTATCTAGTGAAAACTAGTTCAATGAGGATTTCTGTGGATTGATTCTTCTCCAACCTCATTTTAACTTCCTTCCTCTGCAAAAATGTAATATGCTCTCGTTGATAAGTGTATCATATATTCTGTTGATGTCCCTATTTATTTCCATTTGTATTTATATGCTTTTAGCTGTAACATTGATATTTCCTGTATTCTTCAATCATAATTATTCCTTCCTTTTTTCGGCACATTTTACTGTGTTTTCCACTTTCTTCATTTCAACTATCTTCCGCTAGCCCCTGAACGTCCTTTCTCAATCTTAGTGACAATAAATGTCTTTGGCTACCATCGCCATCGCCTGCGAATTCGTATATTCTCTCTTTCGCTTCCCTATCCCAACATTCCTTCCCCCATCCACCCTCCCCCCTTCTTCCAGCGCTCTCCGCTGCCGCAGCCGCCGCCGCCCGCGCCGCCTCCTGTGAGAGCGGCCCGTTCTAATATGACGGCCACATCCGCGCACCGCATCAGCCTTCGCTAATGAAGAGCACATGTGTGTGGTACGAGCCGATCCGTGGCCCATAATGGAAGTAGTAATCAATTAAAAATACTTTAGTTGCTACATAATGTTTTATGGCATCCTCTTCAACCCGGCTCACCATTATTATAATTAAATTAGAGGCAACTGCCCCAGAGTAAAGCTATTTGCATCGGAACAGAACGGAGAGCTGACTGCAGAAAAAACCCGGAGCATGTCGGAAAGATTCGGATAAACGGTCCAAATTAGAATATTCAAGCAGTTCGTGGAGGTAGACCGCCGTCAGTGGCGCAGCGGCGGCAACGGCGGCGGTGGGGGCGGCGGCGGGGGCGGCGGCGGGGGCGGCGGCGGCGGCGGGGGCGGCGGCGGGGGCGGCGGCGGGGGCGGCGGCGGGGGCGACGGCGGGGGCGGCGGCGGGGGCGACGGCGGCCCCGCGGGGCGTGCGCACGGGGGTGGGGGATCAGACATAACTTACAATCGATTAAACTATTACGAGCAGTCGATAGACTCCAGAGGCTGACGGCGCGGAAGACGCAGCAGAGAGAGGAGGGGAAGGGGGAGCCTGCGTCTCCCCTCTTCTTCCGGCGCAGCGGGCGCCGCCTGCGCCTCCGCCCCTCCACCTTCACGCCTGCACTCAACGCCACGCTCCACGCACGATTAAATCCTTCCCGCGGCGAATTTACTGTTGCCTTGCCAGAAGACACCGTTCTCTCGCCCGTGCGGGGTGTGTAAGTGCTTTCAACCTGCCCCTTTACGTTGACGCAAGTGGAACAGTACCTGCAGAGATGCGTTCCAAGGTATCAAACGTTTGATGTGATACTATAAATTCACGTATGGTATATTATATTCCTTTTTCTAACGCATGTATCATTTATAAAAAATGCATTCATACTACATATAAGATATTTTATTGTGTTTTTAAGGATAATAGTGCAGTTTCTTAATATAGGCAACACTATTATTATTATTATTATTATTATTATTATTATTATTATTATTACTATTATTATTATATTAATATAATTCTACAGTATCTTGTCAAAAATTAAAAAAGAACGATTCCATTGTAAATTATATTCAAAATTAACATCTGAAGTGGATGAGACATATTTACACAATGGGGAAAGAAAGAATCTTCACAGATATTTTAGAATTATAACCGTAAGTGAGAAGTCAGAGGAAATCGTACATATGATATAAATTTTCCAAATTATGGTAAAGAAAGTTTTAGAGGTAGAAGACTGTGAAGATAGAAATATGTAGAGGAAGTAAATTCAAATAAAGGACTTTTGGAGAGTATTTTATCCACGGCGAGCTGTTCTTTTAAAGTATGAAAAGCTGTTAATAATATATTATTCTTATTCTTATTCTTATTCTTATTATTATTATTATTATTATTATTATTATTATTATTATTATTATATTCAATGTATACGTTGATAATTTAATTTCCAAATGATGCTGTGGCAAAATGAAACTTGAATACAATAACATGATTACAATAATATAACACATGACACAATGACTACAATAATATAATTAAGAAAAAAACAATTAAAAATATCATAGAGGCGACAAATAATATATGAAGCTCAGAAATGGAGAAGGCCTTCTTTATTGGAAAGAAATAGTCACAAATTATAAATGCAGAAAAATGTTGTATTACATAGTACATTTTATTTTCATCGCATTTCTATTAAGTTCGTTGAACGTCGAATAATTTAACGGTCCTCGGATTTTCTTCTTAGTAAGGGAGACGGGGGCAGATCACAATCAATTTGGAGTGTACGTACAAATAATATTTTTGTAATAATAATAATTTTGTGTGTGTTTATTTAGGCTTACAATGAAATAATGGCGCAAGTGTGTTTTCAAAGCAAAACACATGTATGTGTTTATCAGTGTATTGAATATTTTGGATCTTATGTCGATCAATTATCAATTATATAATGCTCCACGCTCTCGAGTTATTTATCTTCAATATAGTTGGAGGATATCTATATCATTTTTTTTATAAATTCGAAAAAAATATCATCGCTCACGGTGGTCAATGTGAAAACTTCTTTTTACATATCCACAAAAATGTTTTAGAACACATTTTTATCAAGTACAGTCCATTACACGCTACGAATTCATCACGTTTGTTATGATGCAGTTTAATAGTAAAATACAATTGATTATACAAGTAGTTGTTAGAAAATGCTTCTCATGTTTGACCAATATATGTTTGATGAAAGTATACTTTTGAATTCTCGAGACTGCTCCGCCTTCTCTCGGCTTCTGGAGCAATGTAGTGATGTTCCCTTTAATTTGGACGCTCCTCAAATCTGCGGTATCTGATTGCCTGCGTGTACAGAAATTCGTCTTCCTTCAATCTCATTGTTAGCCTACAATCAAAGAATATATAATATAGGCTGCTAAGATCAAAATACTCAGAGCGCTTATCATTCTCTTCCAAGCCTATGATCCAAATATTGGAATTCTACGACATCTTCATTCACCAAATGTCGGAAACAAAACAAGTTTGCAGCAAGTTTCCACGGTATTTCTCGTACCTCCTCTTTTTCATTGCACAAAGCTCCATCTTCTTATTCGCTCATGAGTGAATCCATTCGTCCATCCATTTACTTATTTATTCATTCACTCACTCATCATTACCTTTGTCATCCTCAGGGGTGGCTGGTGCCACCTAAACATTGAGAGCTTGCAGCTCAATCAAATGATGAATATGTAATTTAGATAAATGCATTAGTATCTAATTCGTCTACTATACTGGAATCGCGAAATCTTTAAACGTAACGAATAAGCGATTCGCTATGCTATTCGTTATGTTTTACCCAGACTTCGACCATATATTCTCACCTCCAAATAATTTACTTGGGAAACAAAACGTAGCTCCCTTAGAATCACAAACACATAACCACCTGTATGAACTATGAAATATTATTTGTGAACTTTCGATAAAATGATCTTTTCAATAAACTTGTGAAGTCATGGAGTTGGATTTCTATGTCTCTTAATATCTACTTTTTCTTCGATATGACAGAAATCAAATGTTTTTTTAAAAATTTTATGCTGAATTCTTCTTTGAATACCAGAGAAATACATATTTAACACTGTAATCCTTCACAAAACCTAGGATATTTAGTGGTGCTAAAACAGCACGTACTTTATCGCCCGGATGTTCATGGAAAATTACGCGAAAAGTACTCAAATTTTCGAAAAAATTTTCATGTCGTTATTTTAAAATCTATCTTTAAGTAACATTTATAATTAAGAGAATATCTCCGTCTTAAATATTTTAGTTGTAGAAAAACACCGAACAAATTTTGGACTTTTGCAATTTTCGAAAAATTAGGATTTTTTACGAATACGAGTCCTGCAACATTTTATTAAACGTCCTTTGCACTATCCAACAACAAAATTTAAGAAAACAAGTGACCCATCTTTTTAATTTTGAAAATGTCCCTGGTGCTTTATGTAAAGTACCCTCCAAAATTAAAATAAGGATTTAAAATTCAATGAACCGTGACATCAGCCCGATCGATTGGGGAATATCAGTTTTGGAGAAAATCGGGTTCACGTTAGCCGCTAGGGTTGTTCACAGACGGACAGACAAACAGACGAATGGACAAACAGATGGACTGACGTTTTGCCGTCATTTGATTGTTCGTTATCAAGGACTCACAAAACATGGATTCTGGCTACACCATGTGATAGAGGGTTTTTTTTTCTAAATTTAGCAACTGCATTTTTCCGCTTTTTCGTTATCATGGCCCCGTATTAAGAGTTTTAGAGCCGAAAATTCTCCGTTTTTCCGCGTAGCATGATATAACTTTCTCTCTACTCCGTAACGAGAAAGTAACTAGTTGTGCTAAATCACCACGTACTTTATCACCCTATTTTCACACAGAATTACCTGAAAAGTACTCAAATTTTCAAAAAAATTGTGTATGTTCTTATTTTAAAATTAGTAACTTAGAATTAATATTTAAAATTAATTCTTATTTTAAGGAACAAATTTTATTTAGGGAAGAAATATCTATTTTTCATATTTTAGTTGTAGGAATACTAAGAAAAAAAAATGAACTTTTGCAATTTTCGAAAAATCAGAGTTTTCAACGAATATGAGACCTGCACCGTTATCTTAAGCGTCCGCTTGCTCGCATTGGGACACACTTGAAGACTGGAGGCTCGGGCTTCTCAATGCCAAACCATGCCCGCACTGTAGAGCGCTTCACAAGCACACAGCGCTCACACGCTTACAGCGCGTGACGTCACAACGGTGCGTTGCCCGGCTTGCAATACGTCAGAGGCAGGGCTCGACAGGTACTATTTCATTTCAACACGATTCCATGCATCGATATATTTTCAATGTATTGATTATTGAATTATATTCAATCGGAAAGAAATTCTACATACAATGAAGAGTATTTGATGATTATTTGGGGGTTGCACAATCTTGTATCTTAAGCATTGCCACTGCTCAACCTACATCATGTTCGCTTAGCCGGCAAACCTCGGGACTTGTTTGGGACTTAAAATGAAAATCATAATATAGAAAAGTATGGAAAAAAGTTTTATTTTTCAGTAACATTTTTAATAATATCTTTTTTATTTTATGACACTGAATTAGATGAAAGACCACTCAAATGTTTCACAGTTCCTTCAATTTCGAATTTCACCAACAAAATAATTGATTTTATGTAATTATATAAATACTGTGTATATACATTAAAATTAAAATGCATAAAGTAATTTTGTTGCATAAATCATTTGTGTCTATGGTGATATACAATCAATTGTTAAAGGTAATAAAGTTTACGTAATTCCTGAATTGAGATGTCAAGTTTTCGAGGGTGAATCATCTAGGTTCAGAATCTTCAATTCATTTTTTTCCATTGAAATGAAACTACATTGTTGTTAATCAGTAATTTTATTCAACCGAATTATGATAATCATTGTTATTGAAATGGCAGTGAATGGACATAAAACGTGGAAAATAATATGCGCTTGATAAATACATAGATAAATTACTTACAATATTCCAACAGTGATTTGTTTCGTACAATATTAAAAATGTGATGCAAAACAAGAGAAAATGTTCTAAAATCACTGAGAAATTTTGTGTAGGTTTTGAATAGATGTGTGTTGGTCGCTTCTCTTCGACGGAGTATTACAATGGACATTTTAATTTTTTTCTTGACGGTTAATATCCATATTCGTTGTTTGTACTGTACTTGTATTGACCTTGTCTTTTTCCTTACTCTGAGTTAGGAACGATAGTGCACCGTGATAGCATTGTCACAGACGCCTGTATTTTTCAGATACTTAAATCCTTTACATCAACATTCTAATAATTTAATAATAATTTTTGAAAAATGTTTGGGATATTACAGCTTTTGCAGAAGCATTATATAAATGTTTATATCCACGTGTAAATTTGATTTGAAAAATAATGTACAAACAAAGGAGAGAGATTGAGATCTTTAAATAAAAAGAAATAAATTATAAAATAGTGATTGTAAAAACTGTATTATTAGTAGGATTTCAATAACAACCAGAGGAATTATTGTAGAGTCTAGAGTAATAGAACACGTTTGAAGAGTAAATTAGTAGAATATGGAATAAACTTAATACTGGTCGAAAAAACAATTTTTTATTAGAAACAAGCATAGTGTGGCGTCTTTGACGCTGTGAACAGTTTTGAAAGTATTTTATACTTATTGTATTAAAAATATAGATTAGAAGGTTATAAGCAATTGGACTCTTCTCTTGCCCAAGCTGTGGACGGGCTGAATCTGACAGTGAGGACGGACGGACACGTGCAGGTTACCCTATTCCTGTAATAGGATTATGGTGTAATTAGATGCACTAATTTATTTTAAAATTGCAACAATTTCATTTTTACGGCATTACATTTTATTGTTCCACAGTTCCTTGCATGTACCCGGGGCCGAAATTTCTTGATATTTCTTTATTCACGATGCTTTTTCGTTAACGTCTTTCCCCATCAAGTGTACTCACATCAAGTAAGATCCATTCACGGAATTGAGTCTGGACCTCTCTCTAATTACATTCCTCCAGCAGCCTATTCTTCGCCCGTCGTTTGCCCGGCACCATCTCCCCCGCAGACACCTGCGCTCGCCGGACCGCTTGTTCTCGAGTGCGCCGCAGTAGGACGCCCTCTCACCGCGAGCCCTTTGGCATTTGGCAGCCCCGGCGCGCAGCCACGTGCAATGCGCGCGGAGGTAACTCTGCAACGAGTCGAGGTACCTTACACATGCGTGATGGAGAATTACGTGAGTCTCCAACCCTCTACCACTTCAAATGACAGTTGGGTATTTTTTTTCATTGTGACGTATCTCAGTTTCAGTTTGTTTTCTAGGTTTACCTATCAAAATATTCTTTAGACGCTTCTCCATCATGCCATCTCCATCATCTCCAAATATTGTGTTAAAAATTGCGTTTCTTCTGTTAAGCGGTGATTGGATCCCATCTACGGCCTATAAGGCTGAATGTGAATTCTTTTCCTTCCTGAAAAATTGTGTTCCAAGAAGAAACAAGAGTTTGATAATTAGCTCATTAATAGCGAAGTGTCTGTTCAAATAGAGCTATTTCCACTTCTCAAAATACGTTTTTATTCCTCATACAATTGCAGTATTGAAATTCTTTCGTAACTTACGTTCAGTCCTATTTATACCCCTTTTAAATACATTCCATACTTAGTAACTGTTCAAAGGGGAGACTTCTGTACATTTAATCACTTTTTTTGTTGAAAAATGTGTAATTAAAATAGCTCCACAATCGCCATTCATTATTAGAAATATTTAATTTTCTCACATTTTCTCCGTAATATTTTTCATAGGTAATCTCGAACATTTCAATGCAACAGAGCCTCTCTTCGTAATTGTCGATTAGATCCCTGTTTTAAATTACCAAAATGTCTAATTGGCTCTAATTTTTTTTTCAAGAGAGGCTCATTTACATTGAAATATTTGAGATCATCAATTAAACGCATTATGGAGAAAATGTGAGAAAGGAAGAATGAAACATGTCTAATAAGGCCTTTTTCTGCCAGATCAAATCTATATTCCTCGAAACAACACAACTTGACAACACAACACTCACAAAATCAAAAATATGTCTAGACCACTCAATTCCATTTTGTTACCCCCCACAGAACTGAGCTTATTTAAGCCCTGTAACGTCGCAACCCGCAGTGGTGCAATAGCTGTACACTGGCGACAAAACGTGGTTTGTGACGGGTATGTCTGAATCATCCTTTACGTATGAAAATATTAGAATTTAATAGCATTAATTTCAAAAAAACATTTTGAGATGATTCTTTAATTTTCAAATTGTTACTTAACATTGCATCTCTAACAAAACTGTTTTTATTATTTTTTTTACACCAATCAGTGAAATCTGATCTTACCTCAACAGACGCGTTCTATAATATTATATATTAAACATTCAAAATACATGCAAATGTAAGCACGATATCGCTTCACTTGCGTAAACTTCTCTTCACCTAGACTTCTGAATAGTGAACTGATCAAAACCTTGTAGGGATTATGCTGACAATCAGCAGTGAGTTACAGCTGTATAGATATACCTGTTTATTGAAGACATAGGAAATGTGACATATCTTAGTGATGCTTTCTGCGCACTATGCTTTACGAAAAAAAATTGATACTCGCGACGAAAAATAACGTCAAAATTTAAATGATGTAGGTTGGAGAACGCCTGTAACTGCCCGCCGCAGACCTCTTGTCGGCGCAGTGATTTTAACAGATGCGACATGCTTCGGTGCTGGGCGGGAAGCCTAGCTTACCCTAGTCATAGTTCAGCATGTACCGCGAATAAAAATTCATGAAGAATTTATAGAGGAAACTAGATGTTTTGTTTGTTATCTACATTCGAGCCTGATGTTGAGGAGTTCTTGCGTATGAAGTCAATTATTCTGTATTTTATGAAAACAAGAATTGTAATTTTTTAACGTACTAAATCGAAAATAAAATGTTAAATATTTCTTGCACAGGAGCTGTTTCTATTACTAAGAATCCGAGTTCTTAAGTCTTTTCATATTTTTGTCTTTGTATGTTCTCAAAATTATGGTTTTTGCGAATTATGGCAATCCTGACACCATATTCAAATTTTTCGTTTCATATTTTCTTATTAATTACATATTTTATGTATTTTGCTCGCATCAACATCATAGGTCATTAGCGAGCATTATTACATTTAACGTGAAGATATAATATGGTGATGATAGGGGGTCAAAGGAGGAGTACAAATGAAACGTTACCCGAGGCGGGACTCGAACCCGCGATCCTTCGGTCCGAGGTCGCTACGGCACTACTACATTAATGACCTCGGCTATTCGGACCAGCATTGTATTATACTTTCAATTTTCATGAACTTATTGCGCAAAAAATATTTAATGAATTGTTAAAAAACTGTTTTTATTAAAAAAATAAGCTTTTTTTTCGCACGCAAAATCAGAATTGCATACCGACGACGCAAAGTACCTCACCTAAAGATGCAGTAGAAGCACGCAATATGTCTCGTTTAGCCTCCCTCTGCACGCCATATATGTGGCGACAAACCCGCGTGAGCGTTGAGAATATTACCTTTACGTGTGGAGGGTATCAGTGACTGTGTTTTTTATATTTAATGTCAATTTACGATACGTATTGGTTGTCGCAGGTATGTAACACTACGAAGATAATGCAGCAGTGACTGTTTACTGATCATTGAGTTTATTGATGCCCATAATTGCTTTCAAAGATACAAATGTACTTTTAAAAAGAGTTAATCTAGTACGACAAACAATATTTTAAAAAATGGTTTAAAAATATTTTATTACTGCAATTTAAATTGTGAACATTTATTTTTATGGGTGGTAAATTTACTATTAAGTTGATATTCAATATAATCTCTTTTTACATATTTGTCACATATTCTTATCGTTTTCATTACATACGTGCGTATTCTTCCAGACTCTTTCTATTACTACTTATTTTAATCACGTTCGATTTCAAATTTGTACGTAAAGACAAATCTTTAGAAAATGTATATTTCAAGTAGGGAATGTTCTGTCAAAAATTTTTTCTCTAAATTATTTATTAATTTAAAATGCTCATGTAGTGGGCAATGCTGTTCACAAAGATTTTCTAGGGTGTCTCGTGTTTCCCTGTTTGTAGTTCCACTATTCTTCTTTTATCTTTTCATCATTATTAAGAACTCATCAATTACCTTTATTAACCTGTACCAGGACTCAAAGTCGTAGATAATGGAGTATTAATGAAGTGATCTTATGTGGTATTAATATCTTATATTGTGTCTTAATCATTTATTATCCTATGTTAATGAACAATAGAGCATTCTAGTTTTATCGACTATTGATCATTCCTACAGAGGTGGACGATTTCTAAAAAGATGATAAAACACCTGTATCATTGGTATAACAAATAACAGATCCGTGTCACCTTACGATACATAGCAGGAGTGCGTCAATCGCAAGTACGAACGAAATCGCCTTGCAATGGAGCAACCATGACATTTGTTCATCTCACACACTACTCATTGTATAAGGTTTTCCTTGGGTACGAAACCTCGAGCAGTGTTCGGCCTGTACCTACGTCGGAAGGTCTGTCTACGGAGGGTCGAGGCAGGTCTCAGGTCTGAGGTCTCGCGGGGGAGGGGCGGAGCGCGGGCGGACGCGGCGGCGAAACGTCCTCACGAGCCGTTTTTCGGCAGGTTAAAAGGTGAGCGGGGACGGTCGCACCGCGTCCTCCATGCGAAGCAGGGCCGGCGGAGAGGGAAAAGGCAATGAAATGGCAATGGTATTTTCGGCACGTTTGAGGCTTGCGGTCTGCCTTTTGCGCAGCGGCAGTAGTAGTTAGCCGCACGGCCCGCCGCCGCTGCCCGCGTCCCTGCCCGCCGCCGCCGCCGGCCGAGAAGCTGACAAGCGGGGGGCATTCTTCACTACTGAAGGGCATCCGTCAAGCCGTCAAGCGCTCGTCCCCGTGCCGGCGGCGGCGGCGCGGGCGACGCGGGCGGCGCGGGCGGCGCGGGCGGCGCGGGCGGGGCGGGGGAGGGGCAGGGGGAGGGGCAGGGGGAGGGGGTGCGCGCGGCGGAAGCGGCGACGGTCCCCGGCTGGCCGTTTCAGCTCAACCGCCGCAGCGCTCGCCTACGAGCAGATCCTCGCGTACGAGTTTGCCCAACACATTCGTGCCAGTGGTTGCGGGGGAGCAATGGGCCATCGAAATTTTCGAAACATGGTGATCATTTATTTCGTCATTGATAATATTGCCTCCATTTCAGACTACTTCTTTCAAAGATATGTTGAGGATATCTCCGTTGGAGTATTTCCATTTATCCAATTCAACGGTCAAGGGCACATAGTTCAATGGGTTTACTTATTTTTAAACTACAAGAAAAGGTTTTGAAAAGGAAATCATGAAAAGCAAATTGATTCAAAATAAAATCATTATGTATGAATTAAGATAATTATCAACCTCTGAATTGCTTCACGTCAAAATGAAACCACACGGTATTAAGAAAAGATAAATAGCAATCTTTAAGTTATCGAAATGTTCCTCAAATTGTTCATAACAAGCTGTGCTGCAGAGCATCAATTGATGTCACTGATGAGCCTTTAAGCACGGCGTCTTAGGTTTCTAGTCCATACGGTGGCAGGATTTTCGACCCTAGCTCCGTAGCTAGTAGGTCGAATTCAGCCGCTGTCTGAAGGAGAATTCGAGCGACCGGCCACTCTGATCGATAGTTTTCCGTGGTTTCTCCGATCAACTCCAGGCGAATGCCAGAGCAGTACCCGTAACAAACAGGCCACAGACCGCACGCCATCTTTCCTTCTCCCTCTTTGACTCATCCTCACCCATTACGTACACAATAACAAACACACACACACACACAAACACAAACACTAAATCCCACTACACCACTGCACGTATCGGGAGACTAGTGGATAGCTTGGAACTTCTCCGGGCTGCTGCGGCACCTCGCTGGTGGAGGATTCCTGGGTATGCGACAATGCCGAGCAGTCTAAAAATTAAACGAACGCGGTTTTGCTATTGCTTTCGATGAGTCTAGCGTGGGAGGAGAGAGAGAGAGAGAGAAAGAGAGAGGGAGAGAGAGAGAGAGAAAGCGGGAGAGGGAGAGAAAATGAATGACAGATAACATCAATATAGCCATTCATGAAAAATGTTGTTCACGATAGTATGAAAAGATGTTCAATGAGTTAAGAAGTCACTCAAGAACGTCTTCTTCCAGAAGGCACGCTAATATTTGTCCTGAGGGTACTTTTCCGTTCGGTTACTTCAACTCCAAAACTATTAGCAGAGATCGTTCATATAAATTCATGACATCGTGTTCCACTTTGAAATGAGTAAGAATTCGTGAAAGGTAACAGGCAAAATGCAAATTTTTCTTTTTATGTTGAATTGTTACTTAATCGATAGATTCTGATGCCCTTATTAAGTGTGTAAAATATTTTTTTAAAAAATTCATAATTACTTAAGTTATAAACAATTCAGTATTTATGCATCTTTTAGTTGCAAAATAAATATCTCACAACAGAGTTGATATAATTTAATGCTTCCAACGGCAACTTGAAGGAAAAAGTATATATTTTAAGATACACAATATTAATTTTTAAAACTTATTAACAATCCCTTTTTTTTATTGCAAAATAAAATGTAAAATGAAAAAAATCCGTGTTCTGCGCTTTTTAAAAATATTTTAAAAAAACATTCTAAGAGGGAATTTAATATAGATTCAGAATCCGTTAAAAAAAGTTAGCAAACATTAATACATAAAAAGTAATTAATATTTTTATCGAGCGGCGCACGGTCGCGCCACGAGACGCGTACCGTAGCTTGGAGGTTTTGATGCACCATACTGTGTTTCTGCGATTTTACTCTCAATATTAACGCAAATATTTTTTTTAATTTAAAATTTAGTAATTTTAGTACCAATTTTCGCTTAAAACAATTTTTTATTTACATAACCACATTAATTATTATTAATAATTAAATTTATTTACAGAACGTTATGAGCTTCGTAATCAGACGCTGACGAATATCGCTTACATTTAAGTGACTTAGAATCGTTCGGTAAAAAGCAATGAAACTGTCGGGTGTTTTTGATTACTTTACATTTTGAAAATCTTGGTTTTAAAAGTTTTGCTTCATTTTCATATTCCTCTTTGGTGCAATACGCGAAAGACATTGACCTGTGAAAACAATTTTTTGCCCAAACGAACAACATCTTTGCGTTTGTTAATGGTTCATCTAATCTCGTTCTTTGCATACTTGTTTTCCAAGCATTCCTTTTGATTGTCCCGCCAACACCGTCACATGCACTTTTGCCATGAGAAGTGGCAAAAAAGTGCCACTCTGCATTAATACGAAATTCATTTTCATGTTGAATCAAATTCAGGAAGTTACTTTTATTTTTGTACTGACTCGCAGCTCCGTCCGAAAAATAAATAATTCGTTCAATCCACGCATACTTGTCTTTCAAATACTGAATCAGTTTTGTATTGTATAGGTGAACGCTAACAGTATCGTGCTTTTCGATTTCAGAAATAATAACAAAATTATCCGAAACTATCTTGCCGTCTTTTCGCGTATACATGACGTATGGATGAATTGTAGCCTGGGTATTTGACCAGTGATGCGCCTGTATTGCATCTTGTATTTGAAATGTATAATTTTCTGAAAAATCCAGCGTTACCAAAAATTCACCTTCCTTTAAGCTGTCCTTTTTTGCACTAAAGTAAGCACTTTGTTCTTTTGTTATAAAATCATGCGTCAGTAGTTCAGGCAAATCTTTTCTTATCTTCTCTAAAAATGCTTCTATGGAATCTGTTTGTTCAACGAATTCAGTTCTAGAAAAATATATTAAAACATCTAATAAGCAAAAGTAATTGGTATGAGGAAGGACCGATAGTCAATCTTCCCACAGCCGTTCCCGATAAAAAAAATCTAATAAGCAAAAAAGTTATTTGTGAAATTATTTATACAAAAATTAATAGAGTTACAGTAAGGTATTATAAAAAATCAAATTTCCAATTTAAATTTAAAATTGTATAGCAAAAGAAATTTCTGAAATTTGACAAATCGTTGCCAGGCACTCAGAAAATTAATTTTAAAAAATTGATTTGTAAAATTAATTGAAAGTTTAAAATAGATTTTTTCATGTTATGCATAATTTAGGCAATATATTAAGTTATCATTAAATTAAAAAATTGAAATGTAATTATATGTACCTATCAGTGCTTATCCATTCCCTGTACTTTACTTCCTTCACGGAATATTCTGTAAATAATGCATGCAACTTCTCGCAAAAAGCAGTAACACCAGGACAATTTTTGCAATTTCTGAGATGACAAGATGGAAGAGCTTCTTTGCAAATAATTTCTCTTAATGCCTTATGGTATGATAAGGTGAAGGTGTGATTTTTCTTCTGAAATTCGGATTTTAGAGCAAAAAACTTTAATCTCATGTTCTGGTGTGTTTTACAAACACATACGTTGTGGCAACTAGCTTTGTTAACAGAGATGCACTGTTTTGGTCGCAGTTTTGAAAATTTAGAACAACTAATGATAAACTGAGGAAATTTTTCCTGAAAACGTTTATGTGCTTCCTTCAAATTGCACAAAAGTAAACGCTTTTGCACATTTTCTCTACCTACATCGGTTTTTATAGAAACACAATCTTTTTTTCCTGGCATCATTCTACTAGTATCATCACTCAAATAAAATTCTGTTACTTTCTGAATAATTTCCTCACTTATTTTTCGACCAACTTTCTTTGGTGGACGCGACTTATAGCCATTTTCTTTCCTTAATTTCTTCGCCCTTGATGCCATTTTATGCGAAACGCCAAACAACTCACGCATTTTCCTTATACTAATGCAAACAGGAAGCGTTGTAAGTATTTCGATTTTTTCACTTCGGAAAATAGCTTTCGACAACGCATTGTTCACATCTCGAATCAAAGTCTCGTCTATCAAAGAATTGTCTGCATCGGGCAATTTCTGTCGCTTTGTTGCACGTCCAAGCATATCATTTTCAGCTGTTTCTTCCTTGTATGTAGGGTCATTTTTTTCGTTGTCCACGTAGTTTTCATCCCGTGAAGATTCTTCTTCGGTAGTATCAATAATGATTTCCTTTTCGACGGAAGAGACAGTAACTTTTTGACTATAAATTGACGTTCTGCATGAATCACAGATATATTTTCCAGTTAAATTAGAAAAGATACGATTCCACTGCGTCGTTATCAGCTTCAAATTTTTGTAGACACGATTGTGTTTGGATTTTTTAAGTGGGTTGCAACATTTCTTCGGAGTAGGCATTTTATATAATCTGTTTAAAATAATAAAAAACATAAAACTATGAGAACTGACAATATGAAATAATAAATAATGTAAATGATTAGAAAAATCAGTTATTGTTATTAATAATATTGATAAAGTCAGTAATATTGAACATTTTAACGCTTTTAATCGAGATTATTTAATAACAATACACAATTATTGTTTATAAATTTGCAAAATAAAAAACGAAGTCATATGCAATGTTAATTACGCTTACCTTTTTGCGTAGAAATTAGAAACAATAAGAATGGTTTCTTAAGCGAAAACAATTGTTGTAAAACAAAAGCGTGCTGCGACTCGTTCGTACCGACAAGCTAAGGCGCGACCGTGCGCCGCTCGATAAAAATATTAATTACTTTTTATGTATTAATGTTTGCTAACTTTTTTTAACGGATTCTGAATCTATATTAAATTCCCTCTTAGAATGTTTTTTTAAAATATTTTTAAAAAGCGCAGAACACGGATTTTTTTCATTTTACATTTTATTTTGCAATAAAAAAAGGGATTGTTAATAAGTTTTAAAAATTAATATTGTGTATCTTAAAATATATACTTTTTCCTTCAAGTTGCCGTTGGAAGCATTAAATTATATCAACTCTGTTGTGAGATATTTATTTTGCAACTAAAAGATGCATAAATACTGAATTGTTTATAACTTAAGTAATTATGAATTTTTTAAAAAAATATTTTACACACTTAATAAGGGCATCAGAATCTATCGATTAAGTAACAATTCAGCATAAAAAGAAAAATTTGCATTTTGCCTGTTACCTTTCACGAATTCTTACTCAAATATTTTTGGAAACATCATGAGTAGTATTCTTGACTTGTATCTGCTACTTGGTGCATGATGTGTCCTTCTCCATTCGTTTAATATATGTGCGTGTGTGGAATGTGTACTTCATTTATTATAATCAGAAATAACATATAGAAAAGCCTCTTTATGAACAAATATGTTAATGGCTGTAGGAGAAAATAAAATTTATATTTAGTTTTTATTATAATATCTGTATTATATTTTTGTAAGGTTTCGAGGAATGAATCAATACTACCTTTTCATCAAACTATATAACTCAATTCCCTAGTGATCTTCAATAAACTTTACGAAGTTCTCCCGATCAAGATCTATCAATGCCCCCACCCCCCACCCCCACCCCCTGAAGTATTTGGAGTGTCATGACGTACGTCTTGGCTTTTCTAAAGGAGGCCCATACCCGAAACAACCCGCATACACTGTTGGGCTATTACACGCGATTGACGCATGGGCACTTTTGAACGAAAAAAAGGCACATTGGCTTAGTCATTAGATTGCTTTGAGGACTTGGTCATTAGTACCGGTACGAGGCATAATGTCGATGAGAAAATGACAATGGCGTGATGGTGAAATTATGAAAGTGCCGCAAGGAAATTGAGAGTACTGTCGAGCACTAGGTCATAAAACTACCAGTCCGCCAGGCCAGGGCCCACGAGGAACCCGCGAACTTCGCGCTGGCCAGCGACAGGGCAGCACCGAGGCCCATTGAGGGCTAACGAGGATTTGGGCCGCGGCGCCCGCACGGCCCTCAACGCGAAGCTCCAGCGCGAACAAAAATCGAGCCACCATTTCAAAATAATAAACAATGGAGAGAAAAAGACGCATAGGCCATGCAGCCCCAAGTATCCAGGCTCTGCCAAAAAGGAACGAGAGATGACGTGCGGCCGCCGCTACGCGGCCGGAGGAGTGGGGGCGGGGAGGCTAGAGCGCGACAGCGATGGCGGGGGCGAGGGCGGCGGCGGCGGCACAGGACGGGCGGAGGCCACTTGGGCATACCTCGAAGACCAGTTAGTCGAGTTCTGTTGATTTTTTGATGACATAAGTCGTCTGCGGGCGGCGGCGGCGGCGGCGGCGGTGGCGGCGGGGCTGGCGCCGCAGACGGCGGCGCGCAACAGTGGGCGGGAGCGGGGCGGCGCGGGCGGCGTCTAGGCTCGAGGGCCGTGCTGTCTAGGTTACGACGGTCCCTACTCATTCATACCGGCCGAGACGGTCGCCGCGGACGGGGCAGTGGGGGCGGAGGCCTCGCGTCTCGCCGGCCGGCCCGTCCCCACCTTTGCGCCGCCGCCGCCGCCGCTGTGATTTCCTGCGGCCGTGCGCCGCGCCGCACACACCGGTCAACGCTCGCACCTCATTAAAATGGTGATGAGGAGGACCGATGGCCGGCGCAGGAAACTGACGTCCCCCTCCTTCATATTTCATCTTCGAAGCACATTCAACTCCGGTGTCCGTCGCGGGAGATTATTAATATCCACGTGGCTCCCGAACGTAAGACGGTGCTGCTTTGAGAAGAGTATGGATACTAGTGCAAAATTAGTGAATCGTTCGCGGAACTATTATTATTTTACACGAACACGGTATGTGGTTATGTCTTCATTGTGTGCTTATGTACTTATTATTAGTGTTTCCATCAGCATTTTTTCGATACTCAGATAGCGACTATTAAGGCTTATGAGATATGATAATATGTTTTTCCTTCATTAACGCTTATTGAGGCTGTTACAAATATTTTAAAATCAAATTGAATTATGCTAGAATCTTTTTTTAATCTTTCGTTGAAATAACGAAGCTGACTAGTGGATGTTTTGGAAATGTTGAATTTCGATTGTTTGAGATGAATGTGTCCTTTGAGAATCAAAAACAGAGCCAGGAAAAACCTACTGCAAGATAAAATAATGAACATTCTTTGAAAGCAGGCCTACAGTATGCGTTCTTAATTTTTCGAATCATTTCTTAATTATTTCCGGATAATACTTCGATTCGTCTGAGGAATTAAGGATATCACTTTGCTCTAAAAAAGGTGCTATTCATATTCAGTATCAACACTTGAAAGGGAAGAATTACAAAAATTTCAGTAATTTGTAAAGGATAATTCCCGAATTTGGACCATTTCCTCTATTGGACTGCACATGCATAAGATCATTTGGATCATACAAGTTGGTAACAATGCTTATGGATGCTCTAATGGGATTCTTAGTCAATTTTTAGTAAATAGAAGTAATTTCATTGAACAGAAATAGTTACAATTTTTCTTGGAGTGCCTCCCTTTTTTGTGCTACAGCAATATCGCAAGCCATTGTGCGCAATGGGAGTAAGAAATTGCAACGTTTATGCTACATGTTACAAATATACTTAATTTATTTCTTATCTTCTTACTTATACTTCCAAACACGCAAAGTTTAATCATTTTATTATTTATGTATTGCCAAAAAACAGTTACCGTGTGTGACGTACTTTGGGGAGACGTCCAACCTGTTACCGGTTTGTTGAGCTCTGGGATCTCTGCCCTAACTCATCTACACATGTTGAATTATGAACACAAGCAGCAACGATGCAGCAACGCGTTTTAGCAAGAATTATTAGAAAGAATTCACTCTCGTGTGATAAAACTATTTGCAAAGACTAATCAGCTACTGATTTCGGTAATATTTAGTAAGAATAATGTTGCTTTTAATTCGTTGTGCAGCGTTATCGGTTTCTTACGTGTTGCCAACATAGGACTCCAGTAGTACTTGACTGAATCAATCCATCTTAGGAAGCTCGAAAGCATTACTTTATATTTTTCTTTCTCGTCAACAGAAAGCGGTGGAACGGAAATAATATAAATAGAACATGATAGCGTGCGCCACCTGATCCACTGGCAGCTGGAAAGAACAAGAGAACTTAATTCCATCAATATAATTCAAAATGATAAGGAAGAATTATTTCCTGTCTATAAACACAAGAAACTATGGAACTAAAATATTTAGCTAGGCAATAAAGTGGAGTCCAGCTGGTTCTGTATGATACGTAGAAAGGGAAAAGGAAATATGATAGTGTGTCTAAAAGGTATGCTGGTTTGTACTCGGTATGTTAAAATGATATCCAGCAACAAGACACATCTGCATAACTTGCGGAGTTCAAATCTATTGTTTGTTTTTCACTTTTTTTCTCGGAGCCTAGAAGTAGGTTTTTATCAAATAAAAAGTGCACTAAATACTTATTCTTTTGCGTAGAGTTAAAGGGTGTTTTTATTAATTTAGAACATTTTAAAACAGACAGACAAGCTCAGTTTTAAATGTTAAAATTATCACCTGTAGATATTACCTTGATAATGAGTATATGTGAATATCAGTATATATAGCAGTGCATTGTCGATTATAATTTTCAAATCTAACTGTAATTTATCTTTACGTATTTAACCATATGAATTTTTGTTTATTCCCTATATGTACTGTATTAATGTTAATTCAGTAAACAGACATGTTTTCCAATTTCCTAACACAGATGCATTTCTTGTGGGATCGAACGTGGGAAACTGAGTCCAAATCACGCAACTAGTATGCCAATTTGAACCGATAGTACAGTTTCTGTTTTTTACGTCTTTACCAGAATCAATATAATGGAAAAATGTATTTTGTCACGATAGTAGGCAACATACGTTTTAGATTATTTTTGTATTTTTTTAAGGGCGCATCAACAGCTATGTCATTTGCGACCACTATAGACATTAAAGATATTGGTAACAGTATGATGTGATATTGTGATGGTGAAGGGTGAAAAGACGAACGCAAATACAACCATGCGCGAGGCGGGACTCGAACCCGTGATCCTTCAGACCGAAATCGCTTCAGCAACGATCTCGGCCATCCGAACGATAAATTAAATCTTTATTGAGACCACGGAAACGAAATGTTAAAAAAACTGCTTCAAATTAGGCAACTATCCTCTCTAAGCATTGTTTCAAGAGTTAATCTGGTAGCAGAATTACTATGCTCCATATCTAAATATGAAGCTAAGTTTGATTTTTAAAAGTTAACATTTAAGTTGATCTTTACTTATGTTGGTGATATGTAAATGTTCAATACATTATTTTCTTTCAAATTTGTTTCTCATTATATTTTGAAACCGTCACAATGTGGTCTCCTATTTTTAAAGATAATTTTCATTCCTAGACTCCGAAAATTTTCGCGTTAACTTAAACTATGTCAGTCACGCCCATTGTTATCATTGTCAGATATTTTTCCTTGTGTCTCAAAAAACACGAATTCAAAACGCGTTAAAAATGTCTTGCCTTTTATCTGATTCTAGCTTTTCTTTACTCTTTTCACGACAAGGAGGAGGATCCACAATGATTTTCTTTGAATCATCTCCCTTTTTCTGGAACAGAACTATTTACGAAGATTATATTTCTCATATTTTCTAATTTGTTGCAACCTATTTTCATGAACAATGCATGAAAATATTACCGAGATATAATTCCGAATTTTCATCTTTCCTTTTTTTTCCTTTTTCCTCTGAAGTTTGGAAAATAAATTGTAATTATAAGAACATTTAGGCTTTTGTAATAGGGTAAAGGTTATGGATCAACCTCCGGAAAAGTCAGATAACTATCTCAAATATTTCCGAAACGAAACATTTCAAAAAAGTTTCATAGGCAGGTCGTATGATTCGAGTTGATAGTAATATTTCTTTCATAACTTTTGTATATTTTTGAGAGGTACTACTTGACCCAGAAATAGATCCTAAGTATCAGTTGTGGAACTTTACTTACAATTGGAAAACTTTGATTATATTGGACTGTACATGTGCTAACAGCATTGTAAACAATGAGCGCTTAGATATACCATAACTTGACGAAAATATGAAATTTATTTGTTGTGACTCACAATTTGTTCCCGTAACCAAAAGTGGATCGACACAATGCTTGAAATGGTATGAATATAGGAAGTTAAATATTCGAACACAATCATTACTTTTATCCTTCAGCCAGTAGTTACATTTCTTTGCATTTCAATCATTCACAAGTTTAGGCCTAACGCTGTTTGAAATATCCTGGTATATCTGGTGATTGTACATTTCGATTAACAACTCTGCATCGAAATTTCACATTTCACCATTTTTGTAATCTCCCCCTCAATAATTACAAGTGCCTCTAAAGTTCTGACAATCGTTTTTGGTATCATTATCGTCATCGACATTGCCAATAACTCCATGACAAAATCGTCGGCCACTTCATAACATGGAAGACTTAGTTCTGTTTCTCTTCATTTTTGATTTCTGTTGATCTTTTTCTTCCAATTCCTTTAAAAAATTCTTCGGAAGTGACACATCTTGTAGTAGCAACACGTCGCGTCTATGGTTCCGCTACAGAAGTGAGAAAATTATTTACAGTTTCAACCAGTGATGACACTAAAGCTATTACTTATATTTAACATTGTAATAAAATATTTCTAAACAATGCGATAATGTTGAATTATCGTACTCGTATGAATGCTATTAATTCTTCATTATCACACTAATGATCTAATACATTTATTACAGCACTAGTTTTATAATGACCTAATAGTGTCACTCCTTTTTTAATATAAAAGTAATGGTGCTACTGAAAAGAAAGAAATAACATTGATATATTAACTAAGACATTGATGTAAAATATTCGTTGAAAAATGTAGTAAACAATAATCATAAATTATATTGTTATCGTCATAAATAATTTAAATTATTTAAAATCACAATGGTTCGCTTTTACAGTACTAGGCTAACACCTCGTGGTGCAAAAGAGCGTTTCATTACGATGCCATAATAAACTTGTTTTATTGACAATTCAATATTCGCAAATACACTAATGTTTGTGAAAATTGCAACACCAAGGAGACATACTATTACAATGAAATTTATTTCACAGCTTAGAAATATCGCAATATATAAGTTATTAGAATTACAGAACTGTACCTGCATTTCGACCTTGCGAATTTAGTACGGTGTAAAGCCGCCACGCACTGCCTTCAGAGCCTCTAGACATCGTGGCATGGATTGAAAGAGAGCCTGGCTATGCTGCTGGGGAATATTAACTATTAGCTCTCATATAATATAAAATAATTTTAAACCTAGTATTTCCAATAAAAAACGAATTGGAGTGACTTTCAAACATGGCTTAATGTAAATATTACTGCAAACGTTCCTCTAAAAAGTGAATTCGATATAGATGAAGCAGTTGAATTTTTAACTACTAGTATCCAACAAGCAGCCTGGTACGCTACACCAGAAACGTACGGAACAGCTTCTCACAAATACCCCAAAATAGTTGACGAAATGAAAAGAAATAAGAGGAGACTTAAGAAAGTTTGGCAAACCACGCATGATCCAAATGATAAACGAAACTTCAACAGGGCAGCGCAGGATCTTAAAAGATTTCTTCAAGACCTACATGAAAATAAAACCAAGGAGTATCTTGAAAGACTATCACCAACCAAAGACAATGACTACTCCCTATGGAAAGCCACCAAACGCATTAAACGACCAATCAAACCTGTGCCGCCTATACGTGATAAACATGGAAAATGGGCTAGAACCAACCACGAAAAGGCAACAGTATTTGCGGAACATTTTGCAAAATTTTCCAACCATTCCCATCAGATGAAGAAGAACAAGAAAGAAATATTATTCAGTTCATTAATGCACCATATCAAATGTCTTTACCAATAAAGCATTTCAAGACAACCGAAGTTTCATATGCAATAAAACAAATTAATCCTCATAAAGCACCTGGCTACGATCTCATCACCGGCATTGTTCTAAGAAACCTGCCAAAAAAAGCACTAGCATTGGTAACCTCAATTTTCAACGCCATCATCAGAATTGGACACTTTCCCTCTCAATGGAAATACAGTCAAATTATTGTCATACCAAAACCGGGGAAACCTATTTCCGAAGTATCCTCGTATAGACCGATAAGCTTATTACCAATCTTGTCAAAAATCTTTGAAAAGCTTCTCCTCAAGCGGATACTTCCAATCATAGCAGAAAACAACATCATTCCAGACTACCAATTCGGCTTTAGGTTGAAACATGCCCCTAGCGAACAAATCCACAGAATAGTAAAAGTCATTAATGAAGCGCTGGAGAAGAAACGTTATTGTTCTGGTGTCTTTTTGGATGTAGTCCAAGCTTTTGACAAGGTGTGGCACTCAGGACTCTTATATAAAATCAAAAATATGTTACCCCACCCGTTTTTTGCACTACTTCGCTCCTATCTTACTGAAAGACGTTTTCAAATAAAATTTAAGGAAGAAACATCATCATTCTATCCTGTCGCAGCTGGAGTACCGCAAGGTAGTGTTCTCGGTCCACTACTGTATCTACTAAACACGGCCGACCTACCTGTTTCAACGGACATCACGTCAGCCATGTTTGCTGACGACACAGCGTTTTTAACTTCTCATGAAAATGCCATCGAAGCATCAGAAAATCTTCAAGAATACCTCACTGTGCTGCAGGAATGGTTCACAAAGTGGCGTATAAAAACTAATGAAAGTAAATCTGTCCAAGTAACGTTTGCACTCAGACCAAATAGAGTCCAGTTTAGAGACCAAATAGAGACCAAATAGAGATAGTCCTCCAATTAAAATCAGCAACAAGGATATACCACAGGCAGATTGTGTAAAATATCTTGGTCTACATCTAGATCGAAAAATGACTTGGAAGACACACATCAGAAAGAAAAGAACAGCTCTCGAAATCAAAATCAAGCAATATTATTGGCTTCTAGGCAAACAATCGTCTCTTTCATTGGCTAATAACGTACTGATTTATAAATCAACAATAAAACCTGTTTGGACCTACGGAATAGAACTTTGGGGCACTGCGGCTAACTCAAACCTAGAAATACTGCAACGATTCCAATCAAAAACTCTAAGATTGCTTGCCAATGCTCCGTGGTTTGTTTCAAACACAACATTACACAATGACTTACACATACCTACAGTAAACCAAGAAGTCCAATTCAGATTCCAAAAATATTATAACCGCTTAGAAAACCATCCAAATTACCTTGCATTAAACCTACTTGACAATAGCCAAGAATTAAGAAGATTGTGCAGATTTCATCCCCTGGACCTCTTAAATAGGTTCGATCATTAACAAACAAAATGTATATTGTACTGTTATAGTAAATTGCACTGTAACTAAGTAAAACAGCTTAAATTTATTCTTGTATATATGTATATATGTGTGAGTATGTATATATATATATATATATATATATATATATATATATATATATATATATATATATATAAACATAATTACGTTCATGATCGCCAGAATTGTAAATGTATTTATATATTGTCTGTTGTTTTTCTGTCTTGATCATATTTGTCCTATGTTATATTTGTGATTTATACCATTTATTTGATCATTACTGAAAATGAATTCACGAAGGACTGAGAATGCCAGTTTCTTCACATGCCATTGTAACTTTGCTAAAAGATTTGCCTATTGTTCAAATGAACAAATTGCAAATAAAAATAAATAAAAAAAATGCTGCTGGGTAACACAGCGGTTTCTATGCATGAACACAAAGCATCTACAGTAGCTACAGTAATGTCAGGCGAATGTGTGGGCCAGGGAAGCAATGGTACCCGTCGTTCTTCGCAGAAAGCTTGCACATTCCTCGCCATATGAGGTTGGGCATTGTCCTGCTGAAATATAACATGATGAGCTGCTTGCAGGAAGGGCAGTACCTTGGGCTCTAAAACGTTCGTGATGTAGCGGCTACTGTTCAGTACGTATGGCGAGATCGCACATTGTAGCCAATGGCGCCCCAAACTATCACACTTGCCGTTTCTGCGCTATGGCGCGGAACAATGCAGGCTGGCTGATTGCGATCCCCACGGTAGCGTCAAACATGTTCGCGCCATTGCTGAACCACAAATTGAAGCGGGACTCGTCCGAATTCACCACATTTTGCCACTTCACCACATCCACGTCTCCATTGCTGTCTGAGGCGTTGGTGGTTTCTGGACAAAGGAACCCGATGCAGTGGTATGCCTGTCACCCACCCTGCTCCCAGCAGACTGCGTCGAACCGAAGATGCAGACATGACCACACCCGTTCCAGTGCTCCAAAGTCGAGCCAACACTGTGGACGACGCCGTTCTGTCAGTTACGGGCATGCGGACAAGATGGCGATCATCTCACGCTGTGGTCACATTGTGTGGTCCAGTACCCGCTCGTCGCTGTGTATGACTCTCATGTATCCACTGGTTTCACGCACGCATCACTGTCGTAGTAGCGCGTCCCGTTCGAACCAAAATGTCACGGTGTGACAAACCCGCTTTCGTGAGACAAATCATTCTGCCCCGTTCGAACTTACTCAGATGCTGATACTGCGCTCTTTGGCGCCGACGACGCATACTGACACCTGCTTGCACGTTTCCACGTTCTTTAACGGCTCTACACTGACGGGATGTGGCGTAACACTGACCTAACCTTTCACATAAAAGGGGGCGTTTCTAGGCCAATGTGCACGTCATCTCTATGTAAATTTAATCACTTCATATGTATACATTATTCTACACATCCACCGATTTTTTAGTATTTCCCACCATTGATTCTGGGTGTTGCAATTTTTACAAACAGAGTGTACGTTTTAGACAAGTATTATATGTTCTTTAAACTTCGCCTACAATGACACGAAATGTAAACCAAGCCGGGAGTCAGGGTTCAAAGCTTTATCATAAACTTCTAATCAACTTTTAGATGCAGTCACAATTATTTTTTTTCTTGAAGTTATCTTTGAATCGGAAACTTCACGATTACACGGACCCCCATTAAGTACAAAGATACATTCACGGTGCACTCTCATTTACAAAAGACAGATTTCAGAATAAAATCGCCTTTGGCTTTCAACCAAGATAATCACAACTTCGAGACTGTTGATTCTTATTTGTTTCCCGATCCACATCTAGATTTTCTCTTGTGTTTATTCAAATTGTACAAAACTAAATTATTGAAACGAATTGTATTTTATTACAAAATCAAAGCATCATTAAAATAGTAAAACTCATTCATTAATTACTCTTAAAACACGTTATTAAAATGTAAATAATTACAAGAAAATTATTTACTTTAAATTTTTGCCCGAGCTTGAAGATCCTGCATTTCATTTATTACGGGAACTTTATTTCTATCGTGTGTTGTCAAGTACACATTTTATAAGTAACATAAAAAAATGAATAAAAATGTATAATCCGCTACAAGAAATAACGATACTTTTTAACAAAATATAAAAATAAGGTACGTAAAGTGTTCATAAAGAAGATGAGATGTAGGTCTAGGAGTATCTAACTGAAGCAAACTCACTTCGGACTATTCAAATGTGTACAATAAATATTTTCAAAAATATTAACACAGCGGTTTCTATGCATGAACACAAAGCATCTACAGTAGCTACAGTAATGTCAGGCGAATGTGTGGGCCAGGGAAGCAATGGTACCCGTCGTTCTTCGCAGAAAGCTTGCACATTCCTCGCCATATGAGGTTGGGCATTGTCCTGCTGAAATATAACATGATGAGCTGCTTGCAGGAAGGGCAGTACCTTGGGCTCTAAAACGTTCGTGATGTAGCGGCTACTGTTCAGTACGTATGGCGAGATCGCACATTGTAGCCAATGGCGCCCCAAACTATCACACTTGCCGTTTCTGCGCTATGGCGCGGAACAATGCAGGCTGGCTGATTGCGATCCCCACGGTAGCGTCAAACATGTTCGCGCCATTGCTGAACCACAAATTGAAGCGGGACTCGTCCGAATTCACCACATTTTGCCACTTCACCACATCCACGTCTCCATTGCTGTCTGAGGCGTTGGTGGTTTCTGGACAAAGGAACCCGATGCAGTGGTATGCCTGTCACCCACCCTGCTCCCAGCAGACTGCGTCGAACCGAAGATGCAGACATGACCACACCCGTTCCAGTGCTCCAAAGTCGAGCCAACACTGTGGACGACGCCGTTCTGTCAGTTACGGGCATGCGGACAAGATGGCGATCATCTCACGCTGTGGTCACATTGTGTGGTCCAGTACCCGCTCGTCGCTGTGTATGACTCTCATGTATCCACTGGTTTCACGCACGCATCACTGTCGTAGTAGCGCGTCCCGTTCGAACCAAAATGTCACGGTGTGACAAACCCGCTTTCGTGAGACAAATCATTCTGCCCCGTTCGAACTTACTCAGATGCTGATACTGCGCTCTTTGGCGCCGACGACGCATACTGACACCTGCTTGCACGTTTCCACGTTCTTTAACGGCTCTACACTGACGGGATGTGGCGTAACACTGACCTAACCTTTCACATAAAAGGGGGCGTTTCTAGGCCAATGTGCACGTCATCTCTATGTAAATTTAATCACTTCATATGTATACATTATTCTACACATCCACCGATTTTTTAGTATTTCCCACCATTGATTCTGGGTGTTGCAATTTTTACAAACAGAGTGTACGTTTTAGACAAGTATTATATGTTCTTTAAACTTCGCCTACAATGACACGAAATGTAAACCAAGCCGGGAGTCAGGGTTCAAAGCTTTATCATAAACTTCTAATCAACTTTTAGATGCAGTCACAATTATTTTTTTTCTTGAAGTTATCTTTGAATCGGAAACTTCACGATTACACGGACCCCCATTAAGTACAAAGATACATTCACGGTGCACTCTCATTTACAAAAGACAGATTTCAGAATAAAATCGCCTTTGGCTTTCAACCAAGATAATCACAACTTCGAGACTGTTGATTCTTATTTGTTTCCCGATCCACATCTAGATTTTCTCTTGTGTTTATTCAAATTGTACAAAACTAAATTATTGAAACGAATTGTATTTTATTACAAAATCAAAGCATCATTAAAATAGTAAAACTCATTCATTAATTACTCTTAAAACACGTTATTAAAATGTAAATAATTACAAGAAAATTATTTACTTTAAATTTTTGCCCGAGCTTGAAGATCCTGCATTTCATTTATTACGGGAACTTTATTTCTATCGTGTGTTGTCAAGTACACATTTTATAAGTAACATAAAAAAATGAATAAAAATGTATAATCCGCTACAAGAAATAACGATACTTTTTAACAAAATATAAAAATAAGGTACGTAAAGTGTTCATAAAGAAGATGAGATGTAGGTCTAGGAGTATCTAACTGAAGCAAACTCACTTCGGACTATTCAAATGTGTACAATAAATATTTTCAAAAATAATTGTATATTCATACATTTAAAACTTTTATATTAATTATAATATTGAGCTGTGTTGTCGTGTGAATATCTTGATTTCCACCAGAGGTAACCAAAGAAAAAGAAGAAAAAAAATGAGCCCCTTACACCCTAACTACACGAACCTCTCTCTCAAATGAATGAGTTTATCAATGAAGGAGATCTCGCAGGTTAACCTGTCCACGGGCCGCGCTCCGGCCGTGGGATGTTTGGGTGCAGTTTAGCGCACGCGCTCCGCGTCCGAGAGCAACGTCCGGCCGGGGGCCACCCGCCGCGGGCACGCGATAGTCGCCGCTGGCCACTCTGCCCCCGGCCCCGCCCCCGCACCGCCCTCCACCCCCCGCCCCGCGCCCCGCGCCACCCCCACCGCCCGCCCCGTTAAGCATTGTCGGAGGCGGCCACCCAAGAAGCTTTTCAATCCGGGATAAGTTGGAACAGGTGGAACGGTGGGCGGCGGGCAGCGGGGAGGGGCAGGGGCGGCGACCGGCTGCACCCGACGACACGCCACCTTGCAATCAAAGCCCGTAACAGCGACCCATCGTGGCCGTGTGTTATGTTAATGTGTATCATTCAGTCGCTGTTTCTGGAAACGGGAGATCTTCATTTGGTTGCAACGCTCCCTGCGCTAGATTGCTCAGCCGATGAACTACTGGCAACTGCATAGTCAGTGGCAAGGCGTGGCGTTTCTGTATAGTCATCGGAAGATTTGTCGAATATCTGGGCCTATGTTTCTGAATCGACTTTGTAACGGGGTATTCCAAATATTTTTTGTGTGTTCTGTATTTAAACACTCAAACAACGCTCATTGTTCTGATATTATTTATCCTGTTCTTTTCAATAAATCTTTTGAAGACCTTATGCTTATATTGAATTTCAAATTGCCATTGAATTCTTTTGTTCCTCGTTCCTGTGACCACGCACGTGCGAAACCTACGTTGGAGGTGGGGGGAAAACAAAAAATCATTAAGTTACAATTAATATGATATTGAATATTCTGATTCTTAGCTTAAGGTGATTTTGTAAAAGTACATAATTAAACAAGTGGTGCTATAACAGTACACACTTTCTCACATTATTTGCATCGCCTCCCCAACATTGTACTACTAGTACATGAACCTGCAAAATTGATTTCAATCAGAGATTTATTTATGATTGTTATTTTTTTTTGCGCCCCGGTACTCGTATTGAGAATATTTGTAGAATATCAATGTATCCACGAGCGAGATTGTGTCCATGTGCGAGATAGAATGAAAGGTATCAATGATGTAATTCAACAAGTTGGATATTTGGAAACCTCGTTATACAAATTAATAGCCTAGACACTGGCATTCTATGTAAGATTTCACAAAGAATGTTTTTAATATTATTTGATAGTATGATCAAATTAATAAAATTAATTAATGCAAAAACAGCGTACCATAGCGAATGCACTTTCGAATCAGGCTTAATTCACCAGGGAATTTTAGGTTCTAATTTGGGAAGTGATAGAATGAGGGGAGATCGATCTCTGCCTCACTACATGAATGACAATTATAGTTCCCGAAAGCTCTGATCCACTGTTTTCGGGCTTTCCTGGATCAATATTTGTGACAGATGTTGGAGAAGTATCTTCAACAAGTCACTGAACGGGCGCGATCCTTTCTTCTCTATTCTGCCTTCGTTTCATCATGAGGGCCAGTCAATGAGTTCGTCCATTATTCCATATTACTCCTGCCTCAAGGACTGGAATGAGGGAGGGGGTCTCTTGACATACATGTTTGCACCTTCCTCCATTGAGGCCCAGGTTCGATCCAGGGCAAATCCATGAGAAATATGTGGTGGACAAAACGAGCTTCCGGCAAGTTTCCCAGTTTTCCCTGCCACTGACTCCGCCATTGTTCTATCATCGTTATTGCTGCAATTTAGAACCCTACTGACTTTAAACGACCTCAGAACTTAAGACTCCCTAAATTGATATAAATAATAATAATAATAATAATAATAATAATAATAATAATAATAATAATAATAATAATAATAATAATAATAATAATAATAATAATAATAGTAATAATGAATGGCCTCTACAGCAATAATTATAATAATAATATTATTCATAATAATAATAATAATAATAATACCGAGCGAAGTGGCTCAGTGCGTAGCGCACTGACTTCGTAATCGGGAGGTCCGGGTTCGATTCCCGGGCCGGCCATCCTGACCGGGGTTTTCGTGGTTTCCCTCGGTCATAAAGGCTAATGCTGGGATGGTTCCAAAAGTCCACGATCACCTATCATCTCCTAATCCATTCCTATCATCCCATAATTCACACTTCAAGGCGTAACAACCTTGTCGTATTCCAAGGATACAGCTGAAAAGCTGATCCTGGAAGAATTACACGCACGTTAATCGTGTGTAGCGTGGTCAGTAATGGCCTATACGCCAATAATAATAATAATAATAATAATAATAATAATAATAATAATATCATGATTTACACCGACTGCGGCAGAACCTACGGCACAAGGATATCAGGTCATGGTCAGAATTTGTCTGTAGCAATACACCATTTATAAAATATTCTGTTTCTATCAAATATGAAAAGTTAATAACATTTAAAGTTGTCTTAAAGTACAGATGTGCATGAAAGTTACATAATAGACATTATATACAAGTTAAATGCAACTTGTACTGAGAATGTTACTGCTATATTTGATGTATTATTCTCTTATATTTGATCCCAGTATCAAGCATCGAGACAATGGTGTTATCTGATATGTAATGTGCCTGGAAGAAGAGACCCTTGTTCGCATCTGTGAAACTGGCGATTTTAAGGAACAGCATAGTTGGATCTTCATTCACCAGGGCTCATCGAGTCTCTCCGCATCACATTTAACGAAAGTAAGTTAAGATAAGTATTGTAATTGTTTTGCATGAATATATGCTCTGCACGTTACACCGGAAATTCAGTTAAATACAACTTATCTACGGCTAGTCGTGTCCGTATTGAATCTTAATCTCCATCATTTATTACTTATATTTCATTGTTTTACTGATACGTTAATCACAACTTCCCATGTGAATAACTTCTATCTTCCCTGGAGGTACGTAAGTGTACTTAAAGGTGTGTTTGGTTATAGTAATTGACACTTCGGCAATATGTTGTCTGGAATATTAATTGAAAATGGCGTAATTGAGATCAAACGAGATCTTTCGCTAAGCGTCAAGTTGGCATCAACATAAGCCAACGAAGCCTATGATGTGCAGTACTTAAGACGCGCATGCGAGGGAGTCCATCAGCGGTAAGGGGCTCGCTTCCAACGCGTCCCTCAAAATCCGCTTGGCCCGAGGCGGCACGGGGCGGCGGCTTCCGGAGGAGACCAACGGCGCTTTATGTGGGACCTGCGGGAGATAGCGGCTCCGGGCGGAGGCGGGGGCGGGGGCGAGGGCGGGGTGGAGCGCGGGAGCGAGCTGAATGCGTCGCCAGAAGATAAGGCGGGGTGCTCGGCGGTCGCGACGGCGATGGTGCCAGGCTAGAGCGAGTGGAGGCGGGGCGGGGCGGGGAGGGGTGGAGCGGGCCTCGCGGCCGGAGGAGCTGCTGCACCGCCCCCGCCTTCTCCGCCGTCGCCGCCGTCGCCGCCGCCGCCTCTCTGCCCGGGGCGCCACGAGGCTCATCCTTTTCTGTCAGACGCACGTCGCGCGGCGCCGGTGAAGATGTCAGCCGACATCGATCATAGACGACAAGGCGGCGCGGGCGGCGCGGAGACGCGGGGGCGGGGAGAGGCGGCGCGCTCGGAGTCCGGCTTCGGGCCGGGGCTGCGTGGAGGAGGGGAAGGCGGGGCTTTTGCGCGTGGGTGCGAGGGACTCCCGGCGGAAGCCCCAGGGGGTTGCCTCTCCGCAAGGGATCATACTCACGTTGGCGATCAGGAGCCAGCAGCGCAGCCGGAAACGCGTTACAAAGAACCTACCTACACAGCCTGGCTTTAGCAGTCGCTTCCCTTTTATCCCGCGACTGACGAGGGGCTGTCTCTCAAACCTCTAGTAATAAATCCTATCACATTTATGCCTTTGTTTTCATTGGAAAGTTGACAATCACTCATTTGAGTTTCTTCAATGTTACGGCAAGCAGTCGCTTAAAATAATGCAAGTATTCCGCACTTTTATAAGTCAATATTTCTACCCATAAATATCGTATTCAGTATATGCATTGTAGTGATGTAAATTAGTTGTATTAATGGAATGCGGTGTACAAACTCTTATCAAATGGGAAAGAGGAATACAGAGACAAGATGAAAGCAATTTCTATTATTCTTGAGTACTTGATGTGTAAGCTAAGTTTCTCATATTCAGATGTGAGAAACAGAGGCAGTGAATGTAAATGCGTTCGAATTGTTTCGACCACGTCGTAAATCGTTACTTCTTTCTTCAGATTTTATTAGCACTTACTGAATTATAAAAGAAAAACTACTGTACATTTAATGTATAATGATATGAGGATATAAGAAATATTAATAGGATATCCGGCGCTGTTTTCTCAACGTTTTTGGAAACGTTTGTATCTGAATAATACATACCGTACTGATAAACATGTGCGTAATAAACCTAGTGGACCTACTGTTAACAAAAATGCGTACGTCAGAAACTGAAAAATATGCAAAGTGTGTGTCGATATTCTGTTTAAAAATTCACAAACCATTATTTTTGAATTTCAAAGTGCGAATGAGATATCACAACACATGGTACTATGTGCTTATAGTGGCATGTATAAGGCAGCCAGTGAAAAGATAATAAACAATTTGTTACATTTTTTCCGATGACCCTACTGTTCAGTTGGTGTTTCGGCCAACTTTCGCGTACTTGCAATAATTCCGGAGACCTTCGCCGGAAACTATTTGATTTCACATAATGGTTTTGCTTTCGTGACAGCAATATTGATATTTAGATATAATATACATTACAGTACACTGTCAATAGTATTTAGGCTGCAAAATATAATCTGAATCCACTATTTATTATAAAAAATGTGATGTGCTTTTTGGTTTCCGTTGTAGTAGCCCACAAGAACGTGTGTTATCTGGTTCTCTTTGTGCAGCTCTAACTTTTAAAAAATATGGGCTAGAAATGTTTGTTTTCTAAGGCCTTTAATTAACCTTTAATTCTGATTGTATTTTCGTTGACTGCTTATTATACAAAGTTGTATTTTTCAAGTGGGCGCTACTAGTTTTAGACTAAAACTAAAAGTGTCCAAGATTTTGAGATTTTTTAGATTCTGAAAAAGAGCCTAAAATTCCGAAGTAAAGTACTTCATTGGCCTAAAATTAGCCTCTAATTATGAATGTGGTATAGTTGAGTTTGGTTTTGGGTGCTGCTAGATGGCTAGGGATGAAGCGAATTGGCGAAGTTTCAGATTGCCTCTGGCGAAGAGCTGGTCGCCGAAATTTGCGCAGGCCGTGCGTATCTTTAACAAGAGGGGCGACGCCTCATTATAGACCAAAGTTGTTTTACACTGAGGCAAGGCAATTTATTAGCAATTTATGTTTACAATGTTGTACTAATCCAAATTACCATTATCTAATGTACAACTTGAATAAAAGAAATGCCAAGTGTATTTAACTCTTAATTGCGTAAATAAAATCTGCCTTAAAAGTACGATTGCTCTGAGAGAAAATTGTAATTCTTTTTTTATGCATTAAATAGGATTTTTATTCTGAATTATTCCGAATATGTAAGCGTTTTCATGTGTGTAACACACGATTATTAAACACGTGCAGTAAACTCTCGTCACCACGAACTCGCATAATACGAACAAGTTTTGAATTCTGGCAAAGAAACATACTAATACATGCAAGAGTTTATAAATATTAATATAATAATACGAATTATTTTGATAGAACGCCGATTATTTCGGTCCCTTGTGATCATGTAAACAAGAATTTACTGTATTTCATGTAGTGAGTGTGAGTATTTGTTTCCAGTTGTCAGTTAACTTTGAGAATTAGTCCCGTAAGTGGGGAGCAAGTTCTATCCCTGAAGGTTTCTCCACGCTGAAACATGAAATGCGGAGCGGACCAACACAGCGGCCTGCGGATTTCCTCCTCTAGCTATCTCGCCATCGGGGCATCGCGCCAGTTATGAACCGCAGACCAATGTGTTGAGGAGAAAAGGGGCAACCAACCAAAGGGGAGAGCAGGAGCACAAGGATGAAAAAGGAAAGATGGCGTGCGATACGTTTGTTGGGGTACTGCTTCGGCATTCGCGTGATATTGATATTCCCTTTAAATTCGGAAAAACTACTGACCAGTGCGTCGAATTGAATTCGCCTGCATAAAGAGGTTGAATGGGATCTACCTATGTAGAAAATTTCAAAAATTCAGACAGTCGTGGGTGAAACCCAAGGCCTCCCAGTAAATAATGTTGCAACGGCAACGATGGTGCTACTGAATCATTACAGAGGGTAACATACCTAAAATAAAGACAGTAAGTAAGAACAAAAAACGATAAGAAAACAAAATATTACCTACTTTAGCTTTTTATAATTGTTTTATTTTTAGATTTTCTAGTCAACTCCTGTTGATTTTTTTCATTTTATTACTCGAAAAAAAAAGGAGAAATATAAAGGTTTGCTAAAGCAAATAATTACGGAGGAAATTCGTTCCTAGAGAGGACGCAGACGTATAACTTTGAAAACATTTTACTTACAAGACTTGTCAATATCACATAATACTTGGTCTTAATAACGGTAATGATACATAATAAATATCAACGTTCACCAATTTGTGTTAATAAACACCTCCAGACCTGCAGATTTTTTACTTTCTCACTACGGAGTAGAGAGAAAGTTATGTGCGGAAAAACGACGCATTTTCAGCAGAAAAACTCTTATAATATGGCCCTGGTAACAAAAAAGTGGATAAATCCAGTTGATAAATTTAGAAAATAAAACTGTTTCAATTGGTGCTGCCAAAATCCAAATTTTGCGGGTCCTTGATACCGAAAAATCGAATGATGGTTAAACTGCCTGGCCGTCTGTGAACAACACTAGTGGCTAAATCGTTCTGCCGATTTTGTCCAAAATTGATATTCCCCAAACGATCTCGCTGATATCGTGTCACCTTGAATTTGAAACCGATATTTTAATTTTGTGAGGTACTTTACATGAAGCCCCTGGGACATTTTCCAAATTTTCAAAAATATTGCTCCATCGTTTTTGATTAAATTTTGTTGTTGAATAGTGTAAAGAACGTTTAAGAGAATGGTGCAGGTTTCATATTCGTTGAAAATCTTTATTTTTCGAACATTGCAAAAGTTCGAAATTTTTTCGGAGTCATCCTACAACTATAATATTAATGATGGAGATTTTTTCATTTAATGAAATGTGTTCCTTAAAGATAGATTTTAAAATAAGGTCATGTCTAATTTTTCGAAAATTTTGAGTACTCTTCGCGTTATTTTGCATGAAAAACGGGCGAGAAAGTACGTGCTGTTTTAGGATGTGCCGTTATTTTGTGCGATGCTGGCCGATCATATCCTGTCCGGTCATTTTAATGATTTGCTTACAGGCGGCAGCACTGCAGGCGGAGATTTTCGGATTAAAGTTGAAATATTAAGACTCATTTTTTCAATTTCCATGAATTTTTTCTTTGTTTATTTTCTGTGTTTCGTGAACAACTTTGTCATCTTTTGAAAAGGGCTTGCAAACTGCACCCGAAATGCGATATTATTTTGAATGTAACATATTATTTACATTGCAAACCTGGTTTTCTGCCGCTTAAGAATAAAAATCCACACTTGGTTGTAATTATTTCTCCTTCAACACTTGATGATTTTTGGAAATATTCATTTTGCAACAGATTCTTGAATGTATCGAAAAACACATTATTAGAGCTCAAAGGTGCAAAAAACATAATTTAGGAAAAATTTGGGGAAAAATTTTTAAAGTTTCTTCAAGTAGTCGAAATTGATACAAAAGCAATAGAATATCCTTATTTTTCTTACAATTATCCACTAACAACCTTGTTAACTAAAATAAGAATGGAAGTACTTCCTAGAAGAGCAAAACTTCTCATCATAAGAAAAATCTCGAAAAATAATTGGAGGAAATATTGTCTAATAATGTTTTTTTGAAATGATCCTTTTTTAATTTGTTCAAAACTTTTTTCACATTTCGACGAACTTTATACATTTTCGTTTAATGCTTTTGTTTTCGGTGATTCACGAGATCATGAAATTTGTAACTAAAATGTTAATAATGGGAGGGGTTCAAAACTTTGAATATTTTTAATGTTTAAAAATTCAAGAGTTTGAATGAAAGTGACACTTGTACTGACACTTAAATGACTTATTATTCAGAGTACCGAACTCTGTTCCCAGAAAAGAGAGAAATTGGGAATGAATTGTAAGAAATGTTTGTTTAATCACCTTTAGAAACTCACAATTTGATGTAAACGTTGATTTTTTTAATTCCTTGGTATCATTTAAAATAGTCGTATTGCAAATCATGAAAAATCTAAAACAAATATAACAGCGGTAATAGTCAAAAAATCAAAATTCGAAGAAAAAATAATTTTTTGTATCCATAAGCGCACTTCGCTTTATTTGAGCAAAATTATAAAGAAATGTTTGGGGCTGTTTTTGATTAAAATTAACTTAGTGAACGCATGCTATTAATTAGTACCCTCAAAATGAAATACCTTTGAAATTCTCTGAAACTTATTTTAATATATGCGTATCGAGAGGAGAAAAATTATTTCCAAAACATTTTAGGTACGATTTTGGTTGGTGTTATTCACAGAGAAACGAACGAACGGATGATTGGACGGAAGGAGGAAGGAACGAAAGGATGGACGGACGGATGGGCCGATGAATGAGCGGATGGATAGATGCACGGGCGAGCGAATGTAATACGGATGATCGGAAGGTCGGACGGATGGACTGACGGATCAATGAACGGACGAATGGACTGACGGACGATCACTTTTTTAGTATCTCGTAATCGTGTATTTCCCCTGAAATCTCATTTTTTTTTTTTGCACAATCCCATAATGTCTTCTCTTTTGCATGTATGGGAAAGTAAAATGTCTTGGAAGATAAACTATAAAGTAATGAAAATGATAAAATAATGACTGTGATATGATAATTTTTTTACATTAAAAATATTTTTAACTATTTAAAAAAAATTAAAAATTAAAAAGTAAATTTAATTGTCGAATTAATTCAAATTTTTTCATAATTATAATTCGTGTTCACGAAAGCTCTGTTAAATGTCTGCGAAAGGTCGATTAGAAAATGCCTTATCAAATTATGAATCGTTATTTTAGCAGTAACAATTACAAATATATTATTTCAATATTTCAAGGATGTGTCTCGTTTAAACACTAACATTTAGGGACATTCACGGAAAGAAATATTTATATTCCTTTTAGTAACGTCGTGTCTGTATTTCATCTAGTACGTTCTAAAAACACAATTGTATTGGAAGCCGGAAGTAGATTGTTTCCTTTGGAGGCGGGAAGAAATTCTAGGTTTCATTAGTAGTCCAGATATTTAGATTGTGTGCATTGTGAATCACATAATCTCTCTTGTTTGTGATAATTTTCGAGATAACTCAAACACTCTAAATGACTTGTGTATTTATTTTGTAAAGGAGTTTTTGCTCTGACTTCTTCCAGTCCAACTCGACACGAGACAATTCCATACTTCACGTTTACTCACGCAGTTCGAGCGATATCAAAAGAAGGCGTGGTTTGATTTTCACATGCTGTGACACGAAACAGCCGACACGCAGGCTCCGTTAAAAATTATTTATGAGCAGCGGACCGAAACGATTCGGTTCTCCCCGAGCGTCACCATCTCTTTCGCTGGCGCTCCTTCATCAGCTGTGCGGGGCGGGCCGGGGCGGGGAGGGTCTCAGCGATCAGGACGGAGGACGGAGCAGGGAGCGTGAGGGGCGGGGACTGGGCGGGGGCGGGGGCGGTGCCGGTGACGCAGCGGCGGTGATCAGCGCAGTTCCCCATCACCCTCCTCCGCCCGCGAGCTCCGCGCTTTTCCTCCGCGGCCCCTCGCAGCCTCAGTGCCGGCTTCCTGCCGCCTTCCTGTCGACTTCCGCGCGTCGCGGGCGCTGGCGAAAATCAATGGCCTCCGCGCACTCCTCCCCTTAGCCGCGTTCGTCGCCACCCTCCTTTTGCCCTAGCCCGTATCACATTCTTGGCTGGAAGGTAAAAGACGAAGTCATCAAACGCAATTTTCTGGAGAAGCAAAGAAGGTTTTATTTCGATAATTATATGGCAATATACGAAATAAATCTATTTAACCACAAACGTCAATCACGTGAGTACGCCACTATGAATTATTTCCAATCAGTAATGATATGCACGTAATCATGGAAATACATATTTATTACTCCTGAAAAACTATATTTTACTTACTTTTTCCTTTCTCATTTTTTATTTGTTCATAGTGTTACACGAAATTTAATTATATCATAATAGACAAGGTAGTGAATTATATTGTTTTATCTGCACGAGAAAAATCAATACCGATTTTATTGAAACTACAGGAATGATGACAAAATTTTAATATATTTTGGTGATAAACCTTGTTGATATACTTGGGGTAATCATCAACTATATGTTTAACATAGGCCGCAAAAGACGCATTTACTTTATGGAAAAAAGGAGAAATTGTTATATATGTGCGTGTGTGTCGAGAGCGAAATGTTGAGAGCACTACTTGCACTTTGCGTATTATTTGCACTTTTGAATCATTAAATAGAAATTAGAAGGTGGTTTATGGAGGGGAATAGTTCGAGCTTAGTTACTTCTTGATTCCAGTTCGCCTGCATTGCTTTCACGATATTTCAATCATTTGTGTTGGAACTAATTAAATTATGGTTATATTTTCATTTCTGAGGTGAAGTTGATGATAGGAGATTATTTAGATGGGGGATGTTGTGTTCTGAGAAACCAACCACGCCACGACTACGCAATGAGAACTTGTTTCAATTGACACTCGAATTGACAACAATCGAATTCGCGAACTGAGACGATTTTCAGTGTCCCTGAACCATTTACATCGGTTAAACTAACCAGAAGACCTTAGAGCTTCGTGCAAGAGCATCGTCGTAGAGCTCTTATTGTTGATCGTTGATACAGAAAAAGTGGTTAAATCTTGTAATATATATATATATATATATATATATATATATATATATATATATATATATATATATCGTTGTGTATTAGTCAGAATCCACGTTCGGCGTGTTCTTGATACCGAAATATTTTTTTCCGAAAACGTCTGTCTGCCTGCCTGTTTGTCCGTGCGTTCGTCTGTGATCAGCAGTAGAACATAAACCGTCCAGACGATTTTCTCCAAAACTGACATCCCGGATCGATCTAGCCGGAATTGACACCTTGCAAATTTGAAACAGATGTTTTCATGTTGGGGGTATATTATATGAAGCCTCTGTACTTTCAAAATTTTCAAGAAAATCGCTCCAGAGTTTTCATTTTTTATAGAGAAAATTACGTTTAAAATGGTGCAATTCTCATTTTCGTTGAACTCTGTCAATTTTTGAAAATTGTATACTTAAGTTTTTTCGGCACATTTCTTCAAATGAAATAAAATAGATAGTTTTGTTATTCTTTAAAAATAGGTTTTTAAATAAGGACAAGAACATTTCTTTGAAATTATGAGTACTTTTTACTTTTATGTTGCTTGACGTTAAATTATAAAAATATTTTTTCTCATAAACGGCACCAATTCTTTAAATATTTTTTTTCACGAGAGGAACCAAGCCTGCAACAAAAATGCCGCAGGTCTCATTTTCGTTGACCTCTAATTGTGAATATTTCAAAAGTGTGAAATATTATCGGCATCATCCTGCAAGTACAGTATTGAAAACATATTTTTTCTGAAGTAAATTTTTTCTTTAAAATTAGGTCTTGAAACAGTCGAAGGCAATCTTTCAATTTTAGAAACTTAGAAATGCAAATGTTCTGTTTTGAATTTAAAACGTCTAGAAGTTTTAGTCTGTCTGCGAAGGTGCTGTAGGGGTAACATGAATGGGGTACTCAGAGTAAAAACCCGGCTGAAAAGACATTTTTTGCTAGTGCGAAGTACTTTTAGAGGTGCAGCTACGGTGACATTGCATAACCGTTACAATGAATGTGAGAAAGTAATTGCAGTTATGACGCAACTGATTTAGTATTAAAAATATCTCGATTATTTTGAGAGTATTTGTTTCTGATCAGTTTACTGAATCTCTTGTGAATATGTTGTACCTTACTGTATGGGTATTGGCTTAAGGTGTCGATTGATCTACATAAAATATCTTCGCTACATTTGTTAAGATTTGAGTAATCCATGGATTTTTTCACCTGACTTTAATGACGTGGTAGACTCAGGTAGACTTCTGCGTATATCACATAATTTTCTAAAGCGATCATACATTTCTTCATAGTTGCCCCGGAAAGCTTCATTCTTCGGGGCCAACACTACGAACACAGCATTACAAGATGAGGAAAAAGAGGAATAGGAAGATGAACCTCCCCAACTTCTGAATGGAAACCATTGCATATGCCCACGCGGAGTGCATCGCTGCACGCGTGGTGGTGTCGGCGCATCGCAGAGAGGGCGCTGGCGGCCGGGAGGGAGTGCGGATGTGCGGCTAAGAGGCGCGGCGGCCCGCGGCGGAGTGCGACGCGTCCCCGGTAGCCGCCGGGCCGCATTCCTCATTGGTTCCAGCCCGCAGTGGCCTCCGCCTCCGCCGCCGCTCAGGTGCCTCGGGCGCCGCAGAGGAGCAGCGCCCCCCCCGCCCCTCGCCCCCCCGCCCCCCCGCCCCCCCGCAACCCGCCCCCCGCCCCCCCGCCCCCTCCCGGCCACCGACACCACTGCGCTGCGATGCTCGCGCTCCGTATCACCCGAGAGATCATAAAAATCGAAGCGAGCGGCCGGCGACGGCAAAAGCTGGAAATATGGGACGGTACAGAGCTGGGTGTCTGCGAACCTGGAGAGAGGCTTACTCGTATTTCTAAACCCGTTCAACTTCGGGAAGTTAAACATTTCGGAAATGATTTGTACGGTTATGTAGTGATATGGTAATAACTGCGTATGAACAGGAAAAATATTCAAGAAGGAAAAAAGAAAATAACTTCTGTACCTGGAAATTCCAAGATATTCCAAATATTCATTAGCGTTTATATGAAACAGGTTGCGAAATTACTGATCTTGGCTTATAGGATTTTAGCCGTGTATACTACTAACAAATCTAGCTTCATGAGATACAAAAAAAAACTCATAAAATTGAAGACGTTTCATTTCTAACACTTTTTCACATAATTGTGAATAAATTTACTATTTTACGGAATTCCTAATAAAATAAATCTTACAACACAAATTTTAGACAGCTGCATCATCTGCTAAAATGATTTTGAACCAATAAGAGAGCAACTCATCTGAAGTTTTAGATGATACATTTAATTTTGGTAGGGACGTTTAAAATATATTTTCACTGTTGTGTTGTGTCACTAGAGTGTTGTCATGCAAAATGACTTCATGACTCGAACTACTTTCTCTAACACGTTGTGTTGTAAAGAAAGTTCCAAATTTTTCCAGCGTCTTTCAACAATTAAAATATTAAAGATAGAGATGGTTTCCTCAATAAAATCTCTTAAGAAACAGATCTTTAAATAAGGTCATGTACAATTTTCTGAAAATATTATTTTTGCGTTATTAGTTGTGTGAAATATGACAAATTTTAAACGATCATTCAAAAATGGCTGCAATTTTTTTCTTTAAATTATTTCTTCGTGTGTAGAAAGGATGAGTAAAGAAAGAGGTGCCGATGCCATTTTCGGCGAACTTGGTGTTTTTGAATATTGAAAAAAAATAACATTGCAAAACAAGCCATATTGATGCTAAAAATTGTTTACTTAATGAAGACCGCTCTGCTAAATTAGATCTTTAAATATACTTATTTACACTTTTGTGTTTAATTATGAGTAGTTTCGCGTAATTTTTGCATCTCTTCAAAATTGCAAATGTAGATTTTCCGCGCTCCTTTAGGCGAAGATAATCACGTAATGTCATGGCGCAATAGAATGTAAATGCCGCAACATGGGCGTTTAAAATTCTCAGAATAACTTCTAATTGTTTGGAATATTTTTCAGTTTCAGTTAAGGTAGTTTTGGATTGTCGAATTTGTGTTGAGGTATTATCTTTCCGACACCGTGTGACCAATCTCCATAAACGTTGGCACATCTTCGTGTTTTTTTCACCTAGAAGGTTTATGTGCTATTAATTTTGTTGTTTTCGATATTACTGTGCCTACTTAGAGACATGCAGAATCTGCAACTAAATGTGAATGAGAGTGACAGAGAGAGGCAGAGACAGACAGAGATAGACACACAGACACAGACTGACTGAAACAGGGACAGAGAAACAGAGAGAGGGAGAGAGAGAGGGAGAGTGAGAGAGAGTGAGAGGGAGAGAGAGAGTGAGAGGGAGTGAGAGAGAGAGAAGGGGAAAGGGATGGAGAAAGAGATAGATTAAGGGCAGAGCAACATCTGCAGGGTTCCGCTAGTATTCCCTAAACGTTTATAATGAAAGAAAATACGTGCTGTTATAGCACCAATAACTACTTAATGCATTGGTCCACATATATACGGGGATTCGTGGAGTTCTTATGATCATTTACTTAAATCAAATCGAAACTTAAACGACATAGAAGTGCTCAAGGGCAGCATTCGACCCAGCGTTTCGAAATTTGTCCACCCATGGACAGAGAGCTCTGGGAGATGCAGCGCGTCTGTGAACGGGCAGATTATGGGCAGACGAGGGGTACGTTACGCGCTGTGGCCGCCAAAATTGCACGCCGCGCCTCAGGGCTTGGCCGTCGCGCCGGTGGCAGCTCGGGGCTGCGTGTCTGCGCGTGCCTGCGCGTGGCGCGCAGCGTCGCGCTCTTCCTCTTTTCCGCACGCGTGCCTCGCTTCCGCCCCGCGCACGCCGCTTGTAATTAGAACGTTTTCTGCTTATCTCGGAGCCTTGCTTGCGCCGCACCGAAATGACGTTCATATTTCGAGATGCTGACGACCGCCGCCAAGCACAACATGGAATTACGTTGTACTTGCAAGGTTTATCGCTCACGGTTGTAGGTGTTAATATGAACGCGCAGTGCCATGTAGGATACAAGATTGCAGAACTTTGTTTCACTTGGTTGTCGTTACAATATTTCAAAAAAATAACGTAGTATTTTTGGTGTACTGAAATCAAATCTGCGCACTGATTTGGTGCTGTGCATTATCATGTCAGATTGAATGTGATCTGTGATCTGAAAACTCCTTTTTTGACAATCTCTTAAATATTGTAATGCAGAACAAAACCTGTCAGTTCTTAACATCTGAAAGTTTATAAATAATTGTAAAAAATATACAAATGCAATAGAAATCTTTTTTTCTTTTCGCTGTCGGTTGCCCTAGTATAAACATTGCGAAAGAGAGGACATTTTCTCGTAGTTGATGCTAAAATGTCATTTGTGTTATTCTCATTGAAGCCTGGTATTTTCTATTGATAAAAATAAGTCAGTCTAATCGTTTCGTTGTTCATGCGAAACTTTTCGAATACTTACGTTTGGATTGTTGGGCAATGTCTAAACACCAGTCAACGCAACATTAATTTTTCTACTAAGGTAGGGGAAAAATGATCCTTATTGTATTGTGCCCGATATTTTACAAAATCATCGCAGGCTAATATAATAGACGTCGATTTCAGTGATTACATGACACTAGTGTCTGAACAGCGTCCCTAATTTAATTTTTAATTAAAAATTATAACATTCTGAAATCGACGTACATTGGATGTTTCGTTGAATTTTTATGAGTTGTGGAAGTAGTTATGTAAAATTATCGTCCAACCTAGTACATAAATGCTAAATACGCTTCATTCCTAAAACACAAAAAACATCGTTTGACTAAATCAATTATTCTCTTTTTTACAACAACTAATTGTTGCATTTCAGATCTCGCCACACTAGCTTTTCAGAGTACGAGGACGTATTGATTTGATTATATTTATGATGCTTCATTTATGTTCAGAAGCAAGGGAAGTGTGCATCTCTAAATTTGCTATAAAATCAATATTACTTTCCTTTTTGATGCTTGGTGTAGCCCATTTGATGCTTGGTGTAGTATAGAAACAATTATGAAGCAGAAAATATTTTACTTGGCACTTAAAACTTTTCGTATTTCAACCCGCAATCTGAAAAAATAATCACTATATTGCTCAACGTTTGCATTTTATATTTTTAGTTAGAAAAATTTTCTAGATTCGTGTTGTAAAATATATAGTTCCTTATTATGAGTGACATTAGAGAATCAGGAATTTGACTTTGTTGTTAATACGGAAGGGATGCATCTCATACTTAAAATTTCCGCATTTCCTGCTTTAAGTGTTTGTGCGTAAATACTAAATAATGGAATATGTTTGCAACAATGAGATGGTTTCATTTTCTTGAATTGTTTGCATTAAATACCCAATATCTTGTAATATTTCCGCAGTATTGTGCGTATCGTTTAATGTCTTCTCCAATCGCAATTGCACTGGTTTTATGAAAAACGTTTTTGTCATTGAACCTGGCTGACGGCGAATTAGTGACAAGGTAGGGTGTGGTCTCTATGTAAGCCATTGTAGTGGAATATTACTGGATGATGGAAGGTCAAACACGAATAAAGCATAGAACGCAAAACTGTATAGAAACAATTGTAATGCATAATTCGTTTCTGACTTCCGCGCTACTACTCAAAGTACATTCTCAAAAACACCTGTACAAAGTGAACCTTGCTTTTCAATAGTTCTTGAAAAACTATTATGAGCACATTACATGAAACCTCCCGTTGTAGTCGGGGTTCCATTGTGGAATAATGTGATCGTGATCCGCTTTGAACGAAGTTGCAGAACTCGTACATCACTAGATGTTTGCAGCGAGACTATGTACTACTGATGCAGAGAAAATAGAACAGCTATTTTTTAAGATCCAAATATTTTGCATTTCAATGCCCTCTTTCCGAAGTAGAACTGGTTCAGTATTCATGACTTACCGAACGATCTAACTTGCTACGTGTATTTGATTAGGTATTTTTAATCTTTTTGCTTGCCCTGCGCATGCGCGAATTTATGATTCTAAAAAATTAATGCAATTTTTTTCAAGTTTCTGCCAATATGCCAAAAGGCATTTTTCTTATCGAATTTGCCATTTCGTTTCTCTCTCTTTTTTTTTTTTGTTTAATCTGATGTACACTTTAATCTGAATTACACTTTGATTCTCTTTATTGCCTTTATAATAATTTTGCAGTGATATGTTGTTGTCTCGTCGAATAATGTCATCATCACATAAATACGTTTTTGCAATTATTTTATTGGCAATGATGTTGTTCCTTGGGCATATGTTGAACTTGAACCATAAGTGATTTAGGCTCACTTGTTGGGGTATTGTAAAACCACTCACAGCAGTTTGTTGACCTGCAAATAGAGACACAAACTAACTTCTAGTTAATGAGAGTTGCAGTTTTCCTAGAGCAATAAAACTATTTTTCAGCTTTTGAAAGTATTTTGCTTCTACTCTTTTTCTTCTTCAACCACTGCCACTGGGTGTTGCAGATTGCATCTACCCCAGCTGATTTCGTCACGCCATAATCTACAAAATTTTACATCTTTCGCCTTAAACCTGCTGGAGATATCTTGAAGGGTCCTCCCCTACTCAGTTGTAGAACATTTACGGGGTTTTGTGTCGATGACAATATAACAAGCCACCTTCCCATCAACTTCATCTCTGCAGGCCAAAGGGCCAGCTCAGATGGCCGCTTGTTTTGCTTCTGGACATAAGTGTAACTTGAATATCTGTGTAAGTTTTCTAGAGTTCAGTGGGAAATATAGTTATTCAAATTATCGTTCTCCATATTCTGGCAGAGGTAAGTAGATAACTTCACGAAGAAAGATTATACGATGAGGGATTATAGTCAAAATCTATAACTGATTCGCCTTTGCAAATAATTTTTATTACACGGGAGCGAATCTTATCCATTCTTGCCCAAAACGCTCTTTTCTATCTGCATTCAGAATTCAACTCGTATAAGGATTAGGAGAGGGAACCAAGAATTTAAGAAAACGGACACAGAATACTTCTCCCCATGGAATGTTACCCACAGTTTTTAACTGTTTTGGGAGTAAAATAAACAAAAATTAATCAATTCTATGAATTGTGGAATATTTTTTAGAGTAGAATGGGATTTTATTTGTTAACGAAATAAAAATAGTTGAAAAACGAAATGCTTATCAAACAGTATGCAGTGTGCTTTATACCCAATGTGACATTTCCTTTTCTTTCCTTCTACAACAAGGACATTTACCTTTCTTTAAGTTCACATGATTTCACAAAAAAGGTTACAACTGAGAAGCTTGTATAATTGGATGCGATTGACCATCATTTCAACGATTCCGGTCTTCATGAACAATTTATCAGTGGCCTTTAAAAGAAGACTTAAATTTCCACTTTTTTGTATCACAGGACCTTAATTCATTTGTAGTTTAAACAAAAACAAAATATTTGATGCGATTTATGAAACTGATTTCCACATCTACACACTAAGTGTTTTCTATACTATTCGATTTCCAACTCGATAAAATTACAATTAAGACGCAACTTCAGTTCATTCAATTAGAAAAAAAACTTATAAAAACATTTTTGATAAAGTATCTAAGATTTTCATCCTAAGCTTCTTGTCTTTGGGATTTACATATTAAAATTTTAAATTGAATTGAAAATCTTTGGAATGTTAATTTGTTAACTAAGTTCTGTGTTTACATGTTTTGTATTTTGAACGTTTAAAACCTTGACGGAGCATTGTACAGACTTCGTTGCAATTGGGTTCGCGTGATATCATACCACGCCCAGAGGTCGCGGGGAGTTGCTAAAAAAAGGGCGTTTCCTTTGTATGGTCGTTCCCGGTTGCACAGAGCGTTTTTCCCCGGAGAGAGTAGTTGAATCCTCGAGCGCGCGTGGCCGCCGCGGCGCGGCGCCGCGCCCGTTGTGGTGCCATTCGCGCTGCTCTCGTTGGCCGCGGAGAGCGCGGAGTCATGTACGAATTTCACGAGTTGATCGCGCCTCACGGATGGCCCCACGGGCTCCTGGAACTGTTAACTCTCCGGTCGCGGCGGGGGCGGGGCGCGAGAGGGAAAGCGGGGGCGGGGCAGAGCAGGGCGCGGGGCGGAGCGGGGCGCGGGGGGCGGGGCGGGGCGCGGAGCTGGGCGCGGGGCGGGGCGGGGGGCGGGAGCGGGGCGGGGAGCGAGGCGCGGCGCGGGGCGGGCCGCGGGGCGTGCCGCGGGGGGGGCGAGGTGAGGCGTAGGGGTGGGAGGTGTGTGCGGGGTGCGGTGGCGATACGCGGGGGTGGGGTGGGGCGCGGGGTGAGGCGTAGGGCCGGGAGGCGTGGGTGAGGTCCGTGGCGCGGGGGCGAAGCGTGAGACAGTGCTAGGGGTGGGGCGTAGGGACTTGAGGCGTGCGCAGGGTGTGGGGGCGGGGCGCGGGCCGGCACTGCGGGGGAGGTACTGTTGCTGCCGACCTCACGTACCTCGCCTTCGTCTGAGCGACGTGCCCAGCCCACCCTCGCCGCTTCCGCCCACCCCCCTTGCGGTTTCCAGATTTCCCCTCTCCAGAGGCTCAAGGGAGGCGGGATTTTTATTCACATTTGGGGGTACAGATTGCGCTGCAGCTGATTAGTCTTTTGCAGCTATGTTCGGGCCTACCTTAAATAAAATAACTAAAATTATCTTAAAACTGATCAATAAATCTTTGGGCATTCTTAATCCTTCTTGTTTTTCTGTATTATTTCATTAACACTCTCACTCATTATTAAACTATATTTACAAACACATTCGCTCACACATGCACTCAACACTTCACTGCATTATTTACACACTATTTAGACAATCTTATTCGCCACGGAACCTTTGCTCAAGCCCCTTGCTGCAATTGCACCCTGGTATCTCCTGCATTTGCCGACACACAGCTCGCTAGTTATACGCAAGTCAATGGAGCTATGTCTGGATCGGATTATTTTGTGCCCGGCCAAAATGAGAAAATAGAGCAATTCACGCCAGTTCAGATTCGGTGATTAATTTCTGGTGTGTCAAACTAATTGCTGGCCACTGAAGATCTAGGAAGTATTTTTTATATCAAACAACCACTGAAATTTATCCACCCTGTCAAATGAAGACTACTTCAGAAAGATAGTCAAATATTTAATTATTACTCCTAACGAAAAGGTACGAGACAACTAAGATTGCAAAAGTATCCTTAAGGAAAAATAATTAACACCGTTTTATATAATAATTCTGACAATCTGTTTAATGTTTAGTTCTTTCTCCCACACACAACAAACTAATTGTGAGACATTACATACTTTCTTGTAATATTTGTAATGATTACGTAATAATATAACAAAGTGAATAATATACTTTTATCATACTTCCGCCATCTCTTGAGACAATCTCCTTCTTGAGACAATCTCCTCGCCAAACAAAGGGTAGGAGATTAAAACAGAAATATATATTTTTGAAAATTTGAAGTTTCAATGAAAATGGCACTTTCTCTTTGTAATTAAGAGGATTGTCTTCTAAGATATATAAAAAGTATAAAGAAAATTGTACGTTTTTTGATAATATATTTTGTGCTACTCTTTACGTATTTGAACTATTCTTTACATATTTGTGAAGAGTTTTCACAATTTGACTCAACAGTATGGCATTTTCTACCAAAACAAGATATATTAAAAAACTAGGTTTTAATTTTTTTGTATCAACTTTTGTAAGGTTATAGCACAATACACTGAAATCTAAGAAGCAAATAGTCCGTAAACCGGAAAAGTACATGCTAACAGCAGCAGTTTTCTAACTTCAAGAAAATATTTTTTACGTTTCACTTTCCTTCCTACAATTTCCTTTCTCATTTTGTTCTTACTTTAGCTTTTCAGAATTCATCTCAACTCTCAACTAACGTCCTCATTATGTTTTAGTCTTACATAACTTTTCTGGGTATTTCTTTAATGATTCCTTCTCGATTTCACTTCAACGTATCGATTCGTCACTCTCATTCCCTTGATTCTCTCGTAGCGTTCGTCTCGTCACCTTATTCTTTACACCCCTCTTTTACTTTAGCTGCCTCAGATACATTAATAGCATTCCCATCCTCATTTCAATCCAGAAGTAAGCGCCATGCATTAACTCTACTTAATCTGCACCATTTTCAAATAGCACTTTTCCCTATTTCTCGCCTAACACCCAACCTTCCAACAATTTCTAGGACTACCCGTCAGCATGTTTTTCTTTCGTAACTAAGATTTTTATAGAGGAGATGAAAGGCGAAAGAGGGGCAGAAGTCCGACGGAGCGCGAACTCGGGCCGTGGACACAGGAACCCCGACGCCACGTCGCAGGCGCCCCAGTAGTGGTCAGTCGTGGGGAGGAGTGGCGAGTGCTAGGTAGTGGGTGGGCGGTGGTGGGTGGGGGTGGGGAAGGGGAGGGAAGGGAGGGTGCGGCGCGAGTGGAGCGCGAGCGCGCCCACGACCAACGAGTAAAAACAGCTAAGTAGATTACGTGAGGAAAAGGGGAAGAAGAAAAGTGTTGAGGTCATCAGGAAGGTTAGTGACTCGGAGGAGGGCGCTCGAAGGGGAGGGGGCGAGCTCGTACCCGGTCGCGTCGAAGAGGCAACATTTCTTAACTTGTTTTTAATGGTGGCACACATGGCGACGGGGCTGCCGTGAGATTCGCCAAAGACACGCGGAGACGGCGGCCGTAGCCTCTCGGGCCGGCGGAGCCCCTAACGACCCGCCGCCGCCCCCGCTCCACCCCCGCGTCGGCGCCCGCCCCCATCGCCGTGGACGCGGCAGCTGGTCACCGCAGCCCTGCCTCGCCTGAGCTGACCCGCCGCCCGCACCTCGCCTTCGCTGCGTGTGAACTGCGTCACCCGGCGCGCCGCGCTCCCCCCTCCCCCCTTCCCCCTTGCCACGCACGCTGCCCGATGTCAGATGCATTTCCAGATCTTCGATATTTTGCTTGTCATTGGAATTTGCACTCGCAAATCTGTGAGTTACCCACAGTAAGTACAGAACATACACGTAAAATTAATGTAGGGCGAATCATTTCCTTACTATCTTTCACATTCTTGAAAAAAAAGACATATTTTCATTTCAAGTTGAATATGAATAATTTTATATTAACGTTCTATTGCGGTCTAGTGGCAGTTTGTTTCATGACCGTATCCTCTATTAAACTCACAATAATGAATTATGCTCTATGACTGTAATAGTTCGTATGATGTTCGTTGAAACTGGAGAAAAATCGCACTAGATCGTATTTATAAAAAATACAGATTGTTTTCAAAGATGTAAATGTGATTCAGTTATTGTAGTGCTCGGAAATACTTCGAATATTTCTTTGTTGTAAAGACTTGTAAATATTAAAGTTGAGAATTTGATGACATAGTCCTGTTAATGATCTAGATACTTAGTAATTTAACAATATATCCAATTCTGCTTAATAAATTTTCTTAGCAACAATGTTAATAATGAGTTAGTTACATTTTAACAATATAATGAAAATACCCAATTAATGGTTGAAGAATTAATATCAAGCGTCTGTACATTCGTATATCACGATGAAGAGCAAAAAGTTTAATTTTTCAATGCAACATTGCAGTCACGTGTATGACATTTAAAATGAATTAAAGGTGATTATCTGATGTTCCATAAAACTATATCCTTAATAACGTGAGATATTTATTTTTTATAAAAATGTATTGATCAAAGTAATTTTGAGTCCACTTGTGATATTCATTCGATATTCAACAACAACTATCTTTCCTGTGGTACTCTTTTGCTACTCGATAAAATTATCGCTTCCGTGGTGGTCAGGAGGTTTTCCAGAAACTCGTGTCAAAAGCGAATAAGTAAATGGGGGACTTACTATATAATTTTCCTAGTTCGATATTCCATGCTTCATCATTCTGAATATTACCTGTAAGTTATCTATAATTGTTTTAGCTGAGTAGATTAATGAATATCTTGTAACGTGTGTCGTTCATGATATCATAAATTAGTCTTTACGCATTTTAAAGATTCGTATTAATCAATTAGTCTTTACTGTTTTTAATTCCTCGATTCTAACATGGAACACCATGAACTCAAAAGTGATACACATAAGCAAAAGAAGTTTGCAAACTACAGTTTTTAAAATGACTTCAATCTTTTCTACATGTAATCTGTGAAATTGAAAACATAGTAACACAGTGGACATACCCTTTTCGCAAAATCTTTACTCTTTCAACAGCATATGTTGATGCTGTTGTAGTGTCTAAGTTCTCAGAGGTCATTGTATTCCGTCTACACTGATCTCTTAATTTCATTTTATTAAAACGCAATAATGAATTTTATTTCATTACAAATTCCCTTAATTCTTGTACAACAGTTTTACATTTGATTATGCGACTAAATATAACCAGAATTATAGTTAGATATTTCATCGAAGTAAAGCAAAGTAGATAATTTTATGAGGCGAACGCAAAAGGAGAAAGTGATGTATAAATTACAAATTTTTAGAACGCATGTACTCATTTGTTTCATTTAAAAATAAGGTAAATACGTCTAGAACGAGTGACTCAACTCTACTAGTATAATAAATATAAATATGTGTACTTATTGTTTTCTTCCTTTATAGAAGTACATAATTTGCGTGTGGATTTCTATTGATTTGGTTTGAGACTTGCTTGAGGATATCTGGATAGATGTAATATTTGTCCTATTTTTTAAAAACAAAACCTATACGAGAGACTCCAGTTTTGTACACATGTTAAATATTCGTACTGATACTTCTGTTCAATATTTGTTTGATTCTTTTAGAGTCGGATTAATAGATCAAGTGATCCTACGCGTTACCGAATTAGAGGACCCATAATCGCTTTGATATATTAAACGTATGTATTGAAAATATATGTTAAAAAGGTGACCTTCCCAATTTGCAATGTACTATTAATATATTTTTACATATTTCTGAACAAATATGAAATAACTATAAATAATTGGAACCCGTATCCAGCGAGAATCCTAAGCTTAGTCCGCATAGGCTTTGACCCACTCCATGTGACATTTGATTAATACAGTTACGTTTAACGCATTTGTAATATAGGAATGTAAAAGAGTTTTTGAAAGTGCGGAGCTTTGTGCTTCCGTCGCGTCGGGACCCCTTCACGAACGCCGCGCTCCAGCGGTTCCCCCGCCGCGGACGCCCCGCAACGCGCGCGCGCGAAGCGGAGCGGTGACTCAGCCGGCCGGGCAGCACGTCCGCCGCCTCTTCCTAACGCCGCGCCCGGGACCACGTCCGAGCGTCGCGACGCCTGCCGGGGCGTCGCCCGCGTCAACGTGCGCCGGCGCCCGCGCGCGGCGCGTGGTCCGCATGGTCGGCGTCCGCGGCCCCGGTCCCGTTGCGCCGCCGCCGCCGCCGCCGCCGCCGCCGCCCGCAGGCCGAGGCGTTCGACGCAAATTCGACGTGGTTCGCCGGAAGAGAGCCCTCTCCGGGTCAGCGCTCCCTGCAAAAAGGCCCCGCCGTGGCCGCGCGCCGCCCGCCGGCTGACCCCTCGGCTCGCGCCCGACGTGAGCTACCGAGGCGGGCGTTTCCGCGCTTTTATGTGGAACAGGAAAAGGAATTACCTCAGATGTGTTTGTGGGAAGGAGGCTGGGTCAAGTGGTACAAGCGTTGGAAACTTTCACTTCGATATCGGTGTACCTTGAAATTGATAGAAAATTAAACTATGATTTGTATATTCTGAATATTTGTAACGCAATGTATTTCTAATCAACGAAAACTATATTAGTATTTTATTTATAAATGGTTCAAAGAATAAGTTGAATCGCTTTACTAGCTGCCCTTAGAGGAAGCGGTAGGTTGCTCCTACTTTCGAATCTTCGATTTTTTAATCTTTATTTTGTATAGGTATGTGTTCTCTATTTTTCAACAGAATCTTAATTATCCTACTATAATTATCCTAAGTGTGTTTTTAGTTGTTTTTTCAATCAGAATTGAGCGCTACACAGAGGGGCATGTCTCTAAAAAAATGAGAACTGAAGGATGTTCAGGACTCGAAAGCTCTGTTTTTAGGATTTTACATTAACAAATTATATTTTCTTTTATGTTTCCGACCAGCCCGACGTTCTTTGTTGCGTACATTCTAAGCAGCTGTTTTTCGATAAGAATTATACCTTACACCGGGCTTACACCAGAAAATTTGATGTCTATTAAATTCAAAATTTTCGTGTGTAAGGAACCTTTTTTCGAAAACTAAGAAAGATAGAAAGTTTAGAACCGCTATTTAAGTCATTACATTTACACCGTACCATTATTTTTTAATATATGTAAGTTGCAAGAATAGTAACACGAGTTGGTCTAGAAAATGTGTAAAATATACTACGCTTTCAAAAAATTTGTAAAATGAATAATAATTGATGAAAATGAAAAATTGAGTGTTTAAATAAAACCCTAATGTGTACTGAAACCAGGATGCAACTAGGTTCAAAGGTATTAAATAAAATGTTTCTTAAACAACGCTATTTTTAACATGAACCTGCTCCCCTAAACTTATTAGGAGTGGAGGAGATATAGTGGGTAAAATTGTGGATCATGAACCAGCGGCAGACAAATAATTCCCGTGAAGAAGTCCCATGGCTGTTTCAAAGATGTTAGCATAAATTAGGAGGGTGGTGTTGGACACGCCATGGCGTGAGTTCTTTGACGGGAGCGTGAGCGGCCGCTGGTGCCGGCCATTTGAAAGCAAGGCCGGAAGCGGCAGGTCTTGCGATGACCACGGAGGTGGACATGCGGCCGTGGCTGTCCGCGGGGGCGGGGGTGGGGGCGGGCCGCGGCGAAAGCTGGCCGCAGCGCCAGGCCGCGGTGTCGCCGGCCAGGCACTTCCCCGCCTTCACCACCCCCGCCACTCACCCCGCTCCCCTGCCGCTGGCCCCTCTGCCTCCTCCGGCGAAACCCTTGGGGCTTTTTCCACCGGCACAAAAATCGGCAGCAGGCGTTCGCGCGCGCCCCGACCGGAGCAGTCACGCGGCGCGTGTTGGCCGCGGCAGGGGGTCGGGGGCAGTGGGTATGGCGGCGATCTTGCAATGGCGGTGCACGAGGTTTAGGCGGGGCGGAATTGTGCTGGTGGTCATTGGGGGAGGTAACTGGAGGCAGAGGATTTGGTGGCGGAGAGGGATGGATTGGATGATTGAATTCGTTTGAAGTTTCGGCAGACATAGACTTCGAAGGAACTGGATGTGATCACCAGCACGTGGTGAGTTTCATCTTCTTCATTGAAAGGAGGGAACTTTATTGAAAGGAAATACGAGTATCTGGCGTCTTACTATTTATTTTAAGAACCTACCAATGCATGCATAGAATGCATAGCAATGCATACATAAGTGCATATAGTAATTTGTAAGCATAATAGTTATATGTTAAAGGTGGAGTAATAGGTATAACATTTATTGGGACTAGTGTCCATTGGAGTCTCGTATGTATTTACGGTAGGAAATGAAAATTTTACCAGAATGATGAGTGAACAAAAAAAATGTGACATGAAACCTGTCAAACGATATTCTAGTTCTGACGGTGTCGCATTTCATGGATTCATTTCCATGCTAAAGCAAAAAGTGTTATCACTGCTTATCAAAAATCTGTTCATGCTATTGTACACATCTATCAAATACAAGATCTCATTGTCATCTAGACGCTTTGCTTGTTATCCGAAAATGATTTGAGGTAGGTGTGAACTGCGTGAAAAACAAACGTCGAGGTATATTGAAAAATTGTCGCGTGTAAATAGTAGAAACAAAATTGTTGAATGGCAAATAAATTGTGATAGGAGTTTTGCGGAACGATAGAAAATGATAAAACAGAACGGAAGTCTTTTTTACACCCAACATCTTTGGGGGCGTGCGGGTCATATCTGGCCAATGGATTCAAACTCATTACATGAAACCTCCAATTGCTTTTGGTGATTGTGTAAACACAACTCATTTAGGAGTGGTGTAAATTACTCAAGAATGATATTCTAGAAATACCTTTAAAATATTTTTTTCTTTTCCAAGTATTTTTAAAGTAATGTGCTGATACTTGATATTAGATGCTATTTTAATAAAGAATAGAATTGACAGAAACATAAGTTTATGATTCACCATTAAAACTGACGTAGTATTAATACCAGATAGGTATTGTATCCATTTAAATAGGGATCTAAATTACATGTATCTGAAGAGGATTCTCAATTTCAGATTTTTATCTCTCGAAACTCTAACAGGAGCACTATCGTTTACGTAGAGCGAGATGAAGAATTATCTCAATTAAGTAAACAGTAGTAATTGGTAATGCCTTTGCCGGTCACAAATTATCCTTTGTTTCTACGACTGAGAATTTAGGATAAATAAACTTAAGTAATATAGATTTCTGAGGATAACAAAGAAAAAGTACATTAATCATATTTACTTCAAAATTAGAATATATTCCATTATACGTATCACTCATGTGTATCCCTACTGCACGTAGTATATGATGTTTATTTTTAACTAGCGTCCAGCACCAACAAAAATGCTGCTGAACAAAACCACACGTATTAGTTCGTAAAATCAAAAAATAGTACGCACTCTGCTCAAGAAAAAGAAATAAAATACGCTGGTATAATACTTCAATAAATTAAATATTTTAATAAAAATGCTCTTCACGAGTAGTGCAATAACACAGTAAAATATATCCGGATACACATGACTACTGTTCTTTATATACAAAGAATGTAAGAAAAGTCGCTGTCCCTAACGCTACAACTGAATAGCAAATATTTAATGGCGGAAAGCTCCTCCTTGGAGCCATGCTGTCGCATAACGTCATCTGTGTCGTAAGTAGAGACGCACTGAGTATGAGAATTCAATCGGTTTGCGCAGTATGAGTATAGGCGGACCAACAAAATCAAATGTTTGCATTTTCCCGTCAAATTGAAATCAGTTTCATTTCTGTTGGAATTATTCCCAAGTTCCTGGGTACCTAGCGAAACCATAGACTCCTCTTAAAGGACGAAAGTTGTATTATTTTCTTTTCTCGGAGAGAGAGAAGTCCGCATATAATAATGCCCATTTGGCATATATAGTATAATTGGTCCCATTTTCAATAGCCATAATGAATTTGAGACCATTCCCTTCAATTGGACTTTTTTAGTTTGCTCACACCATGCTAGATTTCTCGTAGAATGCATTTGAACATTATTTAATGGCATCATGCAACACTATCCATTCTGTAAGTCAATACCAACAATTAACATTCCATTACACGTCAATACATTGACTTGTGAAAGGCGAACTTTTGCGCCTTTTTCTTTGCCTTTATGGGTTCGGCGAAGGGCCGTCCAGCAACGTGTCCCGCGCGGGCCGCTTCAAAGGCCCCGCCCGATCCCCCAATCGCTCATTGTTCGGCGCCCTCTGGAGGCCGCGCCGCTGCCGCCGCTTCCGGAGTCGGGTCTGCGCGGCGGCCGAGCCACCCGCGGGCGGGGCACGCGGCCGGCGATCTGACGTCCCGGGGCGCGGGGAGATGGAGAGGAAAACGGGAAGAAGGGGAAAGCCCATCCGAAGAAAACAGCAAACATCCAGAAAAGGGACTTACGAACTAGTGTACAAACTAAATGCAAATGGACGTAGGGATATACAAGTGAAAAAAATAAACAAAAAAACTAGAAAATTTGTGAAAGGTCAAGAGGGGGAATGTAGATACATCTAGTGATAAAACGCATAGAAGATGTGGCTAGAAATGGGGAAAGAGTCAGAAAGATTCAGATGTTATCGAAAAGGAAGAAGAGACGAAAAAATAACTAAATACAACTGATGATACACGAAAACTTAAAAAGGGCGCTAGTACGCAAGAAGAGAGAAAGAGGAAAGACACGATGTAGGAAACGACGACGGTAATAAATCAGAATCAAGAAAACGGAGTGAATGGTAGAAAAATGCAAGAAACAAATATAATTAGGTGATGTGGCCAAACATAAAAGAAGAGATAATTGATGAATAAGAGAAAAATGCATATTGAAATAATAAGTCAAATCAAATAATAAAATAGGAAAATTAAAACCACGAGGAGCAAGATAAGAAGGATTTTGGAAACCGCAAGCAAAAAATGAACCGAAAGAGCTAAACACGATGCCCCAAGGCACCACAGGGCGCAGACGTCGGGCTCTCACCGCCTCTTTCGCGGCAGCTGGTCGGCGCTCGCACACGGGGCGGCGCGGTGGCGTTTCGGACGCCAACAGTGGCGAAGCGCGTGTCAGCTGACTCTCCCGTTCGCACTCTCCCTCACGCTCACGCACGCCCTCACACGTCCTCACACTCGCACTCGCCGCACCTTCACACGCGCTCTTCCACTCGCCCTCACATACCTTCCGGTTGTTCGTGTAGACGGCGAACGGCCCTGCTTTCGGTGACCCACGTATGTATTTATTTATTTATTTATTTATTTATTTATTTATTTATTTATTTATTACTAGCGCGTCAACTGCTAAGGTCATTAGTCCTGCAAGTGTAGTGCATGCTTTTATCAGGGAAGGTGACGGTTATATTACCTTGATGGATGGCAACACCCGGCGCCGACCTACTCGTGCGCATGTGTGGTAGTGAAGTGCGTGTAGGTGTAAGTGAGTGTAAGTAAAGAGTGAGGTTAAGATGAGGAAGAGGAAGGAAAGATCGCGCGGTCCAAGACCCGTTTGTTAGGGTACTGCTACGGCATTCGCCTGCTGTTGATCGTAGAAACCACGGAAAACTACTGTTCAAAGCAGTTGGACGCTAGAATTCTCCTCCAGACAGCAAATGAATTTGATCTAGCTATGAAGCTAGTGGCGGTCGAAAATCCGATTCCCGTCGGGACTCAAACCCTAGGACCTGCCGGTCAGAGGCACTGCAAAGACAATTGATGCCCTGAGCCACCTAAGCCGGTGTGACCCGCGAAACGCAGTCCCAAGAGGGCGCGTTGCCTCGCAGAACGCTGCGCTGCGCTGCGTTGCGTTGCATCGCATTAAAACACGAGCCTGTGTACCGAGGCTCATTAGCCGCCGTGCATACGCTGCGCGCGCCGCCACAAAAACAGATGTCGCTGGACACTCTCTTAACGCGAAACATGAAATTACCCGTACACGGGTTAGTTAGTATCTGATACCTTGTTGCAGGTTTTCCGCAGCGAGTGCGCGGAGAGGCGGAGAGGGGGAGTGGCGAGTGGACGTATTTTTATGCATTTTCTCTGCGGTAAATAGCCGGCTGCTGCGCGCGCTCTGCCGTTCCTGAATTTACATCCCTGATGACATTGTACCGCACTAACCGTTAGCCACACCGTGGGCGCTCGTTACTTGTGGCGTTGTACCCTTGCAGCTCCTGCCTTTTTTCCGCGCGCAGAATGCGCTATCCAGCAGGAACATTTATTGCATCCTTGCCGGGGGGGGGGGGGGCTGGCGGGGCAGCGCGATCGTTGGAGAGAATGACGGCGGCGCCTCTTGCTACTCGAGGAAGAGGTACTGCGACTATAACTCAGCTTCTTGTAGCGCTTTCTTCCGTTTTGTTATGATCTCATCTGGGGTTCGATGAAATTTCATGCCGGTTCAACTCTACGAATTTGCAATTTCAGTTCAGTAATGGAGCAATTACGACATGACTTATTTTATAAATTATGTAAATGACTTCATTCAGTACTTACCACTTCCACGATTTTTCTCTGTACTGATTATACATTCTGCATAATCGGTTGATATTTTTCATAACGGTGTTACTTGTAAATCGTATGAACGTTTATTTAATGTGATTTTTTTCAGATGTTTTATTGATATCGTATTATTTGTTTTAGTTTTACTGATTATAAGTCAGCGTAAACAGTATGCCTCATTTCATTATGTATTAAAACCGATGAACAGGATACAAGCTACTGGAAATGTTCTTGCCAATTACTGAAGGACGAGAATATTTAACATTATTTATTTATAATAATATAATTTTTTTATATTATAAATATATTGTTTATTGATCGATTTCGGTATATGGTAGAAACATAGCAACATAATATTTTTCATTACATACGGTAAAGTAGGAATACTGTACCCAAATTTTGTATTGTATTTATCTTTTTTTTCTGCACCATCTGTCGACTATTTTTAACTTTTGACCTAACACCGACCCCTACACATATGGGTCAAGCATCCCTACTTTTCTCATGTATATTTTTATATATATTTTCCAAAGTTTCATAATACTTATCAAATAATGTTCTGACAACGCGATATTCAAAATAATATTATGTCTACGTATGTTATTGAATCCTAATGTTAGATTCCTAGTTAACAAAGACAAAACAGATGGTGCATTCCAAAACGTCAGACATTTCCACGGAAGTGCAACCAAAGAATGAAGAATACAGCGCTTCTCACATTGTGTTCGCCCTTCTAGGTGACATACCTGCATTGAAGCGAAGTTAACACGAAACTGAAAAGAACAAAAAGTCAAGAAAACAATTGGCAAATCGTTGTATAGAAGGGATTACAAAGGAAGGTACAAAATGAGCACAGACGTCACGCTAAATATTGGACGAAACTATGTATGTGTTCTCACTTTTCCCTCTCGGAAGCTCTAACATTTCCTGCAAATTGCTGAAACCTCCCCCCTATTATACTTTCACCTGTGAATTGTATTGATAAAAAACTGGTGGTACTATACTCGAATTATTTACCGCTTTCGCAATTTTCGTAATTTCAGAGTTCAATGAAAACGAAACCTGCGTCATATTTTAATCGCACTTTCCTTTATTCGGTGGGAACATTTAAAGATATATATATATATATATATATATATATATATATATATATATATATATATATATATATATATACTTGAGCCGGTTTTGAGGAAAAAGTTATAATGTGTCTTTAAATCAAGCAAAAATTATGCGAAAAGCTTATTTCTAACGAACTAACATATAAACGGTATTTTTCAGAAATTTGTACATAAACTTACCTAAAGATTCAATTTGTCAGAACAGAGTTCACAAGGGAAAATTCTACGTATTATCAATAATAATTTTTTAATGTTCATTTTTTTGCAATTCTCGAAAATAGAGTTTACCGAAAATGGAACTAGCGTAATTTTGATAACTTTGCTCCATTCGAGAAAAGAATTAAAGAAAAAAAATCTAGGGCCATCTTTGAGAAAATAATTGTTTAAAAATTGCCTTTTTATAACGCAATATTATGCTAAAACTACTCATATTTTTGAAAAATTGTGATCGCATTATCTCAACACTTCTCTTTGAACAGCAGGTTTTATTTTTAAATAACATCTATACTCAACATTGTAGTTGTAGGAAGGTTCCGAAGAAATTTTGAACTTTTCCAATTCTTGAAACTTCAGTAATCCAATGAAAACTAGATCTGCGACATTTTTAAATGCTCTTTACACTCTCCGAAGACAAAGTTTAATCAAAAGGTTAGAATAAATTTTTAAAATTTTAAGGCTTCGGTTATTGTACCCTCCAAAATCAAAATATACCATTCAAACTCGCAGAGCCATGAGTTCAGTCAGATCGAACGGGAAATATCGATTTTGGAGAGTATCGTCTGAACGTTTCAGGAGCTAACACTGACCACGCGGACAGACAGACCTGTTGCCATAAAAAAGTCTTTCGGCATCAAGGACCCACAAAACGTGGATTCTGACTACACACACACAACATGTTAGAACAAGTAATTAGCGACATAAATCAGGCATGTTAAACCTCGTCCGCAGGAGCTCCTTGCCCGCCCGTAAAGCTCAACGTTTCTACGCGCTTGGGCAACCTACCCTGATTCGGCTCTCACTTCCCCACCAAATCCTCAAGGGGAGGGACCCGGAAGCTGAAGCGGCGGGAGGCGGAGACCGGTCGGGAGCTTAGAGCTAATCCCGGCCACGGCGGTGCCTCGCTGCTGGGAGATACCTGCTTGAGCAAACTCCCGCTAGCCGACGGTAGGTCGGCGCCGGATCTCGCCATCACCGATGTCAGATCACCGCCACCTGTCGAGGAAAACATACACCACACTTACGGTACTAATCACTTAAGCCGTTGACGCATCCAGAATCACTAATCAATCAATTGCTTGTGTGTGTTAATTTTTATACCTAATGCAATGGTTGGTTCTCAGGGGAAAGACGGAGAAGAAGTTGTCGTCTTATTTTCCTTCTTCTGAATTTGGTGATCAAATAGTAAATATTTGCAGAATAAAATATTTTCTTTGGGTTTGATGTAACATTTTTTTAGATAATAGCTTTGAGGAAACTATGATCGAATTTTAAACCATGCGCGATTTGAAATAACGCAACAAATATAAATCACGCTGAAGGACTGTCAACCTATCCCCCTCCAAAACCAATTGTTAATCGCTCATATGTCACAGCAGTCCTGCGGTTAAAATAGGAAACATTTAATAATGGAGCTATACAGCTCGAGGGAAGTTCTTCTTCCGGTTTTGAATTGCAATCTTCATACATTCTTTCAACTAGATCAACGCGTCATATGCCTCAAAGACTTGCGGAAGTTTATGTGAAGATGGGAATCGAAACGATAGTCCCTTTTCTCTTACCACACTGCAATTCAATGTATGTTTAGTACTCTCGTTTATTCGCCTTCGACTCTGCAGTCTTTCCTAGTTTGCTCTCGTTTGGATCACGGCTCCCACGCAGAGATAGGATTTTATTGCACTTGTATCTAATTGTAACTGAGCATTTCTAAAAAAAACAAAAAACAACGAACTATTAATAAATGTGTAACATTGTTCATCAGTATACAAATATCTGATATTATAATTGATTTTTTCCTTCGGACGAGACCGGAGCCTAACCGTTCTATGCCACGGCACTGTCTCTGATCAAACGGGCCCCGCCCCTGCTTTTAAATCCATGTTGCATTTATAGTTCATGGCATAGCAGTTTGTGGTATTGTCTTTAGTTGGTTTTCTGTATAATTCTCTTAATATCAATCCTGTCTAATCAGAGTTCTTCAGAGAAGAAATACCATTGTGACTTCTTTGAAAAATATATCTTTATCTTAGAAATTATTCAACGTAATAAAATTATTACGTTATTATTTACGACAATAGTGGAAATTGATCCGCAGGAAGGAAATTAATATAAAGGTTAACAAGTTTACTACAATTAATAGATAACGTGTAGAACTTCCAGTAATTGAATATCAAATTAAAATTGAACAAATACCCACGAATAGTACAATTCTTGAGTCATCAACCCAAAATCTCACTGAAAGAAAAACATTGCTTAAATTCAATATTCGTTTGAGAACGGTATTCTTAGAGTTGGTCAAAACCGCAGTAATATCGGGGCATTTGAGATATTCATTTTCACACAACACCCTTTGTGACGCCGAAATGAAAAAGCCGGTAATATAGTGATGAATCAAAACCTAACAGTTCCTTTAAAAATAAAATATATTCTTCTCAAACTGCTTTTTTATAAAACACTTAAAATTAAGATAGGCCTCCGGCTACAACCTTACTTCAAAAAGTTGCTCCAAAAATTAAATATCAGAACAGTAGCAGCATTAAAAGATATTTTAAATGAATATTTTGAGGCTCGACTCCTTTTTTTTTTGTTTCGAGGAAAGCAATTATTCTCCTTCTTAAAACTGAGAAAGACTCATAACTCTCACTACTATCGACCAATTATTTTTCATTCTACTTGAGGAAAAGAATTTGTAAAATTGATTTGCAACAGATTAACATAGCATATTGTCATAAAAATGCTATTATTCAAGTTTAGACCACAACATTGAACAGCATGACTTCATTGAAGAAATCTTAAACAGATATCTTAGAAAGGAACACACAATGACCATATTTTTAAACATAACCCAGGCATTTGGTAGGGACTCGCATTATGGACGTTTATTTACATTTTCTTAGTTACGTCTACCTCAGAACCTGAAGATCATAACACGGAACTTTCTTTACAAGAGAAACTTCAGGGTGAAAAAACTCTTCCTTTCCCACTGTAGATCCTCCCACATCCGTACTTTCCTCAATTATCTTCAGCTATACTTTTCTGATATATTTACATCTACAAAAACAAAAATGAATCTATGAGTCATGTAAACAAAAGACGCGTGTCTCGTGAAAAGTATAGTACTTTCTGAAGGGAAAAGGGGAACCTAATTTTGACATGTATGTGAAAAGTTTAGAAACACGTATAGTATATAGTAGTAGAAACACTTCTAACACAACGTAGTCATTTAAGAGTTAAAGAATCGACTTGCATCACAATTGGCATTTTAACAAATAATTCATATTACATTTTTATAATAAAATTCTCTTTAATTTCCGGGTAAACATTTTTAAATCAGCGTAAATTATTTCCTTTTACATAAAATTTTGGGCATTTAATTCAGTAGTTACGGGCATCATTTGACAAAAAATATATTTGATCTCTAAGTTGGTCACGAGTGTTATGCCAGTTAGTTACCATAATGTTGTCAGCACTGTTGAAGTTGGGTGTGAGGGAAATGTACTGAGGTAGAAATGGTCCCGTCTGTTGCATCTCCAGCTTGTTCCCACCACCTCAGAGATTAAACCTCACCACCCAGAGTAAAAAGCATGGTGAGTACACCTTAACGTTTTCTCGTTATTTTTATAACAAACGGGATTTTAGTTAACAAAGTTTGCCGAATTGCTTCTCAATGACCTCAATTCAAAGGGTCCTCGTTTGTTTCTTTATTTCTCGAAGTATTTGCCGGGGAGGGAGGCATTTTCAATTTTTTTGTCCCGCTAGTAACTTGCCTTGATCGATACTTTTTGCTCCCAGAGTTACTTTTTTGGCTTGTTTTTCGAATGCTATCGTAACAATCCTGGTAACTCCCGTGGTCTGCTAAATGTTCCGTAGTTTTCACATCTGTATCATTAGTGAGACATCCAGTCGTCAATAGATTTACCAAAGGTTAAGTTAAATGATGAAGAAAATGAGATATTATTAAAACTATTTTTTATAAATATTTTATTTAAAAATATTTATGAACTTTATAAATTATTATTTAAAATAATTATCAATAAATTATCTTTTCTTTTATTGCATTGAAAGTGTGCCCCGTTACTCCTTAAAAATATACCTGTGGTTGAATGGGATAAAATGCGCTCTATTCAGAAAACTCGCGATTCGCAGTAAAAAGTATTTGATATACTAGTAGTAAAAATGAATTCCCCATCGTCAAAATAGCTCTATATCCCTGCCTTCTAACGAGGAGATTTTAACATGATATTCTAAAACATGGTATAATGTTTAATCCTTTACAGAACAATAAAGTGATTAAAAAAAATAATATTGGTATAACTGACCTCAAAGACCCTTTCGTGCAGTTTTTAGTCCCCCAAGGCAGATTCTAAGAGAGATTAAATTAAGTTTTTATCGTATAGTTTTGTTGAATGTAGAGAAAGTTATGTAATAAAAAAAATGAATGTCAATGTTTTGCAGGAAGTGCAAGTTTTAGGAGACCCTAATTGCGAAAAAGTAATTTTCGGGTCACATGTCATCGGTGCGCTTCTACGTTCGTCTGTTCATATGTCAAAAGCGTCTAAACTATACCCAGGATTTTCATAAACGCAAATTCCTCAAACGATCTATTTTATGTCGCGGCTCTCAAATTTGAATAGAATCTTTCAATTTTTGGCAGTACTTTGCATAAAGACATTAGGACATTTTCGAAAGTGTCTCAATAATTTTCTATATCAATTCAATAAGTTTCTTCTTAAAGTTTTATTCATATAGAGCAAAGTACACTTGCAAAAAGAGCAAAAAGTCCGATTTTCGGTAAACTCTCAAAAATTGCGAAAGTTTGAACCCAGTCTATTAACATTATTGGAGATCAAGATTTTAAAAAATATGTTCTTCATATGTAGACCTTTAATTAATTTGGGTGCTGTGGGAGGAGATTTATCCAGTAATAGTGTCATTGCATTGGGGATTGATGATTGAAATTGGCTTGAATGAAAGATGTAGACGCCGTACTCATGCATTTTCGTCGTCTGAATAGACAATACCAGAGGGGGTAAACAGTTTTAAAATGACTGTTTCCTCTCGAGTGAATCTTTTAGCTATTGACCATTGATGTCTCAAAATAAATTTGAGAGGTTTGATTTCTGTATTTTGTTAAATTCCGTTAGTTCTATGTGTGATGGTATTGTTGTTGCAAGTTTGCAATTTTTCGTTTAGTATCTTATTATAGTATCTACTTTTTTGCCAGAAGTTTCTTGATGTATACATTCAATTAAATTTAGAACTTTCTTAGGGAAGGGCAAACTCAGTCGTTTAAAGAGTGCTTAAAGAAGTGAAAGATTGCTTGTTCTACAGATGGTCTCGGTTAACTCGTTTAATTCATATAAATGAAGGAAAATTTGGATTTTTCGAAAAATTATCATTACTAACCGTAAGTTTTTGTCAATTTACATCTGTGAAGCGACCGCCTACTTTTTTAATTTAATTCTAAAAGCGTACAATGTTTCGTCAACACAGTGCTATCGAGACCCAATAAGTCTGGACCATTTCCACCACAAAGGCGAGTGAGCTACCAAAAATATACCAATAAGTGTTTAATACATCTTTCTTCTCGTCATGTTTCTATTAAAAAAATCCGGTTGTTTGATTCTCAGATGTAGGGTTTCAAATCTCATGTTTTTCGTTACATGGATTCTCAACTGGTAATCTACGAAGGAGCAGGAATCTACTTTTTTTCAAAACTTACAAGCTGATCTACTCGATTGAAAGATCAGACATGGAAAATCGACACTCCGTCCAGGATCGATTAACAAGTAACGAATCGAATAGACCCTGAAACGTCATTTAAATTTTTACAATATTATTGATAAGAGAAATAAAAGAAGACAATTTGAATGACTTTGGCGATAACGCTTTGAACGTGCGCGGCCAACCAAGGTCAATTATTTAGGTAATACTTGAATAACCTTCTTCAATCTCGCCCACCAGATTCCGTTCGTGAGAGCAACAGTGGGTTCCTGACTCCCGCTGGGCGCCAGCCTCTCGGCGAGCGGGTCCCAGTGCCGCGCACCTGGAAGGTGCGTCCCGTGTGAGTAACCGGCTCGGGGGAAAGGTTGGGACGGGGCCCGGGCCGCGGGGGCCGCGGTGCGCAGGCGACCGTCCACCGCCCCGCGGCGTTCTCGGAACCCGGCCCGGCGGCGGCGGCGGGGACGGAGTGCCGCGCGACGTGTAATTTCGCGGCGGCCGCAGGGTCCCGCACCTCTGCGCTGCTCAAACGAGCGGCGATTTGAGCGCCCCGCCCCTGCACCTACCCACCCACCCACTCACCCACCCACCCACCCACCCGCTCGCGCACACTCCCGCCCCGCACCGCGAGGGTGATTGAGCGGAAGCGTGTTCGCACCGCGATGCCTTGTTGCTCTTTTTCAAATTCAGGGAGGGTCGAGTGACGCGCAACACGCGCATGTGGCGTCGTTCCCCGCCCCTGCTCCCGCCGTCCCCGCGTCCCCGCCGCCGTCCCCGTCCCCGTCCCGTCCCGGCCCTCCCCGCCCGCTCGGCAGCGCACGGACAGATGGGACATCTGCGACAGCTGCTCCCTGCGCCCTTGGCTGCCGCGCCGCGCCGCGTCGCGTCGCTCGCCCCGGATCTGCTCGCGCGCACGACATCTCGTCTTCCCCGCGCGGCCTGGAGGCGGCCGAGGCGGCTGGAGGCGGCAGGGACGGCTGGAGGTGGCTGGTGGCAGACGCCGAGGCGCTTCGGCGGTGAACGCGCGCATCCGGGATGGCGACGCCCGCTCGCGCCGCGCCCCGCCACGCCGTCTTCGCCGCTCCACGCCGTCCCTTCACGCGCCGCCCCGCGACACGCACAGCATTACACCTCTCGCAGTCACCGGCGCTGCGAACGTCCACAGACGGTCTGGAGATGAAAAGTCACAGTCAGCCGCGGGATGCGAAGTTTATGTTAAATGCTTTTGACTCACGGAATGGGGCTGTCGCTGATTAATGCCATAAATCTCTTGTACATCTGTTTTATGCGTTATATAAATACAAGAATTAATATACTAGAACGATGTGCAGTTCTCATTATGTCCTGTCTTTCCCGGCAGCATTGTGTAAGGAATATGTACATGAATTCATAATAGTGAATTTATAAATGGAATGTCAGTTTTAATAGTGTTATTGCACAATCTCGATAATTTATGTCTATTGTTATAGTATGTAGTTATACACACTGTTTCTTGATATGTAAGTTGTCAATGACAGTTGTAAATGTTTCTTAAGTTGCCATACAATTGTTCTCACATCATCCCGCACAAAGAAGGTACATTTAATTTACAACATTCCTTTAGATTGTTCGTAATTGAAATATGGGATCAGTGATTGTGATCACGATTATTCTTTAAAAGCGACGATTCAATCGTTAGCACACAATAAAATAAACAATGACTGATACATTTCAAACTGGTGTAATTGCGGGCAGCATCTTGGCAGAATGATCTCTTCACGTCAATATCCAAGTGGAAGTGTTTTGATCGACCATGTAGTCAATTTATAAAATTATTGACAAAATGCTTCGTGTTGCTAGTTTTACATGTGTTGTTGGTTATTGAATAGGTTAAACTGCCATTAGTGAATTTGAAGAACTTCTTTTTGTGCAAGCAGGATTTATCATTAAGCCCAAAACAGTGGCATTATTATGATATAATAATAATAATAATAATAATAATAATAATAATAATAATAATTATTATTATTATTATTATTGTGAATTGATATACAAATTTACGCGTAATACAGTGGTATATAAAAGAGCATTTCTGCATTGAATATACATCCTTCAAAAACTCAAAGTAAAGTTGTGATTTTTTTTCTGAAAATAAAGAAATGCCATCCAAAACGCATTACTTCTTTTCCCAAAAGAATTCTAATTTAAGAAAATGCACTATTTCGTGCAATAGTCGCCGCTGCGCTGAACAACGGCGCTAGTTGAGTCTCTGCCCCAGCCCTGACTCATCCGACGATCCCCGCAATCCCGGGAACTCCGCCCCTGCCCCGCCACGCTTAACCCCCGCCGCACCCTCGCGGTTCCCGGTTCGCCCGCACCGCCCCTGCTCCGCCCCCGCGCCGCCCCCACGCCGCCCGCGCACCACCCCCGCACCGCCCCCGCGCCGCCCCCGCGTCGCCCCCGCGTCGCCCCCCGCGCCGCCCGCCCACCACCCCTGCGCCGCCCCCGCGCCGCCCGCCCACCACCCCTGCGCCGCCCCCGCGCCGCCCCTGCGCCGCCCCTGCGCCGCCCCTGCGCCGCCCCCGCGCCGCCCCCGCGCCGCCCCGCGCCGCCCCCGCGCCGCCCCGCGCCGCCCCCGCGCCGCCCCGCGCCGCCCCCGCGCCGCCCCGCGCCGCCCCCGCGCCGCCCCCGCGCCGCCCCGCGCCGCCCCCGCGCCACCCCGCGCCGCCCCCGCGCCGCCCCCAAGAGGGCGGCCGGCGACGAGCGACGGGCAGCGCGAGACCTCGCGCGCTGCGGACGCCTGAAAAGTTGAAACAAATGGGCGGCCGTGTTTCTGTCTGTCTGACAAATCTTGGAGTCGGCGCTACAGCGGCGGGGCCGAGCCGCGTAAATCAAGCGACAGCGCGCAGCTGAGCGGCGAGGGCGCGCGTGCACGCCGCGAGCTCCCCGCGGGGCGTTCACACGTCGCGCGTCGCCTGCCCCCGCCCCCGCCCCCGCCCCGCCCGCCCCCGCGGGCACGCTCACGGCGAACAGCCAGCCCACCGTCTTCATCGAAGGCCGGGAGGCACCAGCCTGTGCTGCGATGGGCCTGGGAACACGTCATCAAATTTAGAACGATCGCGGGTAGGCAGTCCAATATTGAAGGCAATAAATTCTGAATTCAGGTCAGTACAGACGCGTCCCTTCTATTGTCGTTTTTTTCTTTTGCGTCGATGACCTAGATATGTGTCTTGCACGTTCTACGGTCGCTGAAATTATAGATACCATAGTGACTGTAGCAATGAAGTGGAGTGTGTCAAATGTATTTGAGACAATGGATGAAAAATGTATGTAGATTGCTACAATCGTTTTTAGAATTGTGAAGGGTTCGAGTATGTACATCAAGAACGCGCAGGATATTCAAGGGGGTGGAAATGGATGGGTTGAAACATCAAATGTTGAGAAATTGGTTAAAAAGAAATTATTAAATAATATAAAATACTTTTAGTTAATAAGGATATAGAAATAAAATATACAAAATACTCGTTTTTTGCAAAGCGATCGTCTTTAGACCAAATATTTCCTTTGCGATGAAGTTTTTATCACAGTTATGGAATATGCATTAAGATAATTGGAGGTTATATGATATTGCGGATAACTGTCAATTTTGTTAATGTACACTATTGAGAAACCTCATATGCACATTGTAAACATTGAAGTTGCTTGAATATTTGCAATGAAGATTATTGAAATCTTTTATTTTGTCATTCGCGTTACGTATAAAGTGCGCGAGTCACCTCCTACATGTGTTGCTTATACTATTTTTTTACGCCGCGTGAGAAACATATTTCGCCGAGAGTTCGGAATGTTCTCGCACACTTTGTAACGTTTTGCACATTATTAGTTAAAATGAAACTAATAACTGTTTCGTAAACCGTGTTTTTGTGAATATTCAATAATTCCGGTATTAATACATGACTAATTATTAAGTATTCTGAATTCAATATTTATTATCATACAGATAGTTTTCAACCTAGTATTATTATATATTCACGTCGCTAGATTCAAATAGTCAGCAAGAATGGTGACGGGAAGGTACGAGGACCGTTGACGACTCTGTCGGTAGTGTCGCGAAAGAAATTTGAGTCCGCGATGACAACGACCGCGTCGTATGTGACGGAGGCCCCAGGGACGGTGACAGAAGACGGCAGTGCATGTGACGACAGTGAAGATGACAACAGCGTTCGTTCGGACGGCGGCCGCGTTAGGAGCAGAGGTACCGGCGGCGGCGGGCGGCGGGTGGCGGGGGCGGAGCGCCGAGGGCTGACGAGCCGGCGGCGGACAGTGCTGTGCGCGGAATGTCGCCGCGCTGTGGCCGCCGGCGACACACAAAGGAGGAAGCGCGCAGAAAAAAGGCACGCGGCGGCTGATGAAACTCAGGGCGGCCGCCCGCGGCGCCCGCGCCGCCCTCGTCTCCCGCGCCGCCCATCCCGCCCGTCCCGTCGTCATCGCCCTCGCCGCCCTCGCCGCCCTCGCCGCCCTCGCCGCCCTCGCCGCCCTCGCCGCCCTCGCCGCCCTCGCCGCCCTCGCCGCCCTCGCCGCCCTTGCCGCCCTCGCCGCCCTCGCCGCCCTCGCCGCCCTCGCCGCCCTCGCCGCCCTCGCCGCCCTCGCCGCCCTCGCCGCCCTCGCCGCCCTCGCCGCCCTCGCCGCCCTCGCCGCCCTCGCCGCCCTCGCCGCCTTTGCCGCCCTCACCGCCCTCGCCATCCGCGCCACCAGCGCTGCCCGCGCCGCGCGCGCCTTGCGCGCCACCCACCGTCCCCTAACTACCGCTCCCTGACCACCGCTCCCTGACCACCGCTCCCTGCCAACCACTTCTTACCCACCGCCCATGCCCACCGCCCCCTGCCCACCGCCCCTGCCCTCCGCCCCTGCCCACCGCCCCTGCCCTCCCCTCTGCCCTCTGGCCTCGGCGCCCTGGCCACCGCCCCTGTCCACTGCCCCCTGCCTATCGCTCCCTGCCCACCGCCCAGAGCCCTCTGCGCCCCGCGCTCGCCCCCGCCGCGACAGACCAGGTTTCTGGCGCGGGTTACCTCTGACGAAGCACCTTGTCCGCTAGATGACGTTCTTTGAAATTTCCCTCGTCCCACCTAATGAGTCCTTTCTGCAGGCTGAAGCACTTCTTTCGCCGCCTCTTCTTCAATCACTCGAACACGGCCGATTCTGGCCTCTTAGTTATCGAAAAGTCGTTGTATGCCTAAATTGACCAATCGTTTATTCAAAAGTTTCCCTAACGGATCAGATATTTCGACTAAGAGCGTAATGCAGATTGGTGTGGTTACATCACTTCTCTATAAAATATTGTGAAACCTAAATGTGGAATTTACAGGGGTTTCTAATTACTTTTTGTTTAGTACAAGTGTGATGTATATTATTAATTAAATATCGAAGTTCCCTCTGGTTTAACAGAAGGAATTAATTTATCTTGTATATCAGACTATTACCTGTTAAGTACACCACTATATTTATTTGATTCTGACAACAAACAATTTAAAAAAAAAATTGATATGCCATTTACTTCAAATGCACCCTACACTAACTGATTCCATGGCTTGACTTCAGGGCTTTAAGCCATAGCAATGTCTAAAATCGACAATATCGTAACCTTTGAAATCCTGGTATTCGCGTCACATGGTCTCTTCAGCGCATTAAAACGGAAAAGAGACGGCTGGAGGAAAAGGTCTTGAAGTGGAAACAACCTGTCGTCAGAAGACGAACTTACAGTAGTGCTATATATTGTTGTTCAGAACTGTGTTGATGAATGAACAATCAGTTGAAGCTAATCCCATGTTTTCCAAACTATCGAAATTATTTGAATATAGCAACCGACGTAGTGTTTGAAATTTAATTTAAAAGTATGTAATTTGTATAATTCTAAATGTGTATGTCTTCTGCCAGTAAACAAATAATCTCAACATTTCTTTGCGGTAAATATCAAGGAGGCTGCTTCGATGGTCTGGCATGTCTTATTTCTCCGCATACGTTTGCTGAGTATTTTGACTTTAACAAACTTTATGGAGTTCTGATCGCCATTTGATCAGTTGAGAATATATTATCAGGGGCTATCCCCCCCCTCTCCGTTCTGCCTTCTTTACCCGGTGTAACCCCCGTCCGCCTCCGGTGGCCCCCGCGCCGCGGTCACCGCTTTTACGAGCGCTGGGCCCCGCTCCAAAGCGCGCCCTTGCCCGCGGTGGAGGCCCGGCGTCTTCGCCCGCGGCGCCCGCGGCCACTACATACCGAAGAGCTGATTCTCACGGCCAAAGAAACTTTATCTGCGTTTTATAGCCTCGCCCCGAGATAGTTACTCCAGATGAGAAGAATAACGAGATTCTAACACCTTTCCGAAGAAAACAAGCTTGCAGTCTGCGGCTGCAATCAAGATCTTCCATTCCAGTGGATTTGCCCGCTCGAAGTTCGGAGCCCAGGCGGTGAAATGAAGTTTAACTTTTTTTGTTCGGATACAGGCTGGAAAAATTATTTCTGAAGAGAAAATAAATCCGTCTTCTCGTATTTAGTTGAGGTGTATGTATCATATATCTTCGTCATATTTTTGCAATAAGTGCAGTATATATCTATCAGTAAATGATTCTAAATTCTTTAAGCTATTGTTTCACCATTGAGTTCATTTAGAGACTCTGTGCGTATGATATAAAACTGCTGAAGCAATTGCTTCCTTTTCTTTTCTTAACCCATTATTTCTACCGAAGAAAATTCTCTATGCATTATATTTGTGTACAATATCAATATAGTTCAAGTATTTTTGCTTTACCACCACGGTTCTTGTTATGTACCCTGAACGATCACAGAGAAAGTGCGGAAGGCAGAAGAGTGACTAGACAAGTAGGGAGTCCCCCTTTTCTTGTTACAGTGAAACTCCTTTCGTAGAAGTACAGCGGTCATTCAGATTGCGAATCATGCTTCTTGTTGAAGGAGAAGCAATATATAGCCAATGTTTCGCACATCGAAATACAATTAAATTGAAGTCTTCAGTAACAATGATGAAATATGGCGGAAAAGGCTGCTATTGAAGAACACGTCTGCTTTGATTCATTTTTAAGGAATATTACTATTTAACTTTTTGAATTTTTCGTTATAAGTAACTTCATATACCACGGTCAAATACTAACCCTTTCCAACCAAGAAACCAGTTGCTACAGTTGTGTACACGAACTCGTTTCGTTGTAGCTGTTGACCTCAAGTATTGTTAATTGGTGTTAAATATTTCATGTGATTGACATCTTTTTTCACTGGGGAATTTTATAATCGTGTTTCCAAATTCGTAGTGATTCGTAGTAAAAAATTCGTAGTAATTCGAAGTAAAAATTCGTAGTAAAAAGTCCTCTGATACCGGCAACACAGTGACTGAAATTGTTTTCTTTCCCGCTTATTCCTTTATTTTCCATTAGTCATCTGATGTTAGGTAATTGTTCAAGTTGAAGTCACATGTTCAGTCTAATTGTAAAGCATGTAGAAAGTTGAAGTACCCAAACATCTCCACCGGATCTCTGTAAAACCCGAGGCAAGTAATTGCTTCGCTACGTTTCATATAATGACAAATAGCTCCCTGCAAATGCAAATGTAAAGTATCGTATTTTGATTGAATAATTTCATCGTAACATTTGCTAACACTTTTTAAACCAAATTTGTGATAAAGAAGTTTTTTTATGGGGAAAAAGTAAGACCTAAAGTTTAGAACTTCTTTGAATCTGTCAGATTTAGATACGTATATCGATAATTATGATAACTGATCTGAACTGTTTTGGTGCTGAATTTGTTCGATGTTTCTCCTCCTCCGTGCCAAATTAGAGCTGAATTAAAAATAAAATAAAATATACAAATACGGATCTAAAAAATATTGCCTACGAAATTGTTTCCAAAAATATTTTTGAAAAATTATTTTTATAATATATTTTAATAATATTACTAAATTAAATTTCTTCAAAATACTTATCATTAATATAAAAACTAACCACAAACTTCTACTTTCATTATTTCTTCCACGTAAGTACCTACTTGAATGACGCAGTGAATAACATTTCTAGAGTTCCAGTAAAAACAATGGTATGCATAACTTTTTTGCAAAATAATAGTCACAGTAAGGAAATATATCACAATCAGTGAAAAATATTTTTGTCAACGTCAGGTCGGATAGGGCTCGCAGAACATTTGTGTAAATATTTTTGTCGAAATTTTGCATCAAGGGTTTTTGGTTATTCAAATACTTTTGAAGATTTTTTGTTTTACTCATTAAAATATTAAACGTTACATGCATAGTAATAATGGTAATCGACATACAAACACTCGTGCAAAATATTTTTGAAAGTTTTAGTGTTTTCAAATTAAAAGAATGTGAACATTTATTTAAGGATCAGGATATGAACAAACTCTTGCATGCACCTTAAATACACGAAGTCAAATAATGTAAAAATTGCATTCTTCCACTGTTTGTAGATCTTTAATTATTCAAATTACATTACTCAAATGAAATTTGCTATGGATATAATATATATGCTATATATTATAGAATATATATGCTATATATTATTTTTCTAGAACTTGCATTGAAATTTTGTATTAATAAATAGTACTTATGCTATGGAATATATGGCTTCTTATATCTTGAATTTTTTATTGTTCACCAGAGTAATATTGCCCCACACTGGAAACACAGTTGATTTAGAACTTTTTGACTAACTTTGTATTACTATTAAGTTTAACGTATTTAAAATATATATTTATTGTTATATGCCAATTATGAACAAAATATTTTCAAACCGTAAATAACGGGTTTATTAGATTATTTTCAATAGGTGATTTCTCTATAATTATAACTCGTTCCCTGCTATAACTTGAAAAGTTACAAAAAGAAAACAACAAAAAATAAAGTGAATTCAGTTATGTAAAGAGCAAGCCTAAACACAATAGAAGAAACACAAAATAAAATAAAAAATATACTGCGTTAAATAAATTTTATGCAAATAAATAAATAAATAAATATAAAATTTATTTTATAATTGAAAGGCTGTGTAATCATATGCCACAACTTTGAGTTATTCGACTTATTTACAGGTGTCCGCAAAAAAATATATTCGCTGTATCTCAAAACTGCATTAATTTGGCTTATGTTTATCTGTCACTGGCTTTTTTAAATTTTTCATGTTCCTAAAAAGGAGATATGAATTCATATACATCCATATCCATCGCAAAGTACGATGAATAAATACACGCTGCATTTAAGTGTACCGTACGTTATTTTGAGACATAATATCACTATATATAATATGCCCAAACAATGAGACAATGATGCTTATAGGTCAACGCCCGACACTCTTTTTTACTGGGCCTCCGGGAACTAAGAGAAAGTACTGGGGCGATTCCACGTTTCCTCTCCTTAGGAAAGTGGCCACTACCCTCCACCAAACATCAGCCATAGCCATCGTTACCGTTGTAACGAACAACGTAATTAAAATGCTTAAAATCTTGGAACCCCTTAATTACGACGTGGCAGGGCGTCGTTGTCGCAGCGCGGCCTGCGTCGCGGCGTCGCCTTGCGGCGTTAAATGACAGCCGGCTGCCGCAGCCGGCGACGCAGCCGCAGCCATAGCCGCAGCCGCTGCCGTCGCGGCGCCCGCAAAAACTGCAGCCAACCGCCCGCGTCCCTCCACGTGTGCGATACTGCTTATTGCAGTTCCGCATTGCGTTAAAAACGCCGCTCGTTACCCCTTCTATTTTGCATTTTCCAGGTCATGAAGCGTGTCGTTTCTGCGTCACGTTTGTGTCAGCGTTCTCCGTTGCTGGGTACGCTATTCCCGAGTTCAGGGAGACTGTGTATGTAAATAATTTTATAAATAGCTGCAATTATATTTACTACGTGAGCAGTAAATCTGTGTGTGTGGCTCCCAATGTTCCATTTCATTATTATTCTTTTGTCCATATTTGTGGCTATTTCATTTGGTTCTATTTTATGGTGTCTTTCCTATAATTATATATTTCGAACGCTATACAATTTTGACAGATATTTCTATATTATACATTTAACTTATTTATTTATTATATTCGAGGACGTAGCAACGAGTAACGCACAACCCGTTTTCCTGTAATAGATTAGTGATCTGAGCGTGAAAGATGCAAAGTGCTTTGTGAAGTGCTTGAAAGTGAAAGTACTTTGAAGTTCTCGCCGTAGTAGTTTTTTGGTCAGAGGAATCTCCACACCAGAAGAGTGAACTTGTGAACAAAGATGACGCCTGTATCACAATCGTGTAAGTCTGAAGAGAAGGGGGTGTTTCATTTTTGCAGGCAGATTGCCGAAACTCGAATGATATTGACATGGACACGATGTGCTTTAATGAGGAAGACTATGGTTCGCAGCATCATTTCCTTGAGTTCCAATTTTTTGTCGAGAGCCATGTGACCTTGGAGGACATGCCATGTGTTGGGCGTCCCGTAACAGCACCCAGCGAACAGAATGCCATACCCGCGTCCAAATGCCACGAGGCGATAGAAGTGAACTTTCGTAAAATAAACGCTCACTGTGAAAGACTCTCACGGATGTCCAAATGGGGTTGCGAATGATGAGCACCTGCCAATTGGAGATTTTTGGGTGAGAGGTGATCCACATGAGAACTAGGACCTGGCGCCGTCTGACTATTATCCCCCCCCAACCGCCCCAATGATGAAATTTTTGAGTGGTAAAAATTTCACCCTCGAATCGAATCAAATCGGTTGTGCGATGATGGCCCGACTCACCCACGAGGGCAGAAATGTGTTAGACGACTTGACGGCTTTGCTGAAAAACAGCGTAAAGCTGTGACTTACTTTGAATCTTTATTTAGAGGGTTACCTATCATACAGCCTCCTATAAAAAACGGTGTGTATTTTTGATTCATCCTGGTATTATACCAAATAATAAATAGTAGTTTTGTTATAAATATGTTATTATGAAATATGTTATTATTCATTTCATTATATTAAACTATAGATTAGCAGTTTTAATTCAATCAATTGAATTGTAGGGCGAAAGACGTGTTTTCACGAGTGTTATAGATGCAGAATGGCTAATTGGAAATTTCGCAATTATAAGTACAATAAATTGTTAATCTAAAATTATATGCACAAATAAATTATGCACGATAATTTGTAAGTTTATCGAACCATGGCTAGTTGCTAGAAATACGGGAACGCAAACGTAAAATGCATCGATACGTTTGGGAAGTGGGCAGTGAATAATTGGCCATCCGGCGCCAGGAATCCAATTAGGGCGGCGCGCCGCGCGCTCGCCTCCGGAGGATTAGCAGCGGAGCAGCGGCAGCGGCGCGCCGGCTTAGGCCGCGTTGGCGCCTCGTCTTGGCGGCAAATCCTCCCGGCTTCGCCAATAATGCAGGAGCCCCGGTGGCGAGGGCGAGGACCCAGCGAGAGCGGAGGTGCGTGCCGCCTGTTTGGGCGTTCTGGGTACACCGACTACCTCTCAGGAACTTTCCCACCTGGACCTTATGTACTGGGAAGCAGTTCGTCCCACCGGATCCCTTGAGCCTCCCCGCCGGCCTTGCAAACCTCTCGACTGCCGTTCAGTTTGCGCTCTCATGGGCATACAATTGTACTTGCTACATAGTTCCGAATGAGCTAGCTAACAAAGTGAAACATGCCGTCTCAAGATCCATTTTGCTCACCATTCATTCTATCTCTTGTTTCTTAAAGTTTACTTGTTGCCAGTTCCGACTTCGCCTATGTCTCTTTAACACTTTCTTGGCCTTTTCAAAGTGTTCGTGGCACGACAAAACATCAAGGAAGATTTCATTAACACGAGATCCACGCAATTTTATTACATATTGCTGGTAGACGCCATATTGAGAATTGCCACACGTTAAATATTTAATCTATATCGTAAATTTCTATACGCCACGATAAGGCAGCTGTATGGAATTTTGAAAATCTAGTGGCAACATTTAGAATAGGCGGATTCTGATAAATTAAAAACTCTGTTTTTTTATACGCATGACATGGTAAACATCGGCCAGGCGTACTCTGACTGGCAGAACCTAGGGTACGAGTTCCGATGGTGGCAAAATTTCTAGTGGCCGGCTGCTCTGAGCGGTAGTGTTTCGTGCTTTCTCCAACCAACACTAGGCGAATACCGGAGCAGTACCCTAACAAACGAACCATGGGCCGCGCGCGATCCTTCCTTCCTCTTACTTGTCTTGTCCTCACACCTTATTTAGACTCCTACTCACTTACATACACTGCACTAACACACATATCGGGAGCTTAGGCCTAGTCCGGCTGGGGGGGGTGTCCCGCTGGTGAGAATACTTGGTTAGGGAAAACCCCGCAAGCGGACGTGTAGGTCGGCCCCTGATCTCCCCCATCCAGCGGAGGAAGAACACCTCTACACTTCACGTTCCGTGATAAAAACATTCATCAGTCTGCCTACACATTCATCACTAGTGACCGTAGCCGTTTGACGCGCCCGGGTACGAATAATCAATCAATCAATTACGCGATCAAACACAGAATCAATCAAAATACTATTTTGTTAGCAATACAAAAAACAATAGAAAACAAATCTGGAATTTGTTTACTGATGCAAATAAATTTTCTATAAATCAAGAGCGAAAATGCCTAGTTTTTCAAATGTTGCATACCTCGCTTATTTATTTATTATTTATTATTATTTATTATTTATTATTTATTATTTATTATTTATTATTTATTATTTATTATTTATTATTTATTATTTATTATTTATTATTTATTATTTATTATTTATTATTTATTATTTATTATTTATTATTTATTATTTATTATTTATTATTTATTATTTATTATTTATAATTTATTATTTATTATTTATTATTTATTATTTATTATTTATTATTTATTATTTATTATATATTATTTATTATTTATTATTTATTAATTTTAACCTTTTATACATCTTTCAACTATTTATAGTTAAAATCTTCGCAAGAGATTCTGGAGCCCAAGAAAACATTGCACAAATGGTACTTGTCCCCATACGTCACATACAGTTTTTACAATTCTTTGACTAAATAAATCAAATAAATCGAAATGCGTGTTTCATGGGGGGGGGTGCGAGCTTGCTTCCTAGATCACTTTCGAGAGGCGCACATCTAGGCAGGAGAGCGACCGTTGCGCGCCTGGCGCTGAGCTCTGCACACAGTGCTCGCCCCGAGCTGTCCTCGCCCCCTGCCTTCCCGCTCGCCACCTGCGCGCCCTCGCCTCGCTTCGAGGAGAACTCCTTGCCCGAGTTTTCCCTGCAGGAGCCCAAGATCCTTTGATAAACGCGGGGATGCAGGGGAACACGTGGCGGATCAACGAAGATAATGGAAGTGGCGATCTCGTCGCACGCGTGCCCAGTGTCACGTCTCAAGGTTCTCGGTGAGAGGGGGTGGAAATCCGGGAAGTACGGGGGGTAGGATCCAATCTGAGATATTAAATGGCAGTATTATACCTGGTAAATTGATTCAAAAATACATGTTTGTCAAAATAACACAAGAGATTGAATTATTCGCCTCTTAATGTTAATTATGTATGACATAAATTTCATTTGTATAGTATAAGAATTCTGCCACAAAATTGTCTTTTAAAGTTTCTGTAAGTTATGGTTTGTCTTGTTCGACCCCTGTATTTCTTGTGTTACAGGTAGTATAGCGTCGGACTTTTCATCTGTTCGTGGAAGCACTACGGCAGGATGTATTTTATTTCATCGATGGCTATACAATAAAGATATCTGTGATTATAATGGATCCTGTCGGTTGAAAAACGACTGCTCGGCCCACCGCCCTTTAATAATCGCCGAGATTTATCTCCTCTATCGCCTCCGCTTCCGAATTGAAAGGCTTGTATCGCACGGCCCCGAGTCGAGAAGAAAAGACGGTTTCTCCGCTCGGCAACCGCTAACCCCCAAGAAAAGCCACGGGCTGCCGAGGCGGCTGGTCACAACGCTTTCCATCCAGGAGCTCTCTTGCATTTGCGCGTTGTTAATTTCACGGGATATCGACGCCTCCTCGCTCGTGCCGCGGCGGTTATCCGTGTAAGTAGGCGGTTGCAGTGGTGGCGGTGGCATTCCTGGCGCTGCGCGGTCCCGTTACGAGCCCGGTACTGCGGCGGCGCTGCGCCGCTCCGCTCTGCCCCGCTCCGCCCCACTCCGCCCCACTCCGCCCCGCCCCGCCCCGCCCCGCCCCGCCCCGCTCCGCCCCGCTCCGCCCGCTCCGCCCCGCTTCGCCCCGCTCCGCCCCGCTCGGCCCACCGCGCCCCGCTCCGCGCCCCTCCGCCTGCGCCCGGGCCGCGGCTTGGCCGGCCGCTCGCTCGGGCCTTCCGTGTTCAATGCTTCACTAATTTTCACGCCCTTGAAACGCGTGAATCACGACGTAGCGATGTAGAAGGAGCCGGGGGCCCTGGAACGTGCTTGCAGTGACCTCTTTCTCCGCGCACGTCTCGGCGTGGCTGCCCGCTCCCGGCACCGCCCCCGCCCAGCCTGCCCTCGCCGCTGGCGCCTCCCCGCCGGGCCCAACACAGCGCCGCCCGGCGCCTCCGCTCCCCCCTGCGTTCCCCGGCACTCCTCGGCCGGGGGAATCGCCTCGCCAAAGTTAGTCTGCCAGGGACGCCCGAGCAGTCGGTGTCTATTTTGCATGCACTTACGTCTTATTCGCATCTACCTCGACCCTTCCGCATCCCTCAGTATCCTATCTCCCCCTCCTATCCTTCTGTCTTCTACGTTGCCCCTACATTCATCATACTGAATTATAAGCATTACAGCCACTCAAATTTACCAAACCCTTCCTTTCGCATCCAATCTCATCAATTCTCATTTCACTTCCTCAATCATATTTCGCGCTGTTTAGCTCCTAAAGTAGGTTGTTTGTGTCTTGTCAATTGCATTCGGCCACCTCTTTAGTACTGCGATACAATCTTACTGTCATACCCTCACTTTTCATGGCCATCAGGAAAAACGTCACAATTTATTACGTCATAGTAATGCTAGTGGCTGTCAATTACTCAACTACTCAACACTATTACTCTAACAATTCTCTTGACCTCCCTAGTTGATGTTCTAAAGCCTACTTTCTCATCGTTTTCAACCCTCTTCTTTGCGCCGACTACTTCTTTTACGCGTTTCATGTTTTCTTCACAACAACGCAAGACTCAAGCTTATCGTTTCTGTAGTTGCAATCTTTCTTTAACTCGTTAACTCGTACATTCTGCCTTGACATCCCAACACATTCCATCCACTCCCTTATCACTCAGACCACACGTTAACTCACGCGTCCCTCCCACTTCCTTGCTGGAAGAACTCTGGCCTCTGGACCTAGCGTATGGCCCGGTAAAAAGATCTCCGCTGCCGGTTCCGCCCACCCGCGCCTCGCATCGCCCGCCGCTGAAATATGGCTTCGGCAAACTTTACAACTCTTCACGTCTTCTTATTTCCTTCCGCCGTAATTATTTTTTAAGCGATCGTACGGCGCACGTAATTTTCTGTTGCCAGAAATTAATAGAATCTCAGATGAAATAACACTCGCTTTCATACTTCCTCAAGCAATTTGAGGAACCCGTTTACTGGCAGATGTGCGTAGCGAGAGAAGCCATTAGATCGGCGCTTTCGAGTAGTTGCGAGATCAAGCGATTTAATGCCGCAACACTTTATAGCTTACTCTCGCGGCGTGACACCGTTTGTTGGAATGAATTTGTGGCGCTCTCCTCTGCAGGAGAATGTATGGGAGTCACTTTAGATGAAATAGATGCAGGAGGGGAAGTGGAAATGATGTTAAGCAACGTTCACTCACAACGGAGAATCCGCCACGTTGTTAATAATGTCGCTGTAATTTCGACGATTGACAGTGACGATTTACAAGAACAATTATTTGTTCTATGGATGTAGCACAATTGAGTGTGATTAGATTAATCGAGTATAATACGGCCAATCTGGTTAAACGTAGTTTAGTTACACTTGATGCCCTGAGCCAAAAAAAATTTCAAAATATTTATTCCAGCAAAGTGATATGCTCTGCGAGAAAATGCACTATATAATTTTTCAGAATTTTTTACAATTAGAGTTACATAATTGATTTTTCAAGAGCGAGAGAATAATGAGATTCTTTTTATTGATGAAATTCTTTTTATAGTGTTTTTTCACCATTTTAGACTTTTAAAAAAATGTTAATTGGACATGGTTTATTCTGTTGATTCTGTATTAATATCCCCGATCAATGTCAATCCATGAGTGCTTGATGAATTAACGTGCTTCAGTATAACATCATTTTATAAGTACATTTCATTTATAAGCGAAAAGACAATTTGTAATTAAAACCCCACTTCATGAGAACTGTGTCATAGAGTGTTCAAAATCTAGAATGGTAAGAAACCTTTCAGGCGGCAGATTATTTTGAAAATAAAAATTATGAAATAAAATAAATACTTTTGATTAGGCGCTAAATTAATTAATTAAAATAAGAAATATGTAAAAATGAATCAGATGAGTGGGATGCAATCTGCGCAAGACTTATTGACCATCGCAGTCATCACTGCTTCTCTTTTGCTGCAGGTAGTTGAATTATAAATAAAAGTAGCAATGACTGTTATTAGAAATATTTGATAACAATAAATGTTAGCTCCCGTATAATAGAAACTATGTATTTACAACAGCAAATGAGCTACAGATTTAATTTGATAGTACTACGGACGAAAGAATTCCCCCACTGCCAAATCTAATAAAATAAGAGCTCAAGAAAAAAGTACGAAAAAAAGTGAAGCTGTATTTACACTCCAGGGACAAAATAGGGACCATCTCCGATTATTTGCTTAATGAATCTAGGGAAACTGGGTAAAATTTATTAATGAGTTCGTTCAATAAATGTCCAGAATTCAATCTACCAGAGTTATACAAGTATTATTTATATCATTATTGAAAAACTATAAATACATAAATGAATATAGTTCTCGTTTTCATACTACATTTTAATTCAATAGGAGCCCTTACACAGTAAAACAAAATTACGTAGGTTTAAACTCTGTGAATGGATTTTAATATTTTACGCCATCAGCGTCCAACAATGACTTGTAAAATAATATCTGTGTATAATGATTTTTTGTAGGGAACTAGTGTTGGTACTGACACCTAATGAATATGATTCTGTCATGTGTTGTAATTACATATGTCTGTATTAGATGTAAAAATGTACCCACTCTTCATTTAGTTACTTTTCACAAAATTACTGTATTTAAATAAAAACGCATGGCAAAGGTAGTAATACATACTCAATAAAAGGAGTTTTCAGGATTGCAAGATTCACATAGATAGCATGTGCTTATTATTCGGGTGATTTTTTTTGTTGTGATCTAAATCTGGAAAAGTGTTTCCCCGGAATATTATGCCATATCTCTTTCGAGAATGTACTATATTAAAAAGCCGATCTGTATGAAGACTTACCGGATTTGAGAGTATTCTGAATGAGTGTACTTATGAACTTAATTTGGGATTCATTTCATTTATGTGAACTCTTTATTTGAGATTTCTCTGAACAAATACAATATGACTACAGCCCAAAAATGTTTTTACTTTAACGGTAGTGAATTGCACATCGTTTGAACGGAGTATACAATTCTGTATTTCAAAAGCACAACTACTTTGATACAGTTTTCCATTCGTTTGCTATTAATCTAAATTATCTTACTAGGAAGAAAATTTGAAAATCTGATGCCGCACTGCTTTTGCAAAGAACATTTAATCACTGGGAAAGATAGGTAGATAGATTTATTAATTCTGCAGTTAGGTATACGACCTGGTGGCAGAACACTACAATTTACATATTACAACTAAGAATAGTAGTACACTGTAATTTTAAAGCATTTTAAGGTAATAATAACAATAACAGCATTACCTATTCATATTATGACTGTCCTGCACGCAATTTTTAACTAATAAGTACACTGCACTTCACTTCACTACACTTCACACAATACACATACACTACACACAATAATTTGCTTTTCTATCTTCAGTTTTTTGAAACTTACAATGAACCTCAGGAAGATGGCAATGAACCTGTGGTTATGTGCTAATTTTCCGACGCTTATAAGGATGGACAAAAATTAGAAATAATACCCCCAAAAGTGGAAATTTCAGATCACAGTAAAAAAAATCCTGAGGTGCTACCAAACTCGGTGAGCAAATTTGAATTCAGTAAATTTTAATTCGTCAAAATTCCAATTTTCAATTTTGATCCTTGGAAGAGAATGTTAATTTTTTAAGGCATGAGTAATCAATTTGCGATGATTGTCTTTGCACTACAACTTTGTAGTCTACTACAATGGATTTCTACGAAAAATTAGAAAATAAGTTTGGCTAAACGGTTATGTCAATTATAGAGATTATTAGAACTTTGTAAACTTCGATTGTAAATTTTTAAAAAATAGTCTGAATTGGTATATTTAAGTAATGTTAGCTCATGAAAAATCGACCAATAGTATTAGTTTATTTTAGCATTACCTATATTAAATTTTACTTTATTTTAGCATTACAATATTTAACGGTAAAATATTGGTAGTTGTATTTTCCAAAGATTGCTATATTAGTCCTCTTTCATGAGAAATCAGACATAGGATTCTTTGCAATCGATTTAGTTATATTTTTTGTTGCAAATTCGTGAGCAATGTGTACTGGTTTGACTTGAAATCATGGCCTGGTCTGATAATTCTAATATAATTCGAAACAGGGGAAAAGGGGGACCGATTTGATGTAATAACCCCAGTAATTATCCGTGATACGTCACATTGTTCGCATACGAAATACAAGGATACATGCACAGTTAATGTCATTGACATGTCGCCATGCAAATGTAAGCACAATCCGCACAAGAATTCAGAAATAAAGCAACACGCTCTCCGCTACAAAACCGTCCGTTCGCAAATTTGCTTTGCGAGTTGCGTCATCGCAACGTCGGCGAGCGCGAGCGCGAGCGCGTTCAGGTAACGGCCAGATCCAGCGATTTCATCGCCACACGCTTTAGCGCTTCTTCCCTCCGCGACGCCGCCTTTCCCTCCCCCCCTCCCCTCCCCCCTCCACCCACTCCGCCTCGCCGGCCGCGTGCCTCGCGGCGGCCGTGCCCTTTGCTGGGGCGCTGCCGCCCCCGCGCGCGCGCCCTCTGAATGTTTGATGTGGACGCGCCGCCTCCAGGCCCTTTGAAGCGGCTCCCGGCGCGGGACGCTGCCGTTGTTAATTGGATTTCGCTTTGGGAATAAAGCATTATCAATTTACCTTTTGCCGTTCCTCCCTTGCACCCCCGCGAAAGTGAGAAGCGGCTCGGGCAAATCATGCGCTGAGAAGTACCGGTAGTTGAAGGCTGAAACGGGCTGTGTTGCCAGCCACAATTACCTTGTCTGCAATAGAATTAATGACAACAGATTAATGAACGTTGAAACTCAATTTAGGATTGCTATTGAACTTTTGTGTTAGTAGCTCTGATGCACATTAACGACTACATATTAAACAATTATCAAATACATACTAGCCCATGAAGTCAGTTAGCATTGTCTGTTTTATTATTTACAATTTATCTTATTTACAGCATTGCTAAATGTTGGTAAACATAAATATGTCAAAGTAATAATGTTTTATTGAATAAATACTATCAAACAAATGAGAGAACCTGGCATTTAAAATTAGTCTGCTGTAACATTCATTATTTAGAAAGATGCAGTAAGAGAAACGACAAACAGTATTCGGTTTTTGTGGATGTTTTAGATGGATGTTGTAGAAACATTTTTAAAAATGTATGTCACGTCTGGTTGGGATTTTAGTATAAAAAGGCATTCAGTTTAAAATAGAGACTGCTCTTATTTTACTCATAAATAGTCAACGGAATGAAGTTGGTGATCGAAAATATCTCGCAACCCATTCTAACGGGCTCATTGCCTTTAATTATCGTAAAGCACTCCGACAAAACATTCACGCTACTCTGTGCAAGTGCCGTTATTTTCGCGCATGAGGAGAGAGCAGTACAACACGCAGCCGACGGCGCCATCATTCTAATTCTGGCGCGCATTATCATTAAGCCGCAATGTGCAAAGATTGTTAAGTGACTCGAAGAAGACGATTCATCAGCGGCTTTCATGGCGGCTCGCGGGAGAATTGGGGAGCGCACCAGAGGCGGGACGCCGGCGGTGGCGGCGGCGGGAGGCGACGCGGGGGCGGTACTGGGGCAGCACCGGGGCGGCGCGGGGGCGGCGACAAGACGAGGGCGGAGGCGGGGGCACAGGACGGGTCGCCCGCCTTTTGGTGCTCGCACACCTTTGCGCGGCATAAGACAGCGGGCCGCCGATGATTAAGCGTCTACACGGCCATCTTAATTAGTGCGCTAATCTCTATTCCACTTGTGTAGCGCGGAGATACACTCCGCCCAAGAGAAATGGCGTCGGCGTTATCTTGTATTTTGTTTTGGCTTGCGGAGGTAAAACAAGGTAGCATCGGGATTCCTCCCTTTTCAGCGGACGCGGGAACAATGGAATAACTAAGTGCGGACTGTCAGGCGGCGGGCGGCGCGCACGATAGCGCAGCGGCGCGGGGCGGCGCGCGGGCGGCGCGCGGGCGGCGCGGGGGCGGCGCGGGGGCGGCGGTGGCGCAGAGGGGCGGCGCGACTGTCTGCTCGGCCCGCCCATTGTGCCTCGCCGGTCTATATTAGCTTCGCTAATATGCTTCAAATGGAGGTGAGGCCGATCTTACGAGGAGGCGCATTCGTCACCGCCGCGGAGCCCTCTGCCACGCTCCGCGCCCAAGACAGCGCGACGCACGAGCGGGCGGGGTGGCGCCGGCGGCGGGAGGGGGAGGGGCGGGGGCAAGCCGCGCTCGCGCGTGAAAAGGAGGGGCACGGCTCGGCGAAAGGTGTCGTGACTCCGGGGATAATGCGGGCGCGCGGCGGAGGAAGACGGCGGCCGAGAGGAGCAGAGGTCGCGATCGTACCACTAGAAGGCAGTGGGGCTGAGGATCCTCGCAGTGAATAGTGGCATCCGCACGTGAAGATACGGGCTCGCGTTGATGTTCTTAAATGAGGGAGATGACAACCTAATATATAATTTATAATCGCACCATAAGAATGCAAGAAGTTTTCCCAAATCTTTCTCGTTATTTGCTCTTCGAAAATTATGAAGTCTTCAAGAAGAATGCCTTATTACGTTTTCATTTGACTTTCTATCATTTGTCTATACTATTAATAAATGTATAAAGTGAATGTGTCCAAAAATTGTGTGAAAGAGCACGTACGTTTCGATCAAAATGATGTAAATATCACCAACGATGTCGTGATTGATTGCACTTATTTTTCAGTTACTGTGTTTAAAAAATTTGGAAGTCTCTATCCAAACTGGCGAGAGTTCCCGGCTGTGCCTTTCTTACTCTGAGATAAAAAAGACTTACAGACATGTTTCGTGGTGGTAAATTGTGATTTATCACCCAAAAGAAGTGGGTGAGAATGTTATTATACGTAATTTAATCAAGAAAACTACAAAATCATATATCAGAGCAACAGTAATATTGGTCCTCGCTTGCTTCATTTACCGCTGACTCCCCTTCTTTTATTTCCATTGCGTGAAAGGTGATAATTGTGTCATACCCTCGCCGACATGAACACAGCCGCCATTTTAGTCATCGTTCACGTCGCCACCGGCACTGCTTCCCGCTCCACCGCCACATTTACGATCACCGACCCACATATCAACATTCACATCGTCGCAATAGACGCTAAGGATATTGCCATTGTCACTGCCACCACCACACATATTGCCATTACCACCGCCACCGTCTCCACTCTCGGCCCGTCTGTCGCAACCTTTACTGTGGCCGCCGACTTCATCCCTGCCCCCGCCCCTTCGCGCCATCCTTCCCTCCTCCCCCAACGTCGCCTCCCTGGCCCCGTCTCCGCCACCGTCTGCGCTCTCGCCACCGTTCCCGTCCCCGCCACCTCTATCCCCGTCACCTCGATCGCCGTCGCCCCACCCTCGCCCCCGCCCCAACCCCCGCCCCCGCCAACGCCTTCGAAGCACGCCCGCCCGCTTCTCCGGGAGGGCACGGCCGCTGCGGTCTCTCGCCGCCTCTCTCACGCGGCCGCTGTATGAAATATTGCGGCCGAAGCGCGGCGCGGCGCGGCGAGGCGGTGCAGGGCGGGGGCGGTGAAGGGGGTGGGGGCGGGGCGGGGGCGCGGGCCGTCCTCGGCTAATGAGCGACGGGGCGCGCGTCGTGACGCCGGCCCACGCCGCCGCTGCCACCGCCGGCCACGACGACGCCGAGACCCCACGCGACAGTGAGCAATAGGAGCACTCCCCGCGCGATACGATCGACTCGCGCAGAACCACAGACCCTCCGTTCTCACACTTGCCGTTCGCCGCGGCCGTGCCCGCAGCCTCTAGCGGCGTCGCGCTAGTGCTACTAGTCCGCTAGCAAGAAAACTGCGATGCTTTAATTGCAGTAGTGAGGGGTTGCCGGTTGAAATTCTTCAACGACACCAAATACTTATTTCAGAGGGGGTCAGCGCTCTGCAGACGGGATGGGAAATCAAGCTTATTCAAAGCGACCTCAAACACTACCGATTTCGTATAATCAAACATGACAATACTTTTATTACAATTTATTTGATTTTATACAATTTGAATTAATATCATAAGAAACTTCAAAGCGTTACTTAAAGTCTGTGGGAAATGATGTTTGGTAAGGTACGATATCCGCAAATCAATATAATGATTTCAATATTCCAAATTCTTATTGTTCAGGGAAATATTTAGACGACTGAAGATTTGGAGTACATGAATCTAAAGATGTTTTCCCAGTAATTGAACATGTGACCTTTCCTCGTATGTCCTCTTTGTTGTAAATATTTAAATAACGCGGGAAAAGAACAATCAATAATTGTGACAGTGCTTCCAAAACACTGGATATGTTTCACCACATTTTCCTTCTTCCATTGACAGTAGAAAATTAGATTTTAAGTGAACAGCTTATTCTTTAATAGATGGCGACGCGGCAAACATATGGGAAATTCTTCATCCTTCTAAAGCAAAATAATAAGTTCTCGTAGGGAATTGAGCCCATCCTACAGCAAAATCAAAGAATAACGATTTGAACTGCAAAATATAAAATTCTCCAAAGTTGGCATTAAGTGTATTTCAAAATAATAATTGATACCAGTAAAAAGCGATTTAAAGAATGTAGTTAAAATATCCACGTACACTTTTCTTCAACCTTTTCATCCATCACATCAATTTTTAAATTGACTTTTTTTCTTTAACCCATTAAGTCCCACTGATGCCTGAACGCAACATTTTTTATATCCCGTTTTTTTCTGTTGCTTAATTAATATCATATTGTTTTGAATATTTTCGATTTATATGTAGTTTCAGTTATAGCAAAAAATATTGTATTAAAAATCTATCATTTTACGAAAAGTTACATATTTTTTAAAATACGTTGTGCGTCACTACTTTTGTAATGTTGATGTAATTTTTATTATTTCACAAAAAATATTCAAATTATTTTTTTTAAATTCTTTACTTTTATGACATATTTTAATGTATCTAAAACAACGTGACAAAAATATTTTATTAAAATTTTCCTTTAGTGCCTTATTTGATGTTACACATAATGTTGCGCGAACTCATCTTTGAGAACACACTGCAACACCTCGCTCGAGGCTAATTGCTCTTCGGGTGACTTGCGGTTAGTGCAAGTCTTCACTTCTTCCCGGTTTAAACTCATCATTGTTGTACACAGTTCTTCTTTGAACTTGAAGCTGATAACATTGTCTATACAATTTCGATTAGTCAAATTTCATTTTATGTGCACAATTTTATAAATGGATCAGAAACGTTTTTCAAGAACTGCGAAAATCTAATCTCTTTTAAAAGAATTGGGTATCAAAGAATAAGAAAATAGGGATGTGGATGTAATAATTCCTCCGGATGAAACTGTCTTATTGATGAAGGAATTATTGATGATAACCAGGTAATTATTTTTCAGGATGATTTATTACGTTGGCTGTTGATTATACACTAATACTCTGTCATGTTTTGTACATAATAAATAATGATACTGCGCTGTAACCTTCTGATATAGTTAGAACATTTGAGGTTCATTGTGGTAAGTTAACAATCTAGTAAAATTCAGAAATAGATTCTGAAACAGTTTCCTGAACCTGTAAAGAAAAAGAAACCTCCAAGCAAGAGTGAGGTGCATTCCTAATAGACACAGGGAACACTGTTTTCGACAGGTATCATCTGATCTGGAACAGGAAATTAGAGCATTTGCGAAACGCGTATGGTAACATGAGCAAAACAGAAATCGTTGAACTTTTTATTACTAAAGATTTACTTACTCAGATTGCAATTTTTTCTGTGAAGTACGCGGGTGATAAGACTGACCCCTACTTTAATATGACATACACATAATTGTGGCAACTCCTCGGTACTCTAAATTTGACAGGAAATCGTACGCTGCCTCGAACTAAAATGTTTTGGGAAGAAGATAATGGACTTCCAATTTTAAGAAAAAATATATCTAGGAACAGGTTTCAAGAAATAAGTAGATTCTTTATATCTCCGGTAATGGTAGATTAAACAAACAGGACAAATTTACCAAACGATTTATTGACCACCTGAATAAAAATGTTAAACAGCTCAGAATTTTTGCCCATAGATTTTCCACGTGCAGATGGTAATTACCTTATTTTGTGAATGCCTGAAAATTTAACAGAATTATGAACAATAAGAAAGAACGACATGTAGATTTTAAATCTGAAGTAACTCTCACATTCATGAAAACATCCATTGAAGCACCCGAAAACGTCCTACAATTACAATGACAGTGAAAATTGATGGTGTAAATCACAATATTAAAAAAGATTATAATGAAAATATCAGAAGATGTGGCGTCTGAGAAACATAAATAATTTATTGTAGTTTAAAATGCAGTGTTCCAATCAATGTAAATTGTTTCTGAAAATTCCATAAATAATTTTATAAAATATATTTTGAATGTTTTATTATATTTTTATGGTATTTATAGGTTATATTTGTTTCAAAATAATATTCAAGAAATAATTTGTAATATTTTAATTACTTTTTGTCCATTAAACTAAGATGGAATGAGACAGAGTCTTCATTTTAATACTTCCCGTGTGTTCCCAAATTTGCGCAAAAATTAAATTTTTCATATTTATGATGAAAATAAAATTTTAATAACAACTGACAAGTGTTTTCTAATACTAAATTGAAACGAAAATTATAAACAAAACCTAAATTGATAATTATATATCTATGGGAACTAATGGGTAAAATACATTGTGACATTCTTTGCAGTCTGAAATTTTAGTTTCACAGACTTGAAGATTCAATTGAAATTCTGCCAGTAATGACAAGGAAATTACTATATTCGAAATAAAGTGCGTTTCAATTATATAATGGACCTTAGGTCGAACGAGAAGAAATAAATTTAAAAAAATATATTACGATGCGTTTTCATTATTTTCTTAACCATCGATTCAGTATCAGTCCTAGCATTCTTCTCGTGACCCGCATTCGCCCTATCACTACCCCACCTCTATTGCTGCCTCCGTCCTCACCTCCTCCTTCACCACAATTTCATCTACCCCTCACCCCAAGCCATTGATCCCTCTCTAGTAGGGATGCGACATCGATGTCCATGTTTACAAAACATCGATGTTTCTGTATAATCATCGGTGTAGTTAACATCGATATTTTGAACCGGATGTTTTTAACATCGAAACTGTGTGTTGGTTTATTTTACGTGGGTGACATTATTTAAATAAAGTAAGTACCATCATCACAAAATTCTATAATATTTTTCAGATATCCATAAATTGAGTATTCTTCCGACCAAAGTAACCAAGGTTGAAAATAAATAATATCAAGATTTTCCTAATAAAGAAGCCTATATTATTTCTAATTGTCGAATCAGATATAATTAAAGTTGTGTTAATTTTCCTGATGATCTTTGTAGTTTTGTCAGATAAATCTGCATTAAAATTAATAAACTTGACCACTTTCAAACTAAATCTCAACCATGTGAAATTCAAAGGTTACTTGTCCAGTTTTGAAAACACCGATGTTTAATAATAATATCGATAATTTGCTGACCGGCATAGCCGAGATCGCTAAGGCTGAAGAGTTGCGGTTGCCTCGTGCCTGAAGGGTTGGGGATTTGAATCCCGCCCTGGACATGGATGGCTGTGTGTGTATGTTAGTAAATGTCCTCCTTCCTTCATCATCATCATCGTCATCATCATCATCATTATCATTATTATTATTTCGTACCTCATCCTCCCAGGGCTAACAATCATGTGGTGTAAAAATGGATTCAGTATGGAAATGCTGATTCCTCCCTTCAAAAAAGTCATGTGCACTTACTCCCGGGAAAATATGACTGAGCCTTGGTGGGTACAGTTGCAAGTTCGCGTGGTACTAAGATGACCGATTCGCGACCAAAAAACAATAGCGATGATTTAGGGTCGATGTTTTATTAACATCCATGTTTCAATTTTAAGCATCGATACTTAGAAACATCGATATTTTGTTGTCGATGTCGCATCCCTCCTCTCTAACCATCGCTTCCCCCACCTCATTGCCCTCCATATCCACCCCGTCACCCCTCCCCCCGCCGCGCCCTCTGCCTCGTCGTCCGCTCCCGGCCCTCGGCGCGCGTGTTCCGGGAAGCGCGTCTGGCGCATCGCGTCTTGTGCGTCGCGTCGCGTCTTGGGCAGCGGCGGCCTCGCCCTCGCCCCCCGTCCTCGCCCTCGTCCTCGGCCTCGGCTGTCGCTGTCGCTCGCAGCGCCGCCTCCGCGGGCGGGCGATCGCTTATCCCGCGCGTGTTGCCTGTCCCGGCCATCCACTCGCTTCTTTCGCCCCGCGCACGCTGTATATCTTACGGCGCAGCTCCTTCTCGGGGAGCTGAAGAAGTGATGCGCCTTTCCTGCGCCGTGGACGCCGCGCCCCGCCCCGCGCCCCTCCGCGCCCCGCCCCGCGCCCCGCCGCGCCCCGCCGCGCCCCGCCGCGCCCCGCCGCGCCCCGCCGCGCCCCGTCACGCCACGCCACGCCACGCCACACCACACCACGCCACGCCGCGCCGCGCCGCGCCGTGAATTCGTTTCGGCGTCAAGTGTACGCATTTTCCTGATTTGTGCCCCTCGGGAGCGCCCTTGACGTCCGCTTCCAGCTGGAGGATGTTTCCCGAGAACGAGGAGTTCGTTCTTCGAGAAGCTTCTCCTAGAACGTGTCGTGTCGTGTACTTCCAGCAAAACATAACCAATGTTTGCCGTTTCTGATTTAATGGGATTGTTGAAAATATTTGTATGTCTAATCTTTCTCTATATTTTCAGGTGAAAATCGTGTTTGCTGGAAGGGAATAGACAATTACAAATATAAAACATTATACATGCCTATTCAGTATATTTGATTTTACTTCTACAGTTATTTATTGTGGAAATAAAACAGTAGAACGCTGCTGCTTCTCCAACTCTCTGTTATTATTTTCCTATTTATTGTTTGTTATTAGAATATTTTCGTGTCTAGTCCATTACTGGTAACATTCTCTAAAGATTGTTTATCGAATCACACACGCACTACACATTAGTATATTTGATGACTCACTGTGTTGTCAACAAAATTCGAAGTCCTAAATCCAGTTCTGTGGACAAAAAGTCGTCATTATCTTCGAGTGTTATGTCCATTGAGACTCGCGGTCATTTTTATCTGGGTGATGTCGCTTGGACGATATTCCTCATGTCAAGTAGAAAAACTAGATTTCAACTTTTACTCCCTAATGTCTGTGAGTCACAATACCTTGTACGTTCAGAATTGCACTCAAACGTTCGTAATAGTCTTATTTAAAACATTTGAAACATAACTACCGCCGGAATGCGTAACTAAATTACATTGTGGAAAAGTCGTTATGATTTCAAAAGACAGATGAGATTGGTTCATTTTCTAAAGATTCAGGGATATATGAATTAATAACATTGTTTGTAATTTAACTTTTTATTTATGGATAAACTTTATTAAATGACTTTCACAGCAATCTTGATTCAGTAATAATTGGAATCACAAAATGTGTCAAATACGTTCCGTTTGCGTTCTAACATGCAGGAGAACACACATCGTTATATGTGTTGATCACAAAAAAATACAAACACAATACAGATGCGAAGAAATGCGAGTCTACTTACACAAGAAATTTATTTTACTATTTCTTCTTATATAAAAACTCATTCAATAATATTTTTATCGGTTCTCGAAACATCTCACAAATGTAATACCAAAATTTTCACCTAGTTTTAACTTTGATTTGTATAACTACGACGTCGATTGGAGGTATTTTAAGGCAAGATTTTCTGAAGTATTTGTCAATATTGTTGTATTATCATTTCAAAGCAAAAATAGCATAAAACATAGTATTCTTTGTTGTCTTGTTGATTCTTTCAAAGACACTTTGAAAATTATATCTCTTTGAATTTCTTTGAATTGAAGACACTATCTCTTTGACTTTAGACTATCTCTTTGAATTGAAGACACTTTGAATTTCCGTGAACCCCAACGAAAGACGATACCTGCCATATAAAAATTGTCCAAGAGTGCATTCATGTCTTTTGCGTAGCTTCAGTGGGTGTCATCTGAGGCAAAACTAATAGTCACCCTCCCATAAATTAAAAATAAAAATATCTATTACAGAATAGTTTAAACATTATTTAATAGAAATATAAACATATTTGAACAAGACATTTATTTATAATATATTAACAAAGTGTACGTAACTCAGAATAATTGATATATAATTTTTAAATAAATAATCTAAAACGAAGTGTAACTAAATAACAAATGAATGTGCTTTATAAAATCACTTTTCGATATTTAAGAGCGGCAAACGTATCTAAAAATTCATTGTGATATCTATTTATGATTTAAATGCATAAATATTAAATTTAAATTTTATACATATTCTTTAAATAAATCAATAAAATTAATAATTCAAACAATAGAATTTTCTAATTAGTGTCACCCCTAAATGGTGTCATTCGGGGCGGACCATCCACCTTGCCCCTCCCCAACTATGCCGTTGATTCATTTGTCATTTTCATAACGTAGAATTAAAGAACCCATGTGCCAGCATCTGAAAGTACTATACGAGCATGAATGGAAGTCCTAAGGATAATGTAAATAAAAACGTGTAAATTCGCCAATTACACTTCGCATTTTGTGGCATGTTTATAAAACTAGTTAGTTTTTTTAATAAGTCGCTCATATTTGTAGGTTGGTAAGTAAACGCAAATACGTCACTAAGAAATAAAACGTTTTTGTCAGTTAAGATAATAAAAACTCTTGCCAGTGGCATAAAAAGATCAAGAAGACGCTAAAAACATAGTTTCTGTTCTGCAGCTCTTCGATGACGACATTAGCGGCTAAGTTCCAAACTTGTTTTGCCTGCCCCATTGAGATTTTTGAGTTATGTGATTTTCCATATCAACGTCTTATTTCTTTTAACGTATATTTAACTATCGTTTTTTACTGCGTCAGTAATCTTGTGCGAGAGTATTCCATGTGTAGACCATCTGAGTTCAGAGCCAGCATGAGGCAACCTGTCTGTGATTCAATAGTCACAATGGTGGCATATTTTCGACACTAGTTAAGAATCTAAGTTGATTTCAGTCTGGTGGAAAATTCTAGCGGCGGCTGCTCTAATCGGTAATTTCCCGTGATTTTTGGTAAGTAACAGAGAAATACCGTAGCTAACACCACGGACCTCGCGCACTGTTTCGTTCCAGATCCTTACCTCTCCTTACACAAACTGAACAACTAACATGCACTCCTCTACCACACATATCGGTAGACTAATAGATAGCTTAGAAATATCCTCGGCTGAGACGGTGCCCTGCTGGGGGAGATAACTGGAAGGGAAAATTCTTCGCAAGCCGACGTGTTGGTTGGCGCCGCATCTCGCAACAAGTGGGGGGGGGGCACGATATCGCTATTTCCCGGGGATAAAACATTCACTACACTCAACGGAAGAATGAATACAGAAAACGGTTGGCGTGCTCAGTCAATCCATGCGAGCTAACGCTCAAAACACTTCTGAAGTTAACAAAGGAACACTCGCGTTCTGAACCAAAATGTATATGCGCGCAATTTTTATTTTACTATTTGAATACAATTTAATACATAATTTGTATAATAATAATAATATAATTTGTACATTAAATTACCGTTCTTGAAACGGACTTTCAGTTTTCACATTCAAAGCGGTGCCGTTTTTAAGTTCCAAATTTTATATGTTCGGATTACAAACTGCTTTAGTACTCATACATATTATTCAAAAAGAAATAACTGATTACGGAAGCGACGGCCTGTTAAATGACGTTGGGCGCATTGAGGTGCGGGTAGCCGTAATGGAGCGGGGGCGGTGGGCACGGAAGCACGGCCGCTCTCTGTTGGCGAGGGCGGCACGGGCGATCAGCCGATCACGCGAGCGCCAGCCACGAAGCGCCGGCGCCGTTCTTCTGGGTTTCGCTTCGCTCGCGCCGCGCGCCCGCCCGCCTGCCCGCCCGCCGGAATCGACCTCAAATTGGCAATTCATTGCCGGGTGGCCCTTCACGAGCGCTTAGCGCGCCTGGGCGCGGGGCGCGGCGGCGACGGAGGCGGGGGCGGGGGCGGGCGCCGGTGGAATATGGAACGCGGAAGAATTGATTGGTGGCGGCAACGGCGCAAAACGAACCCCGAAAAAATTAACAAAGAGCGAAAAAAGGAGTGGAGGCAGCGGTCGCCGCGGGGGAGGAGGGCCGGGGCCGGGGAGGGCGGCGCGGGGGCGGAGGGGCAGGCAGTGGCGCGCCGCGCTGCGCCGCGGACCGCGGAGGAGGGCGGGCGTGGAGGCAGAGGGTGTCGGCGTCCGCGGCGGCGGGGGCGGGGCGGGGGCTTCCAGTGCTCTCTGCAAGAAACGCAAAGAAAGCCGCGAGGCGGCTCGCCACCCGGCTACACGGCGCTTCCCGCCGCCCGTCCGCGCTCTGCAGCCACGCCAGCCCCCTCCGGCCCCCGCCGCCGCCACGCGTTTCTTGCCAACGCGAGCGCCTACCGCCTCGACATCCTCGCCGCCTCCGGTGCCCCCCTCACGTCTTGTACACTACTCTAATCTCCTATCTTCAACATATCCATCGTGCAGCCTTTTCAATGTTTCTGCAGCCTCAGTTACTGCAATCGCACATAATGTGTCCTTCCTGTTTGCCCCCTTTTTTATTATACCATTTCTCCTCCTTCTTGAAACGTGACCTCTGTTAAGTGTTACCTTTTAGAATATGTTGCGTCTTTCTACTGTGCCACTTATTACATTTTTGTCAACTACCGCCTGACTGTAGTCCCTGTGCTTTCATCACACAATCGCGCCTTTTTGTGCCGTAACCTCCCTCTCGCACTCTACTCGCATTCTCTTTTTCGTGAAAACGATACCTAGCATCAGCAGATAGATATAAGTTGTTCCTTTATTGTATTAGGTGCATACGTCATAGAGAAAGTTTTACTTCAGTTGGTGACTCAACTCAAATTTTCTGAGGAGGTGCCGACAATTATTTCATTATGATCCATATGTTAGCAAAATGCTTAATCCGCTGTTGTGGGGGGAACCAACGTTATTGCATGGTAAAGATTATAAAGGTCTTAGACGCTACCGACTTTGTCACTATTCTGGCATCTTTTTTAATCCCATAAAAAATGATCCTAAGTGTATGTAAAAATCCATAAATCAGACCCTCCTTCCGGAGCAGGCAAGATACCGTCCAGGTAGGCCTTTGCTGTGGGCACATACGTAGCCAGCCCTCCACACCCACTATAACCTATTTATCTATGGAAGTGAATTCATGGACTTTTAATGCGACGCGTACCAGAAAGCGAAAATAGGAATTAAGAGGGCGTTGATGTCGGGGAATTGATGATGACAGTGATTATTCACATGGAGAATAGTAGTTATAGTGTTAATACAGAACTGCGATTTTCGTGATATCGTATTTAATATACATAGAAACTAGTATATAGTGTAACAAAACTAATCTTTGAACAAAGGAGTTCAAGTATTGTTATCTCTTCCATTGCAATCAGGTGAAGTGTCCATCCCTTATTGTGACACCGTCCCAAATATTAACATGAAGGTGAAGTCTCAATCTCTGTTACCTCTCTTTAAAACGGGAGTACAAATTACCATACACTTCACCAAAGATATTGCCAAAATGTTTTTATCACCTTTGTTTTATCAAATATCTTGTTTGAAATCACCCGAAAACAGTCTTTAAGAGGAGCGATCTGCTCTAGCTAGTCGAACATTATCTAAATGCCAAAACCCAACCAACTCTAAAACCCTTCAAGTTTCTTAACCCCGCCATTTTTCTGTCTCTCAGACAACCTCTTTTGTTCATTTACCATCGTCAATGTGAACCTTTTTTGAAGTTTCTCAGCTATATTGAGTGCGTCGTGCAGTCATTCACGTCCCGTTCCATAAACGCTGCTGCTATACAATCTTTGTTTTGTTTTTTGGTACTTCAAAGTTTCCTAGAATGAACGTTTCCTCGTTTAGGGAACCTTGGATCGTGTACCTGAAGACATGTTCATTTCAAGCCATTGGTTTCCACTTACTATCTAATAAATCTCGGCATCGAGAGCGAGAGCGCGATGGGAGCTGAATCGTGTCCCGCGCCGCGCGAATGAGTGGGGGCGGGGGGAGGGGAGTCATAGAGGCACTGTGTAGGACTTGCTTTGGCAGCGTAGTCGGGTGAGCGAGTGAATAGGCGACTGAGCGATACGTGGGTGAGAATAAGGAAGGAAGGAAGGAAGGAAGGAAGGAAGGAAGGAAGGTGGAAAATAAAAGTTTGTGAGAGACCGCAGTGGAAGAAAAATGGAGTCACGTACATGTAGAGGCAAACAGAGAAAAGCATGTGGTGTTCTGGAGGGCGCTGAGAAAATAGATTCCAGTAACCGCGAAGCAACAAGGGAGCTGCAGCAAGGGCAATCGCAGTAGTGTAAGAGGTCGCGAAGAGAACAGAACGCGATACGGCTAAAAGAATCGGCGAATGTGGGGGTGTAGCGAAGGCGGACGTGGACACCGACAGCGGGAATCGCGAACGGAGCGCTGCGGTGGGCGGGGCGGGGGCGCGAGAGCGGGGCGGGGCGGGGAGGTGAGCGGGACGGCTGTCGCTCCCTGACGCCGCGCGTTGAAGAATCGCAATCCGCTCGGCCGAGCTCCGCGCCTAACTGCCACCGCCATTAAGGAGACGGCGCGACGCGCAGGGCGGGGCGGGTGAGGGGCGGGGCCGGGCCAGCCTCGTTAAAGCGGAGAGGGCGGGGGCGCGGGGGTGAAGAGAGAGGAGCAGGGCGGAGGCTCCGCCGAGGCGCACGTCGGTGTACTGGAGCGTCTCCGCTGGCTGCGAGGCCGTCACTGGTTGCAACGTTGCCTTCTGGGTCCGCACTTCTGGTATCAGCGAGGATTCAGAAGGAGCGTGAAGTTTTGCAAGTAATTCATTATTATAATTTCCTAAAGTAACAGATATATCTTCGGCCGAATTATTCTTCAGGAAATACGCAATATATTCAAATAATGAAATATTTATGTGGTACCTTTATCATAATATTCGACGTTTGATTACAGTAACAGTATTGTGGTTGTATGTCATATTTCAGATATTTATTCGAATATTATTTCAGTAAAGTGTGACCGCTTTGAATAGCTCTCCTCTATATCATTGGGCTACTAACGTATTATTTATTCGCAAAGACGACTCATATTTAAAGCTCAGTCTGCGTTCAACCGTCGAGCAGTACGGACGTGCCAAAGCTCTGAGCTGCCGCGCTGATAACAGTGTTTGAGTCATAAGTCTTATCTGAGCCGGTGCGATCGATAACACTCGTAAACAGACGCAGTTAACGTTCGCTTTGCCGCATTGCGGCAAAACCACGATATAAACACTTAATTTATTAATAGTGCTCCACCACAAAGACAAAAACATCAACTGTGTTATATAGTGTATCATCACATCTATAAAATAGTGAATATTATAGTGAAAAGTGCCACAAACAAAACGACAAGGTTCTCAAAATGATATCGGAAGAGGATTCATTAGGAAGACACATTACCAATTCCATAGAACTTTTAAATAATGATGGAAATTATGAAATGTACACAAACCAAAACAACACTCATCCCCTGCAGCGGGACCAAGCAGCAGATCTACATCAACAATATCAGCAACTACTACATCAAAACCACATCCTTCAAGAACATCTCAGCAAATTGGAATGCCAAAACCAGATGCTTCAACAACAGCTTCAGCTTTCTCGGTCCGACCCAACTGCACTTACCTCTCAAATACGCGAGGATCATACTCAAGCAACGGAGAAACACCAACCTGCAGATGAGAGGTCCACAGAAGTCGACAGCGAACTCTTCCAACCAACTAGTGCGCAATACCAACCCAACAAAAAAAGAGGACTAAATAAAGTAAGTAATCATAGTGACGCAAAACGTAGAATGTTGAATAACAGTTCTAGTAAAGACGCTTTTTCAATAAATAGGTACTCAATCTTAGAAACATTAGACGAATATGAAGAAACTGTTAATAATAATGAACCACAATCAGAAAACATAAAAATACCCCCAATTTGTATCAGAAATGCAGAAAACATAACCCTACTAACAAAGGATCTAAAAGAACTAATTGGCAAGGGATTTACCTTTAGAACTATAGGGAATTCGGTAAAAATACTTTTGAAAAACATTTCAGATTATCGAAAAACAAGAAAATATTGCGAAGAGAAAAACGTTCCTTACTATACTTACTGTTTACAAACAGAAAAAAACCTATCAGTTGTTATAAAAAATGTACCTCTAATTTTCACTGAAGATGAAATTTATAGTGAACTTGAAAATCTAAACTACCCGATTAAAAAAGTAACCAGACTCACCAATAAAGAACAAATTCCGTTCAAAGTAGTAGCATTAGAACTAACTAACTCCGCCGAAGGAAAAGAAATATTCAAATTAAATAAACTACTTCACTGCATTGTGAAAGTTGAAATAAGAAGGAAACCACAAGGCCCCCCTCAGTGTAAAAAATGCTTCACATACGGACACACAAAAAATTACTGCACAATGCCACCAAGCTGTGGATACTGCACTGAGCATCATTGGACAAAAGATTGCAAATTATTACAATCCACAAATCCACCACCCCCAATTTGTACTCTCTGCAAAGAAAATCATATGGCTACCTCTAACCAATGCAAATATGCCCCAAAAAGAAAGAGAATCCTTCAATCAAATTACTTCAATACACAATCACAAGCTCCACAATCACAACACAAATATGATAACAAAACTCACACACAAATATTCCCACAACAAACCCACATAAATCGAAATCCTTCTCAGCCACATTTAACTCTTAATACCAACCAATACACAACTGCACCCACATATGCACAAGCAGTTACACAGAACACCATACAGTCAAATATTACACAAATTATAATGCAGATGTTACCAACAATAGTCAACCAAATAACAGCAACATTACTCCCACAAATACAAAATATTGTTTCAAACCAAATTTCAAATATATTAAGAAATGGATAAACAACACAACTTAAAATCAATAACAATACTTAACTGGAACGCAAATGGACTAACAAATAAAAGAAATACACTTATTCAATTCCTGAAAAACCATTCAATAACAATTGCATGCATAACTGAAACTCATCTTGCTCCTGGACAACTGTTCAAAATCCCTGGATTTAACTGTTACAGAGAAGACAGAATATGCCAACACGCCGCAGGAGGAGTAGCAATATTAACTAAAAAGAATTTAGACCACTCACTAATCTCTATCCCTAAATCAAACAACCTAGAGCTAATTGCAGTAAAAATAAATTTAAAAAATGAACACATAAATATCATAGCAGCTTATAAACCACCCAAAAAACAAATCGATATAAACGAATTAAACCTAATACTACACAATACAGAACCTACAATCTTAATAGGAGACCTAAACAGTAAACATACCAATTGGGGCTGTAAAGTAAACACACCTAATGGAAGAAAATTACTAAAAGCATCATCAAAATTAAATTTTCAAATAATAGCTCCATCAAATCCTACTCACTACCCCAAAAACTGTAATGCTGAACCAGACATCCTTGACATTACCATAGTTAAAAATTTAAAACATACCCTTTATGCTCATGCACTACCCGAATTAGACTCAGATCACTGTCCTGTTATTCTCACTACTGATATAAACTATATTAAAACTGATTTACCATTTGGCATAGATACAAAAAACATAGATTGGACAAAATTTCAAACAAACGTTGTTAATTCACTTCCCACAAACCGTTTCATGAAAAATAAAGAAGAAATTGATATTGCCATAGATACCTTCACCAAAATCATACTAAATGCAGCAAAAGAAGCAAATACAAAGCCAAATTACAAACCAAAGTATTCACAATATACAATACCTATTGACATTGAAAAATTAATTCAAAAAAAACACAGAATTCGCAGGCAATGGCAGCAATATAGGAACCCTGATCTAAAGAAAATATTAAATAAACTAACACACCAAGTTAAACTAGCCCTAGATGAATACAGAATTCAACAATATAAAAATCACATCAAAACAATAAATCCTAAAGACAGCAATTTATGGCAGGTGACAAAACAAATATTGAAAGAACCAACAATTATTCCAGAACTAAAGAAATCAGATAAAACAGCTACAACAACAAAAGAAAAATGCGAATTACTAGCAGAACACTTTCAAGAAACATTTTCACCAAATACAACCTCAAACAATAACAACTTAATCCACATCAATAACTATGAAGTAACAACAGTTCCTCACCCAGTAAAATACATTTCACCAAAAGAAACATACCAAACAATCAAGCACCTAACTAAGAAAAAATCAGCTGGAATTGACCAAATACCAACCATACTCCTACAAAAACTAAATAAGAAAACAATTAGTTACCTAACTGCAATATTTAACTCAATGTTAAGGACAGGATACTACCCCAAAAAATGGAAACACTCCATAGTAATACCAATTCCTAAACCAAACAAAAACCCAGCATCTACAGAAAACTATAGACCTATAAGCCTAATACCTATTGTAGCCAAAGTAATGGAAAAATTAATCCTAAAAAGACTGCTGCAATATATTAATGAAATTCAATATATACCATCTTTCCAATTTGGATTCAAAGAAAAACACTCAACAACACATCAACTTTTAAGAATCACAGAACTTATATATAAAAACTTCGAACAAAAAAATCATACACTGGCTGTTTTCCTAGACGTATCCCAAGCATTTGACAGAGTTTGGCACGAAGGTCTAATATTCAAACTTCAAGAATCCGGGCTACCCCTCTATCTGTTAAAAATAATAAAAAGCTTCCTAAAAGAAAGAGTTTTTACAGTAAGAATAAATTCAACTTACTCCACACAAAAAGAAATCACAGCTGGAGTACCACAAGGCAGCCCATTATCTGCAACCCTATTCAATATATTCACAGCAGATTTCCCAACTACCCAAAACACAACAACAGCATTATTTGCTGATGACTGTGCAATTCTAACCTCTAACAAGTGTCTAAAATCAGCCACAAAAAATCTACAAGATGTACTGAACAAAGTAACACAATGGGCAGACAAATGGAAAATAAAACTAAACCCGAGCAAATGCCAAGCAAAAATATTCACCCTATGCCCAATAAACACTACTCCCAAACCACTAAAACTACTTGATACAACACTAGATTGGTTACCAAAAAAGAAACCCATTAAATATCTGGGATTATTAATGGACACCAGATTAACATGGACTAACCATATAAACGACAAAATCACACAAGCAAATAAAAGACTACATAAATTGTACCCACTAATTAATAAAAAAACCGTGCTCAAAACAGAATGTACATTAGTACTGTATAGAGCAATAATTCTCCCCATCATAATGTATGCATGCCCAATATGGTACAACACATCAGCGACTAACATAAAGAAAATACAAACATTCCAAAATAAGATCCTACGCATAGCTGTAAACGCACCCTGGTTTATCAGGAACAATCAATTACACTCAGAATTAAAAACAGAAACTATACATCATATAATGCTCAAACGCGCACATTCCTTTTTCACATCTTTATATAACTTCCCATCAACTGAACAATACAACCTTGGTTCATCAGCAACAACAACCAGAATCAAAAACAGATTTCCATACGACAAGTACCTAATTCAATTTGCTGACCCTCCTTAAACTTGACAAAAGTAAAATAAAGATTGCAATCAACAACCAACTATGCACTTATCAAACATCATACAATAATGAGGAACCTGTTGGGCTTCCCTTATTTCTTCTTATATTTAATGATTGACTGTATTATTTTTTTTTTCTTTCTTTTTCTCTCTCCTTGTCTGAATGTAATCCGTTTAAATGTAGTTTGAAAAGTATTCTACTGTTTATTTGTATAATTGTATTTTAAGTTGTTATTAGATATAATCAATCCCTGTAAAGCAGTAATGCTGGTCTGTGGAAATTAAAAATAAAAAAAATTAAAAAAAATAAAATATTTAAAGCAGCAAAATAAAACTCAAAAGTATAGCCCATCTTTCTCTTGTGAATTTTCTCCCGAGTATTATATAGACTTTTCTATATGTGAATGGATTTTTTTCTTTTTTAAAAATAAATTAATGTAGTTGCTTTGTTAATTGATCAAAATAAAGCACCAATTGGAATATATTTAGATCTTTGGAACGCTTTTGACGTCATTGACCATAACATTTTGGTCTCTGAATTACCGTCATATGGAATTGCCACAGATTGGTTATGCTCGTACCAAAAACACCAATTGCAGAGAGTAGAAATATCGCAATTGTACGAAAGAATATTAGTTACTCGTCTTTCCAACTCTTGGCTAGAGGTCATCCAGGGATCGACTTTCTGTCCTATCCTCTTTATTTTATACGTAAACGATACGCCGCTAATGGACGAGAGTCCATTAGAAACGAAACTGTATGCGAGCATTCTTTGGAAAAATAAAGAAAAAAGTGTGATTTGAGATGTCTCGAATTAGTGTCGTAATAATAAATTCATATTTAAAGGGAGAAACAGTTTCAATGCTATTCTACATTTCAAACCGTCTATCGCTTTCAACATTGTGAATGAACAACATACAATTGGGTTATTTCGATGTAACGTTTCTAATTCTCTCAATTGAGTGAACTCAGAGTCCACATACTAAATGAATTGAACACTACATTAAGTTCACTATGTTACGCATTGACAATTCACTCAAATTTAATCACCATTCACGAAGCTCCTTGCGTATATTATGCAAATGCACATTCACGTCTGGGATATGACTTAATATTATGGGGAAGCATATCCCATAGTACCCAGAATTTTAGGGTAAAAATGTACCAAATAAGCAAATGTTATCCACGTGATCCCTGCAAGCCTCTCTTCAGTGAGCTTGAAATCTTACCAATGTCTTGACTATTTATTGAAATATTTGTAGTTTTAGTCAAAACAGACTCACTTATGGGATGAGAATTTATTTTATCTACTACTGGCATTAATAATTACAACACATGTAGAAATCACATTCATTAGAGAACTAGAAGAAATCCTCACATAGTTCATGTATGGTACGTAACTTTAAAACATTTTGCCACATCACATTAAATACTGTACTGACCATCAGATGGAACTGACGACTATACTGACCATCAGGAAGAGAAAAATATTTTTTACTATAATGCTATAGATTACATTTGTATTATCTAATTTTTAAAAATTCAAAAAATGTACTTCAGTTTCTGGGTCAATGACCCCCATCTCGATCAGGTCTTTGTCCGGTTTTCCTGATCCATTGAATAAGTGCAAAGATGGCCTCTTCTTTTACTTCTGGACATGAATGTAAGTTCACTATGCACACGTTCTGTTGAGCTCTGTTTTTCGTAATTGTGGTAGGAGTAGAGCCAGGGGTATTTGTTACTATTTTGTTTGCAAAACAAAAAAATCAATCTGTATTTCTTGCAAATAAATTTTCTGTGCAAAAATGTTTTCTATGACTCAGGAGCAAAAATGCTTCGATTTTAAATGTTGCTAAGCTCGCTTTGTTGGTACTTTTCCCATTATTCAACTATTTATGATTAAAATATGGGGAAGATATTCTGTAGGTCAAGACAACGTGCGCAGAGTGTACTTCTCCTCTATACGTCACATACAGTATTACTGTAATTAAATCGAATTATCAAAAAGCGGTTTATCAATTAGAATACAATAAAAACACTGATAATATATTTATTTTCTGTCTTTCCGATGCCACTACAGCCAAGTTTGGGTCAGGATCTAACATCTGCTTTATTGCAAATTTGCCGTTGGAAAGAATCTTCATAGATTAACTCTTTAACCTTACATGCGTTAACTCACACTAAATCTCGTTTATACGAGATATGAAACTTACTTTAGACTTAAAAAAATGAATTACGACGCATTATTAGCATCACAAATAGTGCGCTACTAATATCTTCTTATCTTCTTACATCACAAAATATGTAAGATCAATCAGATTAGAAAACGTTAGTGTATTGCCAGTGTAATTGGTATCTGCTACAATGTAATCCATTTTCAGTCTTATATATATATATATATATATATATATATATATATATATATATATATATATATATACATATATATATATATATATATATATATATATATATAAGTATATATATAAGTTGGATTGAGATGTAACATTGAATTACGTACTTGAATATGTCGGGAAAAGTTTATTATACCTTTTTGCTTCAGATATTACTCAACTGCCATTTACATTTAAGAATTTCTTCCTAGCGTTGTCAAGCGGCGTTGATGTGATGTATTGCTGAAGAGATTGCTTCCATCAGTAAATGGGGATTTTGAAGCATAAAAGTACAATTTCCAAAGAAAATTGTCTATTCGCCGCTATCTGGAGATAACAATTCGAATGAGCTATGACGCGCCATGGTTTTATCTCAATGAGAATTATATACGAACTCGTGTATTCTACAAGTGTATCCCCAATTTTGGTGATCATACCAGTATATCAAAATAATTGATTGAAACCCCGATACCGTTTTTAATAATATTTACCACAGAACAGTAAAAATTACTTAATGTTTGCAGTGATGAATTTCTACCATCACTTTCGAAATAATGATTATCAATGACAGTATATTGAATTAAGACCTGTTGTACATGTACCTACTATTTGGATATACAGGGTCATTAGTCTCGTAAGTGTAGTTCATGATTTGCTCTAGAGGTAACGGTAATCTCTCACTCTCTTTATGGTGAGATCCGGCGCTGACCTCCCATCTTCTAGGATGGTTTTCCCCAACCAGGTATCACTCACCAGTGGGTACCGCCCCAGTCGGAACACGCTCTAAGCTCCCGGTCTCCCGGCATGGGTGGTTGTGTAGTGCGTGTTAGTGTAAGTGTGTGTGTAAGGGGAGAGGATAGGACAAGGCAGAGGTAGGAAAGATCGCGCGCGGTCCGTGGTCCGTTTGGTAGGGTCTAGTCAGTCGCCTGGTGTTGGTCGGAGAAACCACGAAAAACTACCGATCAGACATGCCTGCCGCTATAATTCTTCTCCAGACTGCGACCGAATGCCAACTAACTGTCAAGCTAATGTCGATAATCCTGCTACCGCCATGTCTCGAACCTAGGACCTCCCGCTCAGAGGGACTGCAGTGACATCCGTTGATGCCCTGAGCCATCTCTCCGGGTGAGAATCGTCAAAATAAGTTGTATGGGGGAAGGTGGCAGTTGGCGCGGAGGAATATCGGCGAGAAGGGAGAGATCGGAGGTACATCAGAACAGCAGAGAGACACGCGGGTGGGCGCCTCCGTGAAGTTGGCGACGCCCATTCACCAGCATCCGCCCGCAGCCCTTCTGCGCGGCGCGTCCTGGCGTCGGGATACCATTCCACGCCCAGTTGGGCCGCGGCGCGCCGGCCGAAGTTGGGCAGCGTTCGCATTCACTCAAGTTGAGCAGCCCTCGGCCGCCCGCTGGGCAGGCGCCCTCCTGTCCTCCGCGGCCGACGCCACGCCCCCGTTGTCCTCGTCGCGGGCTCCACAGGGGGGCTGCCTCCAAAGGGCGCGCTCCGGACAGAGTGCAGAATCCTCGCACGCCCCCAGCACCGGCTCCGCTCGTGACCTCGCCGAGAGCGCTCCATGCGCGCTCCGCCCCGGGGCTGAGAGGTCCGTTCTCCTGCATTGCAGTGATTAATATAGGAAATAGAACAATGAAGGAACTCAGAACAGGTTACTCCTGGGGCGTGTTTTGAACAATGAAGGTCGGTTGAAAGATCACCTTCCATTTAAAAAGCGTTTGATGAGAAGTTACTTCAGTTTAGATTTATTACATTTTTTGATTTCATGTACTAAATTATATACATCATTTAGTATATTTAAGTGCGTTTTTACTTCTCCGTTTTCTTTTCTAGACTTTAAGCTAAATACTCTCCATACTCTGTATTTTTAAGAAAAGAAAGGCTAATGAATCAAGCACAAAAACATTGCATGAATTGTTCTGGTTGTTGATTGCCATTAAACCTACGGTAGCAACTCTAAGAAACCGTAAAACCTTGCATGTTCAAATTCCAGAGACTAGTCCAGCGTGAACTTTTTGTCTCATTTGCGTCCTCGTGCCTGACGTGGCGACTTGGTCGACGGCACCCGGATAATATCCGCTAATCGGCGTGGCGGTTTCGGAGCACGGCCAGTAGAGAGCGCGGATCTGGCGGTGGCGGGTCGACGGGTGGCGGGGACGGCGGGGGTGGCGCCCACTGCCGGCGCCCCTGGTCGCGGCCTCCGCCTCCGCCCCCGCCCCCGCCCCCGCCCCCGCCCGCGCGCCGCAAGAAGCCGACTTTCTCCGGCGCCCCGCGCGAGCCGCTTTCTTGCTCCCCACCGGCGGGGAGCTGCTTCCGATTTGGGTGATCGCGGAGGGGCGAATTCAAGGCCTGTCTCCACTTCAAAGAATGAAATCTTCGTTTGAGATTTCAACACTTCCGCGTTGTTCTAAATAAACTGGAAATTGTATTCCGCCTTCATATTTTAGGCTATATAAAAGAAGTGTCTCAAGACATTATTTGAGTTCGTCTTATGGTATATTTTGTTTTCATTGTGATTTTGTACGTATATCTTTAGGTATTTCTTCACGGTAATTCTGAACGTAATCCGTAGTATGTGAGAAATAATTTAACTCTATTCCTGAGTTTGTGTATTGGATCGATTTTCGCCATAAGAAAGCAAATATATTGTTCGCAGTGTTACATTGCATGTGTTAATTTAATATGCTTATGTGTTTAACTTAAATAGATGTATACGTGTCTTCCATCATAATATAAAATCACGAAAAACCTTTCATTTTTATCATTGCCACTACCAACTCGATAGAATTGATAAAAATCTCAGCATTTCTACTGGCTCTTTGTTTTCAAAATTTAATCAAGGCATGTCTTCATGTAAGAAACACACTTGGAGTTCCTAGTAATATCTGACACATTGGTATCCTTGTAAGTCATAGTTCGCATCAGAATCCACAAATAAAGCGAAGTCCCTGAGCAGCGCGCAGCAACTCAAGGTTCAATGTTCCTCCCGCAGAGCCGCCGCCGGTAATGTTTAAATGCGGCGGAAATTAACATATCGATGCGTGGCAGCCGTTTCTCGCAGCGCGCCGCCCCTCCCCCGCCCCGCCGCTTCCCCCGCCCCCGCCCCCGCCACCGAGCGCCGCCGCCCTCACGCCGCCAGCTCCGCGTCCCCGCGCAGCCATTGTCGTATAATAGGCGGCTTTATTATTCTCCGCGGGGTTCGGGGATAATGCAGTTCCTCCGCGCCCCGCCATACACTGCCCGCCCGCTTCTGTAATTGGGGTTTCGAGGTTGCCATAAGATGTCGCGCCGGCGGAGGCGACTGCGGCGGCGCCCGCCGGCTTTGTAAGGAGGGTTTTGCGCGTCGGTGCCGGCGTCGCAGCCGCCCTCCCGGACCCGGCGCCGCGACGCCCGGCGGGTCCCCGCCGGCCCCCGGCGCCTCGCAGACGCCGGAGGGGGCGCCGGGAAGCACGGGGGAGCGGCTGCGGAGAACGCTGAGGATGGCACGAGGGCGACGCCACACGCCGCCACGGCCACTGGCCCAGGAAGCCGGAAACGGAGGCAAGACGGTTCACCGGGATGATGGGAGCAATACTTTCGGTGAAGTTGCGCGACGGGCGAAACTAATGATATGGAGCAAATGCGGAAATTCACAGTAATAACATACCAATATTTTTAGAATGGAATAACGGGAATGACAACCAGCAATATTTGAGAGCTTACAAAACTAAAGTAAAAGACCTTTTTCAGGCCTTGAAAACTGATGGAATTACAGTGTGACAAGGAGATTTTAAGCTGTTTTAAGGGATGAAATGATGGGAACTTTGTGATTGTGGAGACCTGCTGTAAATGTGAATTCGTCGGTGGCGAGGAATTATTAGTTGCACACGTTTACGGGGGCCAGTGATTCCTTAATGGAAGAACAACTCAATATTGAAATCGACATATTAAAGAGCAATAAGTCGCACAGGGATGAGCAGGATCCAGACATATAGAAACGTCCTGTCTCTGCAAGTCTCAAGACGCTCTTCCTTCTGAAGGAGACGAACTGACGTAGGTCCCGACGTTCCTTGTAAGTAAACTGCTAGTGCGCTCTAGGGTAGGCGAGCGAGCGAACCAGGGAGGCGGGCGGGTCTGGCGAGGACCGCAGTCCCTAGCGTCGGATGTCTTATCCCACGCCGCGGGCGTTGCGCTGACGCCCCCGCCGCCCTCGCCTCCGCCGCTCCTGCCGCCCCCACCGCCTCCGCCGCCCCCGCCACCGTCGCCGCTCGCGCCGCCCCCGCCGCCCCGCTGCCCCCGCCTCCGCCGCCCCCGCCCCCCGCCGCTCCCGCCTCCTTCGCCCCACCGCCCTGTCTCCCCACCGCCCCGCCTCCCCACCGCCCCGCCTCCCCACCGCCCCGCCTCCCCACCGCCCCGCCTCCCCACCGCCCCGCCGCCCCCGCCGCCACCGATGGCGTGACGGATGGCCGGGTCGAGCGGGCGGCGGCCCCGCACGCGCCTCCGCCAGAGGCCTCGAGGGACGCGGCCTCACACGTGGGCGGCCCTGATAACCGCCTCTCCCACCCGCACCGCCCACCTCCCGCCTCTCCCGCCCTGCCGCTCCCCGCTCCTTCGCTGTAATGATGTGGGGCCCGCTGAGGACGGGTCGCTCCGACGCTGCCCAGCGCCGCCGTCCTCGCGCAGCTCCGTCGCATTCTTCGCGTCTGGGGTTCATCACTGCCTCGCGGGACGTGCCGCGCTGGAGATGCTCGCCTGCATGAGAACACACACTCCTGTGCGATCGTCACTCATTGCGGAAGAAGGCGCTCGCGATTCTTGGGCTTGAGAAACATGCTTCGTTTTCTGAAACGTGCTTTACACTTGCTCTCTTTCTTTCTCGGATCCGGTCAAACGCCTTCTTACGAGAAACATTAATAAAAGAATTGTCCTTCTGAACGACATTATTTGCGATAACATAACTCTTTGTTTCTGCTTATTTACTTTACTTCAGAAACGGTTAAAAACTCTAAAGTACTTTGGGGAGAAGTGGAGTCTTTGCACGTTTCCGTGAACTCTGGGATCCCTACCCTATCTCAAATACATATTGTGCCCTTGTGTTAGCGTGTGTTACTTTTCAGCGCTTATTAGCATCTGTAGGATGTCCGATGATGATATAGCGCGACTGCCGTATGCTAACGAGCCCAATAACACAACGTGCCCGCCATGTGAAACATATTTTTTGAATTGTTATTTCCACAATCAGTAATTATGATTTGTTTTAATATTTTTTGTTTATGTATTAGTTCATTACGAGTAATGTGGAAAATATATTTTATCTAAAAGAGATACAAGATATAAGATTACATTCCTATTGTTGTTTTTTAATTATTGAAGAACTTGTAGATACTAATTTACGTACAATATTTTTCGCTGATTTTTAACACCATTGGAATAGAAGACGCGTTTTAAAAATTCATCTAATTTCTTTGATATTGATCACATCTTGTCACAGGAATAATGTTTTTGTTAAACCTATTTAAAAAATGGTCTTGAAACATTTACCAGTCTTAACCTTGCTTGTAGTTCACTTTTCCTTCTGTAATTTGCAGCAGTCGCATTGTTGTTGTGTTTTGTTTTACTTCATTTAACTTCCGCAAATCGTAGTTTCTGTAACCTCGAAAAATAACGCCTACGTGGCTTTAATAATCATCGACAATTGTACTGTATCTACTAAACCTCTCAGGACATTCTATAAAAACTGACGTAGCCTCTATTACGAAATGGTCAAGTCATATTCTAGAATTTTCTTGTTCAACAAAATTTTATTGTAGTGTCAGTTTATAGCGCCACTTCTTGGGAAACATCTTAGTTCATCTATTGTACTCCGCTCCCTGCTGCCTGCAAATTATAGGGATTCAGTATTTTGCCGACATAATGAAGTCCTCATGCATTTCTGCATTGCTCTCGGAAAGCAACAATAGATGAACGGCCGCTTTGAACGGGTATGATTTTCTCCCTCTAACCTTGCGTGAAGACTTATTTATAACTTGATTTCATTGTCTTGAATCTCGCAAAAAGTAGTTATGATGGTAATATAAGAAAGTGCGAGAAGCAAGAGTAAGTATGATTAAAAACTAAAATGTTTAATTTTCCTTTTACCAGTCTCATGAATTTTAAATGCTTTAATTGGCAATTAAATTTAAGACATGCATTTATTATATAATTACTTGAATTTACTCTGCTGTATCGAAAAGAGATAAAAAATACTAGAATGAAATGAAGGAAATGAAAAAGAGCACAAAATGTATGCAGAATTTAAACATGTTTTTTCTATTATTTGATTCCAATACAGAAAGCAGAAATAGTATTTAATTATATTTAAAAGTAGGTTCATATAAATAATATTGTTTTTTAGGTTGAAAAAACAAGAGTTTATTAGAATATGGTGGAGTAAGAGACTCAGGTAATTTCTAGACCCATCACTATAATGTCAGAACATCTATATTTTTTACCATAGCATATCGTCGTGCAATTAATTTATCCAAGTAAATGAAATGATTATGGATACGTTTTTTCTAAGTGGCGTACTGGGAACGACGTTTACACAATACTGATATTTCGAAATTAATGAACCTACGATCAAAGGCGGTTGGTCAATAGATACAGTTGACATGTAAAATCATTAAAATAACACAGAATTTTATTGTAATCATTATTCTGAGTAAAAATAATTTTCAATCATAGTTAATGGCTTATTAGAATTCTAATATTTCATTCTTTGACTTGAAAGTTTTACACGAAAATAAATTCGCATACAATTCGCATACAATTGCATCATTTTCGTGATCAAAAAATAAAGTTTATTAGTAAGTAGTTTTTTCAGAAATTTTTAGCTTTAAGACAATAAATGGAGAGCAATTCTGTCGATACGACCAGAAATCGAAAGAAAATTATGCAATCACTGGCTATTTTAAGAGGTGGTTTTGTTATTTTATGGTTTAGTTAGATACTCAGGATCTCGGGAATAATACAATTTCGCTTTTTACTAAAAAATGCAAATATTTGATTATTATTATTCTGGCTCTTCTCATAATGCGCATACTGACTCCATTCTCATACTCGGTGTATCTCTGCTTATGACAGCTGGCATCATGCGACAGTAAGGCGTCAAGGAAGAGGTCCTCAGGCATTAACATTTGCTACTTATGCGTTTGCTTTATTGCAATGTCCCAGTATATGTTGCTGTGTGACGATAAAAAACGCACTTCGCAGTTTGAGAAGACCCGAATGCGGCGTAGGGGTGTCTTCGTGCTAACCACACGTACCCCTTAAACCCATGGCAGCGAGGCCGAGACGCTGCTTCGCGGGCTGGCGCACTTAGGACAGACAGACAGAATTTATGCTTTGCTTTATGGGATGCATGGGAATATGGGTTGCAGTATTCGGGAAGAATATTTTTGTTAAAATATTTAATTTACATTGCAGTGTTGTACGAGAGGATTTTCTTTGTTGTTTTTGAGCAGTTTACGAGCTAGTTTTTTGGAAAACAATTTTTTGGGTTTTGTGGAGCATCATTTTAGCGACTGCTGAATAATATAATATTACTATTTTACTATTTGTCAGTCAAATGTGTCTGGTCATTTTCGCTACATATCACGTTTAGAAAATGCCTCCCTTCGTTCAATTTTTCTATTCGTTGTTCTGTGCTCACATTGTATTCATATTCTGCGATGAATATATGCCCATTTGTTTGGAGCATTTTTGACATTGAAGTTGTTATTCATTTTTTATTTAAAAAGTTATACATATATTTTTCGTATTAAAAATAAGTTTAACAAAATCATATCTGTTCACTATAGTGACTTGTGTTATTCCTCAAAGTGGCAACTACATGAACATTGTGCTTTGACTCTGAAAGCATTCGACGATTTAACTATTTATGACCCTTGTGAGCGCTTACAAATTCTTCCCCAACATTAAAGAAGCCTGCACTTGTCTCCGGAGTCGTTACTCCCAACCGGTTGTGGGGTCGCAGTTAATCAAAGCGCGTTAGCAACTTAGGCGCTCGCGAAATGTTCGCATCCGAGCAAGCAGAAGGGAGTCCATTGGGAGTCAATACGCAAAACGAGTTTGCAGAAGGGTGTCAAGAGTAAATTGCAGGGTCGGTGAAGTCTGCCTCCGCCCCGACCCCCGGTCCGCCCCCACGCCCCGCGCCCTGCCCTTCGCTTCCGCTTCCCTGCGATACAGCGGCGCGGCGCCCCAGTCACCGGTGGGCCCCGCAATTCATTACCTCCGGTGTCCTGACGAGTCTCCGAAGAATGTAAATACGCCCCTAAATGAAGGAAGAGGGTGGAGAGAGGCGCCCGGCAAGAGAGGCGGAGCCGCGGAGGAGAAGAAGGGGACAGGCGAAGACGACGAGGGCGACGGAAGGGGACGCGATGGGACACGTGGGATGTGAGGGGGACGCGAGGGGACTCGGAACGAAGCGGATCGGGAAGGTCACGAGGGAATGAAGGCGTGGCGCACGCGGACTCTAACGACGACGAGGCATCGGCACTTCCAAGATGCTGTGTTCAGACAACGAACGTGGGAGAACAAACGGATGGTCGCAGGGATTTGTGTAGAGGAAATAACTACACGAAATTGTTTTGAAAATTATGACGCGGAGGGTGAACAGCGCGAAGGAAGCCTGTGAAAGATGGGACGATACAATAAGATTGTAAGAATGAATGTGAATAATTGGCTTTAGTTCAATAATATATGTAATTATTGCCATTAATTGTTTTAATGCAATCTTAAAATGTGAAGTAATTTTAAAAAGATACTTTTGTGGACGACATTATATTACAATTTGAGATGAAAGCAATCGATCGGCCGCAAACGGTTGTGGTGGCATAGTTTATAGATTTGTTATCTTTTTATATACACGACAGAGCATATAATTTGCAAAACATGATCAGAGGTAAAATCAAGTAGATAAGAAAAGAATGAGAAAGATGGAAATAGAAAGAAGGAGGAAGACAGAATGGAAGAGGCAAAAGACTGCGCCAGAAGGCGAAGTACCACGAGAGGAGATCTGTTCTGGAGCTGGAATGGCTCAACAACTCGTGAATACGCTTCGAGCAATGCAAACCGCAGGGACGGGGTGGAATCGGCAGACGCGCGAAGGAGCGCGTCCCTGGCGAGCGGGGGTGCGGTGCGTGGCGCGGGGGCGAGGGGCGCGGCGCGAGGGAGCCGCGGGACGCTGGCGCGGCGCGGGGCAGGTGGTGCCGCGGACACCAGCCACCCCGGAACGCGCCTCCTCGCGCTTTCTCTTCTCCTCTAATCCCTCCGTACTCTCCTCCCTAACTTTATCTTTTCTTTCAATCTGTCTTAGAGAGGCGGCTGCGGAGGCTTCCAACTCTTAATGTCTTCTTAATATCCCTCTTATCCGCGTTCCTCCGCCTCCGCTGCGCGCGCGTTTCTTCCCGGCCCTCGGTCCTCTCTGTGCTCCCCGCGCCGTCGCCTGATCCCT